>JAZHEH010001015.1:600000-1145822 GCA_036589455.1 Ateles fusciceps
CCAGAGTAGAAGGATGGTTACCAGAGGCTGAGAATGGTAATGGGGGGCTGGGAAGAGGGGAGGTAAAAATGGTTAATGGGTACAAAAATAGAATAAGACCTACTATTTGATACCACAACAGGGTAACTATAGTCAATAATTGTACATTTTCAAATGAAGAGTGTAATTGAATTGTTTATAAGTCAACGTATAAATGCTTGAAGGGATGGATACCCCATTCTCCATGCTGTGATTATTTCACATTGTATGCTTGTATCAAACATCTCATGTACCCTACCAATATACATCCACCTACTATGTACACACAAAAACTAAAAATAATTTAATTTTTTTAAGCATAGCTTTTCTATCTAACCTCTGTACCCACTTCACATAGCCTGTGCAATTTCCTTGACCAACCTTCCAAAAAACGAAACTCTGTGGTTAATCTCTAAAATTTATTTTACTTCCATACGTATTGGCCACCTGTGCCTGAAAGAATCTACAAAATTGGGACATGGGGCAAGAGAGTGGGTGATGCAAAAAAGTATTATAGAGAAGGTTAAGATTAGAAAGTTCAAAAATGCCAGATTTCACCAATTTACAATTACATAAAGAAATTAGGAGTTCTATGTTAATGCCTATCTTTGTCAAACAACTATTACCATTGCTCAGAAGAAAATATTTTCCCCAAATCAAAACCATTTCAAATGACTTTTGTTTTCACATTTACATTCTTCACGGCAGATCGTCAGTCCCTAAAATAATAATTGTGACAAGAATCTGAACAGACACTTTTTTAGAACAATCAAGATTGGTCTCCCTTTTTCTCAGATAAGTTAACTTCAACCTCCTGCTTCTTTATTTAGGATTCATCTTTGCAAGGTTAATTCTGACCCTAGGTGCCACATTTTTCCTCCAAGGGAATTTTCTCTAAGCAGAAATTCAGCTCCTGTCATAAACGTAATATTGGGATTATTTCTCCATGAGAAGGGGGGTAAATAGGTCTAACAGTGGGAATGGTAAAACATAGTCAACCAATTTGCTGCGTGCTGGGAATGGGAATATTAAGATCAGTCTTTTCCTATTATTTTCATCAATCTTAGAGGGATCTTTAAGCTGGGTTATGTCTCATGCATATGGTCATCAACTCAGAAGACTAATTTTGTTTATAAAAAAGTGCTTTAAAGGTGCAGTAAATTTAATATGCTTTCTTTGTAAGAATTTAAAGATATTATTTATAACCACTAAATTATATGTCATCAGTCCCTCTCAATTTTACAAGTGAGTTGCGTTTGATGTAAAATTTAGAGCCTATCAACTCGATCAACTAACTATGCGCCAGCTGTGACTGAATAAGGCTCCAAGTCACATATGTGACACAATCCTTCTAAGAGAAAAAGAACAACTGATCCAATATATTAATAGACTCAGTCACTGGCAGTAATTCTTGGAGGATCCTTCTGTTCCTGAGAACTGATCTGATTTAATTGTAGATGTGAGACTCAAAGTAAAATCCATGGAGGATGTGTGATAATAGGGACTGGGAAATAATTTATTCATTTACCTTTTATAAAATAATCAAATTACAGAATATGTGTTTGGTAGCTTAAAATAATATTAAGCAAAATGGTTACCTTAAAAAACAAAAAGCATTAAAAAGAGAGAAAACAATGTAATAGTACCCAGAGAGAAGTGGAAAGCCATTTATTGAGAAGCTTGGACATTTTGTCAGCTAAGTGGCTAATAACATAACATTTCAACTGTTAATTTAATTTTTTCTCTATTTATTAATTTTAAATATAATTTCAAAAATTAGGACTCACCTGTGGAAGCTTCAAATTTATTTGAGAAGGTTATGAGAGGTTGTTTCTATTATTTTATAACTGCAATAATAAAACTGTTTCTATTAACTATTCCAGATTTGGATTTGACTAAGACTAATATTTAATTTACCTATGTAAATGCATGCCAACTGATAATTACTTATCATTAATATTTTTTACAAATATTATTTAGTAGATATTAATCTTATGAAAATATTTTCAGTAGAAGCAAGCAGGAGCAGCCAGATTAATGGAAATCTTAACCCTGAGTAGGCATTGCTGTGCATAGTCCCATTTCCATTATTCCACATGTACACCCCTAGCCACGTTCTGTTAAGCAGTTGCATGGTATACATCCCCAGAGAAGAATGTAAACACAGGACCATTGAAGAAAATGCTACTCATGCAGGCAGGCTTCTGCAGTTAGGGAGAGCCAGCATCCAGAGGCTTAGTATTTGTCAAAAGTTAAAAAGCATTCATGGTGAAAGAATGCATTCCCCTAATCTCATGACATGGTACCTTACGAGACATGATGTTTGCAAGTAAGTTCTGCCCACAGTAGGTGTCCAAAGCGGGGAAGGAAACAAACTATATAAACTATAGACTCTCAGTCTACAAATACTGACAGCACTGACTGCAACCGGTTTATAGTATTTCCTAACTCTTCTGGAAAGAAAATAACAACCTCAAAGAAATAAAACTCATCAACTATTCATTTTCTCCCTCAGCATTCTACTAATAGTCCTTTGTGTAAAGATAATGGAATTCTAATTTATCAATCAGTCTACAAATCATGGTAATAGCAAATTCATTCTACTTATAAGTTGATGGATAACTCTTATTTATCTCCATTATGCCTTTGTATGAAACTTTACCTGTTTCTCTATACAAGTCAACTTTTAGTAAATAAGGAGAAGGGAGAAAATATTATACACTGAGTCAAATGAGCATCTGATTCACTGAATAACAGCTTTCTGGCTTCAAAATGAACTATGATAATGCCCCAAAAAACTTGACCCAACTTTGATTTTATATATTAAAGGAAGCTCATTGCAGAGGAAAATCACACATAATTTATGGTTTTTCTCTGTAGAGCTACAGAACTTTAATCCATAGCTCATGAAAGGGTACAAGAGCAGCTTGAAAATTATGCTGAGCTTAATTATACTTAATGTGAATTATTCAGAAGTGCAGACAGAGACTAAAAATTTATTTCATACAAAGAAGCTTGACATTTTAATTGGTCCTTCAGAATAGAGACAAAACAATTTCCTCTCAAGAAAATTTACATCTTCCTTATCAGAGCCTCAGCCTCAGCCAAGCAGAACTTCATTAACAAGATTAATCATCATGCCAGTGTCTGCTTCATCAGGTGTATGGGCCAGGTGAAAATAGGAATATAAAGCAATGACTGACATTTCCAACAGACAGCTTGATTCAAAAACACAAAATGACAGATTGAGCCACCATACCTTGGTCATTAGCCATTTTGTCAGGGTGTTCCACTGCGGGGGAAAAAGAAATAATATTATTAGACTTTGACAGTTCCTTGCAAGAAAGCTGACATATCAAACCAACAATTTTTTAGCAAGCTTTCATTTCAAGGTTAGTGCCCTATTGAAATAAAATGGATAGGGACCCAAACTTGCAGGTTTACTTCTGTTAAATAAGTTTTCAGAGAAAAAAATTGAAAATAGTGTTTTTACTGTACAAATTCATCCTAAAATTATCTTACTTTTCATGCCCTTCTAAAGATAAACTCAGAACAATTATATAAATTTAATTAAAACTAGAATTAACAGTAAAAAAAAAATGCATGCAATTACCAAGTAATTATCACCCACATATATTTAGGAAAGTTCAGGAAGCTATTTTCTTATATGTGATTTTTTTTTTCAACAACTTCATCTATTCTCACATAGATTGGGTAAAATAATTGGCTACCATAAATATGGTATAATAGAATCTAAATAGCTTGATAAATCTTTAGACCTTGTGAAGATAGCTCTTGAGTTGTTCACAACTTCAGATAAGTTAAAAGTAATAGTCTCAAAAATGACTTTTTGAAATTTAAAATTTAAAAATCTAAAAATTTTTAAATTTAAAAATCTTTAAGTTTTGTTTTAAAGATGGCTTCTTTTCTGCTAACCAAATGAAACAAAATAAGAGGTAAATCTCTAGTATTATCACATTTCTGAAAATTATATGGCATTTTGACCAATGCAGATATTCATAAGCTTCCCTCCCTCAATTGTTAATAGAATTATTTTACCTAGACTTGACTGTCTTTGAACTGTGAGCTTTGAGTCTTTGGGCATATATAACTCACTTAATTCCATTCAAACTTGATAGAATACCACACTTGCCGAATGCTTGCTGCATATATCTCAGTAAAACTTGCACAGAGAAGATAAAATAGGCAGCAACTAATAACACAGTCTCTCATAAGATGTGCCCCTATTAGAGCAAATCAATCATCATTGTTTGAAAAAATACCTTAAATGCCCTATAGGTGGTGGTCCTACCTTTTCTAAATAAAGCAGCACAAATCATTCTCTAATAAGAATGTTTAGAAATGAAATATGTAAATAATAATTCTGTTAATGAAAGCCCCTTTCAGATGAACAGGGTTTATGTCTATTACATCATAAGACAGATTTCTAAACCAGAAATCAATTACCATTTTTTTTTCACTTAAACATAACATGTAGATACATTCCATGAAAAGATATCTTGGTAAGTAGTAGACTTTGAATTCTGAATGACTCTTTGGAAAATGGTATATATACAAGGATGCTTGTGGGTTTTTTTGTTTTGTTTTTTGTTTTTGTTGTGGTTATTTGAGATGAAGTCTCACTCTGTTGCCCAGGCTGGAGTGCAGTGGTATAATCTCGGCTCACTGCAACCTCCACCTCCCCGGTTAAAGCAATTCTCCTGCCTCAGCCTCCAGAGTAGCAGGGACTACAGGTGCATGCCACCACAGCTGGCTAATTTTTTTGTATTTTTAATAGTGATGGGGTTTCACTGTGTTAACCAACATGGTCTCCATCTCCCGACCTCGTGATCTCCCTACTCGGTCCTCCAAAGTGCTGGGATTACAAGTGTGAACCACCATGCCCAGCCAATGCTTATTATTTTATAATTCTATAAGTGTTATTTTAAAAAGTTATTGAGATATAACTGAAAAGTAAAAAGCTGCCCGTGTTTAATGTATAAAATTCAATGCATTTGAAAATTAGGATATACTTATGAAACCATCACCACCTTCAAAGCCACAGACATGTCCCTAACCTCCCAAAGTTTCCTCCCACCCTTTTCATTATTATTTATTGTGGTAAAAACATAGTACATGATCTACCCTCTTACTAAATTTTAAGTATATAATACAGTTATATTAGATACGGGAACCATACTGTATAGTAGATCTGCAGAATTTATTTATTTTGGCACTCTGGCTAGTGGTTAGAATTTGGTGCTCTCTGAAAGCTTTACATAAGTTTTATGAAACCTTGTACCTTGTCAAGATTTAACAAACATTTTTTAAAGATTCACTAGTCATTTAATCTAACTTTTCATAATTTCATCACCACAATTTAATTTTATCTAGAGTTTCTCTTCCGTTTCCCATTGAAAATTAATGGCTTCTCAAATACATTTTATTGTAGTATTTTATTATGGTATTGAAAAATGTGCTTTTGACAGGCAATTGCATTGTGTGTAGCTCATAAACAGGAATAGGATTTTGACTTGAGATCCTAACACAGCTGTTGAGAAAGGATACCATGTTGCTGGAAGTTCTAAGTCAGGTCTCCAGCAAGAATGACCTGATCCTTGACAGGATATGTCAAGGTCATAAGTGGCCACCCAATCCAGGAAGTACGTAGGTTTGGCAGCCAGAACGGGACACACTTAAGAAACTATTCTAATCAGCATCTCATTGTAGGTAAGAACTCTTCAGAATTATGTCACAAAAGACAAGAATAACACCCTTATCTCATCTCCATTCTTTGCCTTTTATCTTTAATCACATACGTGCATTGTCTGCAGTCTAAGATATTTTTAGCAAGGGATAAATAACTATATGTTATGACAGACAAACCCATTCTCATTCTTATCTTTTGAATTTGTTTTTCTGCTAGCAAAGCTGCACTGAATATAACTTAAGAAATTTTGAATGTCTCAAATGTTATCTACTGAAGAGTATTTTCCAACAGGTACCATACGGATTCTCATAACTACCTTTTACTATAGACAACAAAAATGGCTTAAATTTGTGCCTTGATTTTTTCTATCATATGTTTCTATCATTTGTAAAGAAAAATCATGTATTTTTGTTGTAAAATAATTTGACAACTAGACCTTTTTCTATTCTGGTCCAAAGCTTCCAGTGCTATATTCTTGGGTAGGGGGAGAGGCACAATTCAGAATGATGACTAAGGCTGCCCAGAGAATTTATTGTACTCTATTGAGTTTTCACTCTGAATACCGCTGTTTTGTGTGTAAGAAGTGACTCCCTCCCTCTGCCAGAATCCTCTGTGATCTACTCCATTGGGAGCGTCCTTCCTCTCAATTACCTGATAGGCCAGCATGGAGAAGTGTACTTTATTAGCAGGAAAAACCCACAGGATAGGGCAGAGATAGACATAAGTCTTTCAATGGTTTGACAGTATGTAGGTATCCCAATGGGACCCTGGGGAGGATTTGTGGAAAGAAGGTGGATATTTGCAGAGTCCTATGTGGTCAAGTAATCAAGGTCAAGAATTTTTAAATTAACATTCCAAAGAAAGAATTAGATACATCATACATGTGTACCTACATAAGTTTATAGTAAGACAACCCCTTTCTAATTACAAATGTCTTTTTAATTAAACAGTGAATATTGACTGAGTTTCCTGTACTTCTCTGACTGGTTGTTAATACCAAAAAGACTAAATGCTGGCCTCTAGAAGAAAATGCTGCTATCCTTGCAAAGGCTAAATGTGAAAGATTTAAGTCTGTGAACATCTGCCTGGGGCAAGCCTTATTATGAAACTCTTGCCCATTACCCAGAAGACTACTGGGAGTTTCTGTAGCTTCAGGACACCTCAGCCTTTCTCTCTGTCAAACAAAGATACATTCTGATGAACAGAGTATTCTTCGGTACACTTTTTGGAACTGAAAATCTTAAATCAGAGAGCAATAGCATGATTTTATCTTTGGTGTAGATTTGGCTCTATACCAAATCTTTAAATTGCTTATAATGTAGCTTTAAATCTCCTATGATGAGTAATTTGTTTTAGAACATTTGTCATTGTGTCTTGTAAGATGCATGCATGTACAAAATCATTGACAAAAGTGACCAGGATCAATATTTCTGAGTAATTTTATTATCAAGCATGATATTTAAAGTAGAAAATATTAAACATCAAATCAAGGTATTAGAAATAACTCTGGTGAACTATTATGTCATAGAACAAATTCCTAAACTTGTTTTTACTTCTGAAAATAATTTTCTAGATGCGTTTAGGCCACTTAGGGTAAACAGTACCCAATGAAGCACTGAGCTCATAAAACAATCCCTAGGATAGCCATCAATGTGGGCCCGCAAATCTTATGATAACTCATCACTCTGATGCTTAACACATTTGGATGCCTTAAGTCATCATCAACCTTTCCTCAGATCTCTCAGTTGGCAAACATTATGGGTATGAAATTAATTTGGCACTCATCTATAGATAAAAATGAAGCATTTGCAAAACGCTATCTGGTTACAGTTCATGCTGCCACAAAATGAATAACCAGTTGCCTTTTGATTGCTCATTTGGAGTGAAACCTGATTTAGACATGAGGTCCTCAAAATCTGGATAGACAAAGATTAGCTCATTTCTATCCTCCCTCCCTCCCAACTTCTACTCTGTCATTAAGAACTGTCATGCAAGCTTTGGCTGAATGCTTGTTTGTGTGTTGTTGGCAAACTTTCAGATTAGCTGCTACCCAAACCAGGGTTTTAAATAGCTCACTCATCAGAATTCAAAAGTCCCTTATTGACTAGGGTATCTTTTATTAGAATAATTGAGGAATAGGCTATACAGTTATTCTAAGACTCTCCTTTTAGTATGTCAAACAACTGCGTAAAGATGGCAGTCATCCATGTATTTCTAATTTTTCAGTTGTTTACTATCATATATTAAGTTTTCTGCCAGATGTAGAAGTATGATGTGGTCACAGATTTAAGAGCTAAGTTATCCTTCTATAGGACAACATATATCATGCCTTAAATATACAACTTTAAATTCAAATTATTTCAATTATTTGAATGTTTCAAATTCGTTTCAACTTTTAAATGACTCTTGAAACCATTTGTCTCCCAGAATAATACTGTGCTCCAGAATAGTAAGTACTATATGAAAATATTTTGATGTAATCACTACTATTACCCTTAGTGATTTTCTGTATGAACATTTTTCTTCTAGAAATCATATTGCAAAATTTTTAAATAGTTTCTACTATTTAAATAGCAATATAATATATTGGCTCTTTACAATAAATACTTTTTTTTTTTTTTTTTTGGTTTGGAACTTTCTTTCTTGCCACATCAAAATGTTCTTTACTATATAAGGGATAATTACCATATAAGGGATAATAGTACCTGAAAGAAAATACTTTAAATAGGCAATAGTGTGCCATTCACATAATTCAATACATTTTAATTTTTACCACCTTAACATAAAATGGCTGAAGCGTTTCATTATATTTTGAATAGAACCAATATACATGATATCAATACAAACTTCTAGAAGGACCGTAAATGAAAAAAGTCAGGTTAAATATGTTTGCTACGTGCTGATGGCAGAAAATGTGATAACACAATACATCTTTCTTTGACATGTTTGCCTTGAGCACAAAAAGCTACATTTTAATTTATTTTGAATGCTCACTGGCCGTTATGCCAACAGAGATGGTGTAGAGCAGTTTCTAAGACAGATTGCAAAGTTATTTTATAACAATTCCACAGGAAAAGAAAAGCATAATAGGAAATGATTCAAACCTTTCAGAGTCCTGAAGAGGATAGGATCAGAGAGTGGTCCCACTCCTTTCGAGTTTCGCGCTTGAATTCGAAAGTAATACATAGTGTCAAGGTTGAGATCCATGATTTGATGAGTAAGCCGATCACCACTGATTGTTTCCATAATCCAGTCATCAATTGGGATGTTCTTGTCCAAGGTATAAAATAAGATGTAAGCTGCATAAATAGACAAAAGTGACTTAATTTGGTGTACTACATGTTGCAGTTCTGCTTCCAAACACCCATATTTCCCAAATGTAATTTACAATAATTATTAAATGTCCACAATCTATAAACTATTCAGTTTTATAAGTAAAGTCTTTTTTCATAATGCAAGGATTAGATAAGAATTGCTGCAATGTACAGCATCAGAAAATAGAATAAGCTATTAGAAATAAAAATTTTAAAATGTGTGCTTTCTCCTACCTATAAATCCTGATTATTCGTTTGCTCTAATATGAAAGCATGATGAAAAATGTGAAACGGAGAAAACAAGTCTGTATAATTTTCCCTGTAGTCCAATGATGAAAATAAACAATATTTAATTTGGCTTGTGCTTAAATAATAAAAATGTATTGGAAGGTATAAAATGCCATGTATGTTTAAAGTGTTATATAAATAAATGAACATATTTAATCACGGTAATGACTCAGGAAGTTTGCCAGGGGCCACATTGCTTTCCTTCCACAGATGATGAAGATGACCCAAACTGACTGGTAAAAGGTCTGGATGATATTCTTTACCACCATACTATATATGGAGTTCTTTGCCAGCATACTATTTCTCCCAGTCCAGTCTAGCTTGTCAAACAAAGAAGTATTGCTGGATAACTGTACATGATCTAGTTATTACCTCAGATATCAATAACCTATGTTGAGACAGTACTATTTATTTTTTATGTTGGGGATATGTTACTTGAATGCTAGTTGTGTACTCAGTCATGATAGTCTAATATGCACCCAAACAAACCCAGGGATTCCTGTCACATATTTATATTCTAAAATTATACTTAACCAACTTGTGACCTAGCTCTTTTTAAAAACATTAATTAGCAACTTTTATATTATATCATCAGATGAAACTGCAAAGGCGCTCATCATAGGTATCACTGATAAACAAATGTCCTGCTGATCTCCATTTCTGCCACAATTCTGCAATGGTATCTATATAACTCAGGCTACAAGTGTCTCTCATTCTATTTATGCATCAAATACATCCTTTGTAAGTCATTTTAAGAACAAATGTCTTTCTTTGATTTATCTATTCTTTCCTTTTGAGTTCCTCTTGCCCCAGCTGGACTGAGGGCCTTCACTCACAGGTCTTTGCAATGGTTATGGGTTATGTCAGAGGGTTCTCAGACTCAGAAAATAGCCATGCACACTATGTACATCTCAGCACAAACCCTCGCTACAAGAAGACTGTTCTCAATACCATGATTATTCTTCCTTCCGATTGTTCCCACACCATTCCACCATTCCTCACTCCATCCAAATCCTACTCATCTATTAAGGTCTACTTTAGCTATATCTGGCCTATGAAACCTTCCTCAATGACAATCTTTCTTCTCCATAAACACTGAAATACACTTCAATAGAGTAAAAACACATTTACAATTTTGTGTCACTCATCACTTAATCCCATAGTGCCTTTTAGAATTATGCCTGGGCTTGGGGGATGTATTGCTGGATATTTTGTCTTTCTTATTATGTAGGATTAAGCAATGTTACAATCTCCAACATCTGGAAGCCCATTTCTCTTAAATTTTGATCAATACTGAAGACTTATATCTATTTGTATTGACCTCCACCTTTCCCCTAGGTTTGGTATTTCCCAAATATGCATAATCATAATAATGGTACAGATCATAAAATACAGACCCGAAGACAGAATATGTTGATTTAATACATGTGGTGAACAATCTTGATGGCTACCAATTATCCTCACACTCTAGTAATGTCATCCCCTTGTGTATTCCTTTCTGTCTGAATATAGATGGGTCCTAAGTCTTGCTTCTAACCAATAAAAGACAGAAAATGCAATGGAATATCACTTCCACAATTTTGTTACATAAGATCATGACATCTGTCTTACTAGCAGATACCAGAGTCTCTTTTCTAGCCTTTGATGAAGACATCTGCCAAACGGAGAATACTTTGTGGCAGGAACTGAGGTGGTATCTGGCCAACAACCAGTTAGAAATGGAATCATGACAACAATCACATAAGCTTAGAAGCAGCTATTCCCCCCTGTGAAACCAAAGATGAGACCTCAGCCAACTGAACATCTCAATTTGCAGCCTTGTAAGAGACCCCAAAGCTCAACTATACACAGATTCCAGACCCACAAAAACCATAAGGTAACAAATATGTGCAGTTTTAACCTGCTATATTTGTGGTAATATTGTTATACAATAATAGACTTCTAACACTATAAGTCAAGGGTAACCTCAGTAATCTGCACCCCAAATGATTTCTGTGATCAAGCAAGGTCAGGAACCACTGTTTGAGTTGATATGTGGGATCTGTACATTTTTTGCATTTGTTGTAATGTCAATGATGCAGATAGGAATGTCTTAAGATGCTGAGAGCTTCGAAGCTAAAAGCCTTACCAAGATAAAAAGTTCCACAAACCTTAAAAACTTGTATGACCCTTCTGTCTGTTACATATTAAACTTGGAGGTTTGTAACTCAAAAAGGTTTACAAATATCATTTGACCAAGGAGTTGTTTTCTGTCTCATATGTGTCCATTCCTTTGTAATTCAGCCCCTACGATCAACATCAATAAAACTGTCTCATATTATTTGAGCCGGAGCCGTCTCCAATCTTGTACATGAAGAGCCACACCCCACATCTCTACATCTATTGAAAAGAAGACCCTGCTACCTGCTACTGGGTGTGTGTGTATACATACATACATTTCTGAGTCTTCATTTCAGAGTATACATTTCTATAAATATCTATATATTACTATGTATGTAGTATATCTAAAATGAATATATGTTATAGATTTATATGAAGTATTTGCCTTCACTGTTTTTATCTATGTAAAAATTACTGAACATATATATATAGAGAGAAAGAGAGACAGAGAGTAATTAAATATATATATATATATCTCAAGTATAAAAATCACTAAATATATATATCCAGTTATATATAAAAGAAATATATATCATATTTGTATATATATTCTGTTATGTGCATGTCTTATCTCTTCAGAAGGATAAAAACATTTCTTTAGTTCAAGAGTCATATTACTTTTTATTCCCCCCCAAAATTTAATAAAATCATCTTCACATAAGAGGTATCAAAAACCACTTACAGAATAAAATCCTTTAGCCTGTAAGTACATAAGTTTCAAATGCAAATATTTATTGAAATTCTTAGTTTTTATGGGCTGTTTTAAGTGCATGATGAAACTGGAAGATTAGAGAATTTTGCTCCCATCCCAGGTCAGCTACACTGACTCCTGATTGTCCTCATTTATCAGATGACAATAAAGTATTTGCCTTCACTATGTTTTTAATCTATGTAAAAGTTATTCACTTAAGCATTTAAAAATAACAGCTCTGGGATCAAACTAAAGTTGAAGATGCAGACACCAGTTTCTGACAATTCCAAATTGTATCTGAGCAAATTCCTTATACATGTAGTGAAGCCTACCCTTTTCTTAAAATTTGAGAACTGAGATGGGGAATAGAAACAGACCTCATCATTCAAAACTCTAAAAAATGGCCTTAGAGAACATAAACAACTTCTTTGCATGTGTATGTTTCCTATATTTGAGAGATAATAAATTCATAATTCATTACTGAAGCCTTACCTTATAAATTTATATATAATCACACAGGTTGAACACATGTACTGGTTTCTCACTACCTTTCTGTACTTGTATACTTACTCTCCATGTCCAAGTCTCTGTCTGGTTTTTTGTGTTTTTTTTTTTTTTTGAGACAGAGTCTTGCTCTATGACCCAGGTTGGAGTACAGTGGCTTGATCTCGGCTCACTGCAGCCTCCACTTCCCAGGTTCAAGTGATTCTCCTGCCTCAGCCTCCCCAGTAGCTGGGATTACAGGCATTTGCTATCATGTTCGGCTAATTTTTGTATTTTTGTAGAGATGGGGCTTCATCAGCCAGACTGGTCTTGAACTCCTGACATTACAGTTCCCCAAAGAGCTGGGACTACAGGTGTGAGCCACGGTGCCTGGCCTCTTTTTCCTTTTTTTTTTAAACCTCAGAATCCCTCACTCTTCTACAGACACTTTTCCAGAGAAAGTAACAAAGGGAATAAATAGATCTGCCTTTTGGAAAGCAACATTTAGGAAACAAGTGGAAGAAATTCCTACAAATCAAAATGAGAAACTATATACTGAGAGTGGGAAGAAAAGTGGTTTGATGATTTTACACAAGGAAGATGAATTCAACTAGAACATGGAATGACACAGAAAAAGAGTGTAACTTTACTCATTAGACTGTCTTAATAAGGAAACAGTCTCTGGAAGACCTAAGTCTTCTATCTGTGTTGGTCTCTGATCTTAAATAGTGTTGGGCACTGCATTTATTTAGGCCTATGTTTCATATATCTGGCTATACAATAAGTCACTTGGGAAGCATTTAAAAATTACCATGTTCAGTCCCTTCTCATATGAATTAAATTAAAAATCAGCTGTAACTCACTGATTTAGTCCAGTAGAATACTAATAAGTTGGAGCAAAACACAGTGTAATAATTAAGATTATAAACCTGAGTTTTAAAACCTAGCTCCAACAGTTCTTGCTTATTTGACTTTGGTCAAGCTATTTACCCAGGAAATGCCTAATCTTTTCATTTCAAAATGAAATAATAGAAATATGGAATCACTTACATCTTACTAAAGATCTTAGGAGAATGCCAATCATATAATAAATGGTTAATGTATTTTGAATAATTTTCTTCTGAAAATGTCAGTCCAAATTTCTAAGTTGCCAGTTTATAATCAGAGAATTTAGGCACTGGAATTATCTGAATTTCTTCCTTTTTTGTTTAATCTTTCTGAGTGCTTACATTTAAAAACTGATGATCTGGATTCTGTGTAAAGCCCATTAGTAAAGCCTCACCCTAGAATGGATTTCAAATTAGAATAATAAGAGGCAATTTGTTTCAGTGCTCACTGAGTATCAGGAACTTTTCTCAACACTGTATTATAACAATTCTTCTGGTGTGGTTCTATTACTATCATTATTTTATAGGTAAGAAAGTGAGGAAGTGGGATTCAAGGATGTTAAATGACTTCCTCATGTGTCTCCCTTCAAAGCCTGGGTTCTGAACAGTCCTGCTCTACTGCCTGCCAGACACATGAAGGATTTAGGAAAACAAAAAAATACAGAGGTTACATGAGAGCACATCCCTTCTTGGCACACATCTACCTGGCCACACTGAGAAAGAGCTCACTATTTTTTTTACTTATTATTATTATTTTAATTTTTGCACTACTATGGGAAGCTGAGGATTGCAAATTTGTGCCCTCTGCTTAGTGGTATAGTATTTTGAATATTATATCATTCTATTTCTGGAAGTAATTTGAATCAAGGAATCAAAATACACATAAAACAGAAATTCTCTTAAGTGTTCTTAGTGTTTGCTCCCTGTTAAATTGAGTTGAAGTATCTCAACTTGATAATACAATTTTGTTTACATAAATGAGTCAGGCTTTTAAAGGCAAAAAGTATTGCTCCCATAGTGTTATTTTTCCATTGTGAGAGAATGGATTTTTAACAGTAAAATCCATTGAATGTATAATTCTAAGTAAAGTATGTGGACAAGCTTTCTTATACATGCACTGTGATTTTGGCATATGCAATTTTATTGCTTAGATTAATTCTCATTTCTTAATATAGGCTAGACTTCTATTTCTTTTTTCCTGAAGAAGCAAAATTAAGCTTTCTTTCAGAGTTAAAAACTTATTCTATTGTTTACATTGACTGACAAGATTTACTTAAATAAGAGTGAAGAATTCAAATGAGTGGAGAATACGTCTTCCTTTTTTCTTCGCTAAAACCATATGTTTTTCTATTAGAACTTGTTTTTATTTAGACAGCTTTGGTTCTGTTTTTTGTTCTCCTCAAACTTATTATCTGTTGATTTCCCATCAGCTTATAAATAACTATTTATAACAAAATAAAATATAAACAAATCAAAAGCTCCACAAGTAAAGAGGAAAAGGTGGGGGGAAAAGAAAGAAGAAGCCAGCCTCAGTTTTAAAAGGCCTGGCGCACTGACAAGTGAACATATAAGATCTTGGGGAAATTTTATGCCTCTCTTCTTTTTCCATATTTGTCAGCTCAAATAAAAATTCTGTTTGCTATTGCACTAAGAGCAATTTCCTAGAGAAAACAAATCTTCAACTTAAATTTCAATCACATTTGGAATTTTCACATTATCTTTTCATTTTGCAAAATTCAGAAAGTAAATTACATAAAGTAAGTGTGCCATCTGAAACTGCAATTTCCATGCTTATCTCTCTGTATCACAGGATGGCTGAATTACTTTGTTAATTTATAATAGTGCTATCCAGCTCTTGTATGCAAAATAGGAGGAAAAAGGAGTGACTCTTATGTGTTGCTAACCTGATGATTCAAGTTAATTAGACTATAAGGTTCACATTTTGAGTTATACAATATTTTTCATAATAATTATATGCTATGGAGACATCTATTAAAAGCCTAAAGTGATCATTTAAATGCAAAATCTCTGATAGAACTCCATTATATTTTTCATACTAAATTAACATTACAGGCTTCTAATGGATGCTTTAATTAGGCATTGATGTTATCAGCAATATTTGGCAAAATAAAATCTGTCACTGTGAAATATTCATTATGTTCAATTTCTGTCAGTCAATATTAAGTGTTTTGTGAACTTTATGATTTAAGTAAGAAGCTAAAACCTAAGTGAGAAACTAAATATCCCCAAACCTCCTTATGTGCCATACAAAAATTAAAAAAAAAATACAGTCATTAAGCGTCTTTTGTGTTTCATAATTGACAAACAACCAGCTTCCTTATAGACATTTATACTCAGGGCCACTCTATTAGAAGGTTGTCTGAGTGCTTCAGAGAATGAAAAACAAAAAGGTATCTCCTAATTGAAATACACAGCTGTCATTAAGCAAATCAAATGAAGTGTGTGTGCGTGTCGTGTGCGGTGTGTGTGTGTGTGTGTGTGTGTGTACCATTAGGAGAATTCCACGGTCAAAAGGGGAAAGAAGAGACAATGAGAAAGGGTCGTGGAGTCAGCCGAGATACAGACACAGAAAACTGCCACACAAAAGGCAAGAGTAGCTCATGTAGGAGGTAAGCAATTACAGGTCAAGGCAGAGCTATGCTGGGAGAGAACGTGGAGAGGCTTACCGGTAATTTTCCCATTGGCTTCCAAGGGAGGTTGCCAACTCACAATGACAGCACGAGGCTTCCCTTCCCTAGTAATGACTGTCAAATCCTTGGGAGCAGAGGTCGGGGCTGCAAGGTGAGACACAGACAAGGCCTTGTCATTGGATGTGAAAGAAAATAAACATTGGTGGGACTTTTCATCATGATGTTGACATTCAGAATCTATCGAGAAGTGTATCATGTTTATTTTGCCATTTACAGTTTATTTCAAGGATTTCAATTAAATAAGCAAACAAGGATACAAAAATTAATAATTTTATGGAAATCAAATGATTCCCAAGGTGTGACTGCAGGGAGCAGAAAAGAGTATGTGTGACTATGAAGGAGAAAAGTACAGCTGGTATTTCAAATGGGCTCACACTAAAAATATAAGAATCATTATAAGAACGAAGAAATGTATACTTAGTGAGATTGGTGATTGCATATCTTTTTTTATTTTTATTTTTTTTTTCTGTTTTTTTGAGACAGTGTCTTGCTCCATTACCCAGGCTAGAGTGCAGCGGCACAATCATAGCTTACTTCAGGCTCAACTTCCTGGGCTCAAGTGATCCTCCCGCCTCACCCTCCCGAGTAGCTGGCTCTACTGTTGTAAATCACCACTCTTGGCTAATTTTTTTATTTTAATTTTAATTTTTGTACAGATGTGTCTCACTAGGTTGCCAGTCTGGATGATTATGTGTTTTCAAATGAATTCTGTTACAACTGTAGGCAATTATAAATAAAAATGTCACCTAATTCTATACTTCCTTAAAAGCCAAAAAGTTTTTTAAAATGAGTTAAAACTGAGGTCAAAATATCTTAGCTAGGTGACATATTAGGCATCTTCTAAACCAACAGGAAGGCACAAATGGGAAATTAAAATGGAAGAGATAGAAAAAATCTATGAATGTCTTAGTTTCAATTCAGCATGAAGTAAGATGGCATGAAGCCCTGCTCATAAGGGTACTTTTCCCACATGTACTCAACACAATTCTAAATATTTAAAGGTGGCAGCAAATTGGCTAAGCTAGTCCAGCATCTTCCCGGCTTCTTCCAATCTGCTTTCTCACTTTCTGTGTTTTGGAAGACAGTTCTGCTTCTGGGTAGCTCACAAGTCCCCAAGCCTATTATCCATAGCCTCTTCATTATCCTCAGTCTAACAAAGGCAGATTCAGAACATCTATGTTTGGGTTCTGGAGGAATTCAATGGTCTCCACATAAAAATTATGTGTATAAGATAGTTAGAAATCAGTCTCTATTTCTGAACTCATCTTCACTCTAACTGTTCTCCTTGGTGCTACTGTTGGTCATATACTGCAGAATCTGGACATTATTAACACTGTATTTCCAGTATCTCTTCCTGAAGAGAGTTCCAAATATGAGCTAAATAAAGGAGACAACAGTCATTCCCATCTATCATGCCATTTTCTTTCCAACACCCTAATCCTGAAAGTCACTGGAATTCCAGGTTAACCAAACTTGCACTTAATTTTAATTTTTGACAATGTACTTACTATATTCACATTTTCAAAAAAGAAGGAGGAGAGATTGATGGAGAAAGAGAATTAGAAGTGAAGGAGGGAAAGAAGGAGAAGAAAAATAGGTCCAGTGTAGTTGATCCCTGAGTAAAGAGACTGCATATATATATTAATACAGTATAAAATAATACATGTGATATAATATAATATATATGGCTTAATGAAACCAGATCAGGACATTCTTATAGGAAATGCAGATTAATTATGGCAAAACACTAAAAAGACAAGGCTGCATCAAAGAAAGATTATTCTCACAGAGAGTTCATTCAGGATATTTTCCCGGCTATGGATAGGAAGGTAAGAGATACAGTCAAAAACTAACTTAGATTAGTGTATATCAAACATAATAAGGAATTTTCCAGATATGGAAGTAATTAAAATCTTTGTCATTTTTACTAGTGAAAATAGCCTGTTTTTTCTTAACTGTGTGAAAATTCAAATTGATGTTTGTTTAAAAAATAGTCAAATGATTAGAATGCTGAATCCATTACATATTCAAAAAGGATAAAGTGACTTTTCCATTTTATCTATCAATATAATACATTGAAGATTGGTTGTTTACAAAATCTAACAATCAATCTAATTCAGGGGTTGTGTAAGCTCTTATTTTTCCTCATGTTAATACTGGTGAAAAAAATTTGGTATTGGAATTAATGACCTAAATATCTAGGATTATCATAAGAACTGCACACTGCTCCTTAATATTTGGAAAATAATATGGCCCTCACAACTTCAATAATCCCTACTAAGTCAAGGAGAATTCCTCTGGCTTGCTCTTCTCCAAACCATGAGTTCTGCCGGGAATGATTTTTAGAAATTCTTCACTGACTACCCATTCTCCTTGGAGTAAATATAAAGAAATGAAAATAAACACCAGGACCTCCAGGATTTATATTCTACTTTCTTTTATGTGCTTCGTTCCCCTTGTTGTCCCATGAAGACTGTGCTCAAGTCACTTTGAGCCAATCATAAGTGTCTCTTGAACCCATCATCTTTCGGATGCCTGCTTGGGTATGTTTGAACATGAGTTCTCCTTCCTTTGGAAGTTGCTGGAATGGGTATATAATGGTTCAGTTAAGTCACAGCTCAAATCTCACTTATGTTTGAAACTTCCTCTTATTTTTCCAGACAGAATCTGTACTTTGTTTGCTCTGATTCAACTTGTTCACAATTTTGTGATTATATTTCTGATATTACTTCAGGACATTTTTTTAAATATTTTTTTTTTATTGAATCACAATTCTCTCAAAGACACAGACTATATTCTCCTTACCAAGTTCTTATCTCAAGGCATAACAATTATAAATGAACATTATTAAAAACCTTTAACTAATATCTTGGTCCACTAGAAAGGCACTCCCCTCTGATTTCTTTGGCTCTCAATTTTTCCCATACTTATATTTCTTTATTAAGTGCATGAATGGAAGGTAACATTCAAGTTTCAGAAGATTTCAGCCATGGGAATTGTACTGGGTATTTGTTACTTGACTATCCAGCATCCCATTCCCTCCTCTTCCTTTTAAAAAAGCACTTGTTTATTCTCTTTGCAAAACAAGCTATCCTCTGTATTATGAAAGCTTGGTAACAATATCGGTTGGGAGTTTTATGATCTTATCCCATCTTCTCCTTAGCTGTGTGATCACCTATCTCAATAATATTCTCTCTTCTGTGAAACTGAATCTACATACAAAGACATAAAAAAGGTAAAGTCAAATTATTATTATGGCAGTACCTTAAAGGGATAGACCAATAGTTCTTCATTTCTATAGCCTAGGAATAATAAGGCTGATGTCTGTCCCTTTCTAAGGCCTAATTATTTAAGGTGTCCTTCCTGTCATTTTACTTTTACTTCAGTTAACCAAATTCAAATGAAAGATTCATCATCTGGACAGAATGAAATGTTTGATTTCTAAAATTTTCCAGCCACCCTTATCTTTATTATAAGCCATTTCAGCACATAATGGTGTAGCCCCATGTGGTCTTTATCTTACTGCAGAATTAGAAGCAAACTTTAGAGTTATTTCATTCACTGAATTTCCTTCTCACAGTTATAAAATCTGCAGATACTTGTGAATTCCTTCTTGCTTCTCATCATCACCCAGGGATCCTATCCATGTGCTATTTATACATTTGTCCAGATTATAATCTGATTTGACAATCACCTTTTCTACTAACTACATTGCTAAAAGTTAGTATCGTTTTTGTTAGCAATGGGTCTCACCACTGGTGTCCCTACAAGGCTAGGCAGATGAGAAATCAATAGGGTGCATATATCAAGTCAGATACTGGTGTGCATTTTATGTTTATTAGAGGGAAAATGAATGAATTTTCTCGCATTAAGATGAAAGTATTACTACTTCTCTTTCACACACGGAAGGCCAGATTTCTTCCTATTTCATGTTTATCTACATTCATTCCCTTTCAAGTAAAAAGGAACAGCTGACTGCTTATTCTATCCAATAGTATGTATCTCATCCAGCTGGTCTTATTCACCCTAAGAAGCTGTGAACATTCTGCATTTAGGGTGGAATTCTGAGAAGAGATAATAACAGGTAAAATAGAAAAATAAGATGTTAAAATTAAAATAGGTCAACTAAAAAACTTCTCGTTGAAAGGAATATCCACAAATATGTAAAAATATTCTCACTAGAACTCTAATAGTTAAGATAATAGTTGGAAATAAAAATTAGAACTGCAATGCCATGGGACAAATTCTAATGGAAAGAAAAATTCAACTTACCCAGGAAAGAGCTTTAGTGGCATATTTTCTTTAATTTGAAAATTGGTGGTGTAGTTTACCCACAAATATGATATATCATGAAACCAATTTAAAAAACATGTTAAACCCTGGATTTGTCAGAAGTTGAATTTCTGTGAACTATAAATGTCAAGTACACTGCATCCTTGTTAAGGTTATAAACTCTACATTTACGATCCATAGTAAATGTGACCAGTGAAAACTACAGTGAATTGCATTACCCTAGCATTGAACTATTTAAAATTGCATAAAGGTCTTCTATTATGTTACCCCATTTCCAAAGAGGGAACAAGACCACCTGGAAACTCCTTTCCATATCCAGCCAAGGTTATTCACAGTAAACATCCATGAGACTTGAGTTGTAATGCAATGTTTTGTTTTGTATTTATTTTTTTTTTCAAAATGGGAAATACCTATCATGACTGTTGTTTAAAGACCCAACTGTTTTGGACAGAGTTCAATGGATAGATTTCTGTTCTTTACTTAAATGCAGTGAAAAAAGGATTTATAGCCAGATGTCCTGAGTAAACACCCTAAGGAAGCCATGTACTAGTCATGCAAGCAGATTACTTAAGCCATGGGAGATTCATTTCTTTCCTAGAGTGAAGAGAATACTATTAGATATAAAAGTGCTATAAACTATACAGGATGGAATATTTCATATAGGATAAGGTATAATTGAGACACCATAGGGAACACAAGTTCTAATTTCCACAGAACCTGGGAAACGCCATGACCAAGTGTCAAAAGTAGACATTTCCTCACATACCTGCTTCATACGTGGTGGCATGCGCAGTCATGCTCCAAGTACTGGACCTTCTGTTTTTTGTTACCATGACTGAGAATTCATACATTGTGTTTGGTTTGAGGCCTGTTGCTGTGTAACTTAGAGATGTTGTGTCTTCTGACTATACAAGTAGGAAACAGCAAAGAGATAAAAAATAAACTCTATCAACTTGGTAAATCAAGGCATGTAAAAAGACTGTCAAATAAGCCAGAACAAAAGTAATCTACTCCCAAACAGCAGTAGAGTACAGGTTAGCACTGACTCGACCTCCCATCTATTAACCAGTTCACTTAGGCTGATTATACATCTAAACTCTAACCAATAAAATTAGGTATTATGGTTGTCCAAAGGGGCTACTAGATAGGAAATTTTCTTAGGTAAGATATGTTGTAAGTTCTAACATGTTAAAGCATATTTTCCATATGATCAGGCTTGTGAGACTATGCCTCTTATAAATATCAATTTGTGCTTTGTATTTAGATATCTTTTTTCAAAGTTAAATACTTACCTTTATTAAGGAACCAGAGCAACAGGACACATTCCACTTATATTTCATTATAATACCAAATAAATATGTAACTGTACTAATAGCATTTTGATGATGTGTCTATTCAAGGTTTAAAAGTAAAGACCTCAAATATTTATCAGAAGCTCTGCTTAAAAATAATTGTAGATTGGGCACAGTGGCTCAGTAAGCACTTTGGGAGATCAAGGCAGGTGGATCACCTGAGGTCAGGAGTTCAAGACAAACCTGACCAATATGGTGAAATCCTGTCTCCACTAAAGATACAAAAATTAGCTGGGCGTGGTGTCATGCCCTTGTAGTCCCAGCTACTCGGGAGGCTGAGACAGGAGAATCACTTAAACCTGAGAGTCAGAGGTTGCAGTAAGCCAAAATCAGGCCACTGCACTCCAGCCTGGGCAACAGAGTGAGACTCTGTCTCCAAAATAAAAAAAATAGTTTTTAAAAAAACTGCAAAAATATGTGCTCTAAATAAATGTCAATATATTTATATATAATCACAAAGATGAAATTCCATCAAATAAAACACAAAGTGGTCAGTTAGTATCTGACATGCAGATATATTACTTCCAGTTTTGCCTTCCTTCATCGTCATGAACACCTCTAAGTCTTAGAAATAGAAATAAATGGGAGAAATGAGGCAAGAAGAAATATTTTAGGTAAGAGGGAAGGATTGTATCTCAATAAAACCAGTTTCTGGGCACAGATATCACTGGCATTGGAGAGGCCAACAAGTAATATCATCTTTGTGTTCTAGACTGATACCTTTGCATTCTATGAATTTACTGAGTTTTCTCCAGACCTTATAGAAAGCTACTGCTTATCTTAAAAAGCATAGAAATACTGTGAAAAACCATGGCCAGTTATCTCTGTGAGCATAAAATAACCAGATAGTACCTCTCTGCGCCATATTTTTCTTTTTTTTTATTTTGAGGTGAAGGTTTGCCCTTGTCACTCGGGCTGGAGTGTAATGATGTGGTGTCGGCTCACTGTAACCTCCGCCTCTTAGGTTCAGGCAATTCTCATATCTCAGCCTCCCAAGTAGCTGGGATTACAGGCGCACCCACCACCACGCCCAGCTAATTTTTTTATTTTTAGTAGAGACGGTGTTTCACCATGTTGGCCAGGCTGGTCTCGAACTCCTGACCTCAGGCGATCCACCTGCCTTGGCCTCCTAAAGTGCTGGGTTTACAGGTGTGAGCCACTGGGCTTGCCCTGAGCCTTGCTTTTTTTGCTTGCAAAATGGAGACAATCATAGCACTGACTTTGGCCCAGAGAAGGTGTTAAATAAATATTAGCTACATTATTTCACACATTTCCTCTTGTTGTACATAATTTCAGGCATGTGTCATATGCTCCACTGAGTTGTATGCAGTTTGAGAGCTGAGACTGAGTCCTGCACAACTTCATATCTTCTGTAACATCCATGTTATATCTAGTGAGCACTCGTCAACATTCAATGAATATATTTGGAATAAACGTTTGTGCAAAACATTATATGATTAAACACTTTAATATAAAAAATTATAGCAAATATCTCCATTTGATCAGGAAAGTTAATACAGAGTTTTAGACAATCAAAACATGAGCATCTGTATTATAGCTTGATTTGGGACTAAATGCAACTAGAAGGGCACTCCTGTGGGGGAAATCCCTGGATGATGCCATTGGGTCACCTATAATACAGCTCTAGTTTAATGACAAATTTCTTTCAAGTTATATCACCTAACTCTGTCTTCATATACACGACTTAACTATGAAGAATCTCATTGTTTTTAAAGTAGGTATGAATATTCCTGTCACATAGATGAGAAAAATGAGACTGAGCAGGTTAAGCTGCATGACAGGATATTGCAAAGCCAACCCTTGAGCGAAGGTCATGTGGCTCCACGTATGTTTTGTTTGTTTGTTTCCTGTCTTGTGTATGGCCTGCCTACCTTTTAAAGCTGTAGTGGAAATGAGATAAAGTACAATACAACATTAGCATGAAAAGTGCAAAGTAAAAACTCAAAGACTCTATTACCATTATTTGTAAAATTTAAATTTCTTGTATATCTTTCTAGTTTCCTCTAACCCTCCTCATATCAGGATGTGGATATGCATAGAGAGAAAGAAAGAGGGAGAGAGAATATATACATTAGTAACTGAAAGCCTTATGTCAGGGAAGATGAAGAGAAGAGGAACAGATAAAATCTTTTTGGCAATTCAGTAATTGAAAGCCTTTTAGTAATTGAAAGCCTATGTCAGGGGGAGATGAAGGGAAGAGGAGCAGTTAAAATCTTTTCGGGTTGGGTCTCACCTCACAGGCACTCTTTGTGAGATTCAATAATTCCATGTCTGCTGTACTAACTATTCAACTGAAATAATTTGCTTCAGGAAATTTTGGAACTCAAACCATTCTGGAGGAAACAATCATTGTTCCTTAGAACATTTCACGTTCTGGCAAAGTAGCTATGGCCATTCTGTGAAATGAATGTATCTACAAAGTACAGCAATTATGACATAAAATTTTTAAAGTGGAGAAAGTAGTCTTTTAAAAGTAAACTTAGAGAATTGGGTAACCTATATAAAAAGAGATATTTTTTGTCTCATATGTTTCATTGGTTGTCTTTTCTTATAATTCTATCTTTATTTATAGTTCTGTTGAATCTTAAATCTACTACTGTAAGGAGATGGGTAGGGTACTTACAACATAATTTATATCAATGATACTATTTAGACTTGCCTGGAGATTTTTTCCAAACACCTCACCTAACAGGGCAGTGGTACCAAAGAAAACTGTCTTTAAATGATTTCAACTAAAACCTGATTTATGATGAAATGTGAATGGTATGCCATTTAAAAGTTGAAAGACACCAGAGGCAGATCCAGCATGGCTATGGACAGAAAGAGGCAGACTTACAGAACTGGTGGTGGGATTTTGCTGTAGCTCCAGGATTGGCATCAGAAACATCCTCACGATATTTTCATCCCCCACAAAATCACCACTAGCTAGAGGTTGGATTCAGGAGGATGGTAGTTCAGTGAAAAGAACATTGGCTAAAGTATCAGGAGATCTAAAATCTTCTCAGGAGCTACCCCAATCAAGTGGTTAAGAGAATACAAGAGGAGTAGGAAGAAGACAGAGTTCCAGGGTTGAACTGTTTGATTTCTTAGTTGCTGGGGGGCATGTATGCTCTTATTTCCAAAACTGACTTCTTCATTCCCAATCAGTATCTTATGAATGTTAATGTTTTAAATGTGTTTTTATACATTACATCACTTGAAGAACTTATTCTTTTAAATTTAGCCATAGATCTGAGTGTATATTCATCCTAAAATTACATGTAATAAGTAACAATGACTACACCATGTTTTCTTCCAAAATTAACCGTCTCTATGATGTAGTACATCCCTAGGTACATAGTAGGTTCTTGACAACTACTTGTTTATCTCATTTTTGTCTACATTTGTATATTGTCTATATATACTATTGTAGCAGTTTTAGGAGGTAACAAAATTATTTTAGTATATAACTAGTTGATACGATCCCTGAGGCTGGCTGGCAGAGATTTGAAACTGGTAATGACTGTCTTAAATATGTACCCCTGAGGAGTTCTTAAAGAGGTTGTGAGATGACTCTGTGATAAGGAGAAGAACAGAGAGCTGGTGTAATTCATATTAGCTAAAGGGAAATATGGATTGTGAGTTTTCTTTACCACATGAGGGTGTTTTCAAGGCTAAATGAAGTAGATGTTAATGGCTTAGAGTGCTAAGCCTGTTATAAAAAATATCTTCAAGTTATCTATTCCTAGTTATATTCACTGAAAGATGGGTCTCTGTGACATTATTAGGGTCGCTTTTGGAATCAATCTAGAGTCCACCTGAAAAAATAGATACCAAAATCTATCCAGAAAATTAACATAGATCTCTGCTATTTTCAAGGGACAATAACATTCTCCTGTACAGAATCAAATCATGTACACAAACTCAGCATCTGGTGAAAATCAAATAACATTTTGCAGCGCTTGATGTTTTCCTACCTTGCCTTAGAATTGTTTCCTAAAATATAATTATTCTCATGTTAATTTTAGATACTGAGTTATTAAAATGCTTTGTTTTTCCACATAGGCACACAGCAGCAAAATGACTCATGACAGTCCAGGAGGCATTAAAACAATGCATTAATCAAATGTCAGTTCATTTTAAATTTCATGCTACCAATTAGAACTTCACCTTGTATTTTGCACTCGCAGAAAAGCTGGTTCTCCACCGGACGGTGTAAAGTCGCACCTCAGATGTCTTTTGGTTCTTAGGGACAGAGTTGTCTGCCCAGCTGACCCTCACGGCATCATGGGTAAGAGCCACAGCCTGTACACCTACTGGTGGGAGCATGGGGGTGGAGAGATCTGGGACCGAGGTGGGGAAATCATCAAGCAAAGGATAATAATCAACTGGGTCAGTGGGATCTGGGTTTAAAAACCCACCAAATGAAACAAACAAATAAATACGTAAATAAAAGCGTTAAAAAATAAATATCAGTGGTAACACATCACAATGAGTTAAATGCATGGCAATAATGATGAAAGGGAACATGAGAAGAACAGAAAAAAAATGTAATTAATTCAATCGGAAAACACATTAGAAACAGTATTGCTATATTGCAAAAAAGTAATTGAATATTTTCTATAATTTACTAATTCCCTTAGAATGATTTTATCAATTTAGCTGTCACTTCTGCTTATATATTTTAAAGTCCATTTTTTTAATGTTGCACATTGCATCTTAAAAGATCTAGTTATAGAATCTATCAGTTTTATTACCATATAATTTAAAATAATAAGATAAAACGGGGTTCTGGTTTATTTCTTCCTGCAAAAAATTGCTTACCTAATATCTAATTTTTTGTTTATTTTCTCCTCCATCTCTAACTTAATAGGGTTTCTCTAATGTTTTCATTGTTGTTTAGCTTATATCTGCAAACACATTTTCTAGGCAAGAAACAAATAATAAAGAACAAAGTACCCTGACATCCACAGCAACCTGTGTGTGGCTGTGATTGCATAAAGCCAGAGTGACCAAGTACACATGATCCCATGGATCAATTATACATTTGATAATTAAGTTTCACACAGCACGTGATTTCTCAGGCTTTCCTAGATTGGAATCCTTGAAAATGTAGAAGTGTGATTTTACCCACATTCTCACAGAGTCATTAGCTAAATTTTTAGTTTCGGTAGGAGTTTCCATACTCTACATTGCTAAAATTTTATATTATTGAATGAGAACACAGGACTAACTGCCTACGGACTTACAAGATTTGCACTGAGGTATATACATGCTTTGATCCATAACATAATGGGAATCTGTAAAATGATGTGTGTGTTTTTACAAAAGTCTGCAAAACATCTTGTAATCATGTTTATGCTGGGATATCAGAATCAGAGAAGCTTATTTTGTAGTCATAGTAATAGTCTAACCTTGAGCATTGATTACTTAAGACACTTACACTTAAAAATATCTTTATATTATGTAATGCATATTCTAACAAAATAATAAGATATGATAATACAACTCTCAGGCTGGGCATATGATGACATTTGGGGAGATGAGAACTACTAAAATACTTGGTGTCTACAGCAGCATAATACAGGGTGTATTTTTAACAGGCTAGTTTAAAATGGAGTGACTGCTGGCTGGTTTTGATGATTACTTCACTTTGTCCACTGTATTTCAAATGCCTATCCCCCATTCATCACCCTGTTTTCCAATGAATTATTTAGTAGTTTGCTAATCTGTGGTCTTTGGAGTAAAATATAAAACTGAAAAAAAAAACAGAAAAAAAGAAGAAAAAGTGAGAGAGAGAGAAAGTGAGAGAGAGAGAGAGAAAGAGAGCTGTGTTTAAAATGTAATGACAGAGCCCAGGCTTTCTTATTTTCTTTGATGTCTC
The DNA here is from genome assembly GCA_036589455.1 of Ateles fusciceps. Taxonomy (NCBI): domain Eukaryota; kingdom Metazoa; phylum Chordata; class Mammalia; order Primates; family Atelidae; genus Ateles; species Ateles fusciceps. Next base: position 627,792 of record JAZHEH010001015.1, read on the forward strand.
TTTTTATTAAGGGCTCCTTTAAACTCAAATGGATTTATAAAATGATGAAGGGGGAAGAGAAGACATTGCAGTCTCCACAAGGATCTCAGTCATTCTTCAGGTTTGCACAGCAGTGGAAGACATTTTTGCCAAATTAAAGTAGGTGCCACCTTGCTTTACTTGGTTCTATTTTTAGCTGGCTTTACAAGAAGAATGGGATACACATGGGGAAAATTTTCTAATTTACAAACTCCTTTTTTGATCTATCCATTTTAGTGGATTACCCTCTTTGTTTTCTTAATCCAGTTTCATTGGTAAACACATATTAACTGTATAGTTTTTCACAGGTGCTATACATAAGGTTTTGAAATAGGGTGATTCTACTTCAAGAAATGCTAATACTCAATCCTACTATTTCTGATTTTAAAGGAGTATATTATTCATGACTATTGTTATTGAGTTTCTTGGAGTCAGTTCCAAAATGCTTCTGTCAAATTTCAAACAAGGGTGTTTGTTGTATTTATTGATGGACTTACACACTCCAGAAATTTCTATCCTTGGCCAAGTGTTTTTTTTCCCATTTTATGAATTAAATTTTTTTTCAGATGTGGCTTGTCATTCTACTTGACACTTCCTCCAGAGTTATGCTAATACAAAGGCCAGGAGTTATATGAACTATTTAAGTTTAAATAAATTAAAATTAAATAATGAAAAATTCACTTCTTGTTTTGCACTAGGCAATTTCAAGTGTTAAATTGCTACAAAAGCCTAGTGTCTGATGCAGATATAGAGCATTTCCAGCAAAGCAGAGCATTCTCGTGCATAGCAAGCACAGCTATTAATGCATATTGCATATATTAATTGTCTTTTTCTCTCAGGTCAGACTATTAATATTTGAATAATTGAATTTAACACATTCTTTTATTGCTACACAACTTTTTTTTTTTTCTCTTCCTACTCCTGGGTGCTTTATATGCTGCTGACTGAGTGGTTACATTCAAAAGAATTGAAAAAAAAGTTTAGTAAAAGACAAAATATAGCCTCAAAGCTTTTGCTAAGAAAGAAATTCATTTGATTCCTAACAGGTGTCTCCTTAAGTGCCCATATATGTTCAGTCATTATACTAACGTTCAAAACGACCTTTAGCTTGGTGTGGTGATTCATGCCTATAAACCCAGCACTTTGGAAGGCTGAGGCAAAAGAATCACTTGAGACCAGGAGTTCAATACCAGCCTGGGCAACATAGCAAGACCCCATGTCTAAAAAAATAAATAACAGTAATTGCCAGGTATGTTGGTGCACACCTGCAGTCCCAGCTATCCAGGAGGCTTAGGTGGGAGGATCACTTGAGTCCAGGAGGTCAAGTCTGCAGTGAGCCATGACTGCACCACTGCACTCCAGCTTTGGCAACAGAACGAGATCCTATCTCCAAAAATATATATATAAGTAAATAAATAAAAATAAACTTTAATGCCATTTGACATGGAATTGTACTTCATTTACACATTGAAAAACAGTTGAAAATAAGCCAATTCAACAGTGTGTTTTGTTAGTCTTCTGATTTTTGTCTTCTTTCCCTCTCCAGGCTCAAGATAGCTTGTCCTTACAATAAGAAATAAAGGGCTTTACAGCAAAAACTAGACTCTTAATGCATTTGGCCAGGTGAGACTTTCAGCATCTCTAATATTGATATTTCCAGTATGGGATGAGGCTCCAGAACTCACCAATATCTATGAGCATATGTGTGTAGAAAACTCCATAACCTGATGCTTATTCTAGTTTGAGGTTTTATTGCCTGTGATATATTTTTTAGTTACTTTATATAGGCCTTTGTTCAAGACTGCTCATGGGATTCCTTTGCAGAATCTTAGACATAGACGATGTCTCCTATATGGCACTGACACATTTGTTAATGGAGTTTCCTTAACCTTTGATTTCATTTATTTGTCCTTTGTTCTCTATGACACGTGCAGAACAATAAAATAATTCTTCCACTTTCAGAAAAAGTGTTTTCTTTCCTTTGAAAAGAGCTGGATTCACGCATTTTTCTCAAACCCTTTAACTGGCTTTTCTCCAATAAGAAAATTCCTCACACAAATTCCAACTTTTAGTATTATTTCAATTCTCAGTCCCATTAGGATCTGAGTCATCAGAAAACAAAAACTGCCTGGATCACTGGTGTTTTAGACACCACTTTGGGAATACCATATGCTAGAATTAATGCAACAAGTGCTAAGAAGAGTGAGGCTGATAATGCCTCCAATGGTTCTTTCTGAAAAACTTACTTTCAGTTTCTTTGAATTCTTTCACCTTTATCAGTTTCTGATTGAAAAGTTATTTTTATTTGCCACCTCAGTGGTCCTTCCTTGTGGGCATTAGATTTGGTAAGAGAATAAGAGCTTGAAAAGACTGACTGTAATATCATTTTGCATGGCCTGATCACAAGTGCCAAGTCACCATGGCAATGAGCAGCTCCTGGGGATCTTTTAACATAAGGAGGACAGCGATGATCACTAAAGGAAAATTATGGGACACAATGGTGCAGCCAAAGTGGCCTGTTTGCTCTCAAAGAATCTTGTTGCTAGCAGAGCCAGAGAATAAGGTCTTTATTCTCTTTATGAAAATCCCAGACACCCATCATGTTATGTCTCCATTAATATCCTGAACCTCAATTTTTCTCATATCTCTATATTTGGAGTTAACACGTTTGATAGTAAATATTCTCTAGGGTAATTATTTGCCCTTTAAGAGGAGTCATGAATGCCTTTGATTATACAATGAATAAAATATACTGTCTCCACAGATAAATAAATATATTGACAGCTGTTCAAAATTTTGCATCCCACTTTAGACAGATCTTAGACCTAGAAACAATGGTCAAAGATTCAGAGACTAGAATAACAACTTTGTGTTAAAATATACCATTGAAATCAATACAGTGACAGTATATTCTGGAGACCATCACATAACCATTATGAATATAGAACAACAGTATTCTTAAGATAATCTACAAATGAAGCCTGTACATTTGGCAAACAAATGAAGCCTGTGCATAGTTCACATAAATTTGGGCAGTGGTAGAAGCCACAGGATTCCACTATTTATTTTATAACTATTTCTTCCTACTCGTCTTAATTTCAAACTTCAGTAACATCTCATTCTCTGGTGCTTGCTGTCTCAGATCCTTTCTTCTCATTAAGGAGACAGTATCTAACAAGTCAAATGAGGTCTGAAGGGTATGGGGGGGCAGGTTCAATGTTTTAATTAGAGAGGGGAACTCGGGTTTTACCTAGAGATTTCAGACAAAAGTCTGTGGCAGGGATTTGGGGGAGTAGTCAAGTGATTTTCCAGTGATTCTGAATAGCCCTACAAACGTGTTGCTTACTGTACTTTGGAGTAAGCCTAGCCATGCTAACAAATAGCCTCCATAAATCGTTTGGATCTCACCATCTTACCCATTTCTTTCTCAGTTTCTTAAACCCTTTTACTCTTATGTGCTGCCTTTATAGTCCAACTAACAGAAAAATTCCTAAGGGTGACAAGACCTTGAATCAGCTACTCCCTTTAATGTCCTGAGGCCCTGGGCACTGCTGGGGTGACCTGGAGGCCCAGAGCTCAGGAAGATAACACCCATGTCACTCAGCCTAGTGCAAACCATCCCAGAAGGCCAGCTTCTCCTTGACATCTTAGTTTGAAGGACCCTGTATGGAGAAGCAAGTGTCTATTTAGGTATTTGGCAACCTTTGTGCAGGGACAAAGATGGCATTGATTTGAGACAAGCTGCTCAGGAGATGGAAGCATGGTATCAGGGCACCAAAACTATGAAGCTATTGGGAAGGAACAGAATGAGAGATCTGTATTCTCTAAGTCCATGTGCTAATTTATAAACTGAATTCCTCCTACTTAATTTTGACAACCAAAGAAATAAAAAATGCATGCATATGTGTGCATGTTTACATCTGTACATATGAGACTCAGAAGATAATGACATACATTTTTGTTTTCTTCTTTGTATTGTATTTTAGCTTTTCTTTTTTCACCATAAATCAAATACTACTTTGTCAGAGGAAGATTAACAATTTAGCTTACCTGTTATAGACCTGGTGGTGGCACTTTCATAAAGAGGAACTCCTTCTCCTGCATTGTTAAAAGCTTTCAGGGAAATTACATAATGGGAACTTGACTCTGGAGAAAAACAGAAACAATACGAACATGTTGATTTCTTTAATGTACCAAAATACTCAGGGAAAACATTTTCCTCAAAACAAATTTAATATAGTCTACTCGGTAAATTGTGTAAGAACGAGTGAGTTGAATTCTGAAAGGATGGTGGCAGTGGGTGGTAGCAATAGGGTTTTTTGATCTTCCTCAATCTCCATATGAAAACACACTGAACTACTACTAGGTAGAAAACCGAAAGCATTCAGCCACTTGCTGCAAAACTCTGTGATGATGTCTGTCCTCCAACCCTAAAATACAAGTGGGTCAGAATACACAACCAAAAAGCCTCATGATCTGTTTGTCATCAGCATCTGTGTAAGAAAAATCAAAGGGAAATGTCAAACCTAAAAAGAGGGTAATTCTAACATAGATATCAGCTAATGCTGGAAAGCACAGCAGCTCAGTTTCAGAACAACACATTTAAACACTCAAAACTGACCTCCAAAGTCTCCTCTCTAGGACAGGGCCCAAACTGGGGACAACCTCCTGGGAACTGATGTAAGATATAAGCAAGATTGAAATAATACTGATGAAGGGTAAAGTCCAGATAAAATTAGGGGAGAAGAAGAACCATGAAAACTCAGAAAGCAAGCTGCCATAGTGTTTAGTCTGTATCCAGAGTTGGCAAACTTTTGTAGGCCCAGATAGTAAATATTTTAGCTTTGAATGTCACATTGTTTCTGTCACATTTTTATCTGTTTATTTATTTACAACTCTTAAAAATGTAAGAACCACCCATAGTTCAGGCATCCATACAAGAACAGGACCCAGGCCAGATTCTACCTGTAACCTATAGTTTGCTGAACCTGTCTAATGAAAAGAACAGGACAGGGAGCTCTGTGTACTCAAAAGAGCTCTCTGAATTTCTGAAAAAAGAAAAAAAAACAAAAACAGAAAAACAAATTACATCAGTGTAAACAACAAAAATGTATTGAGGTAAACTTCTTTATAAAATTACCATAAGAAAAAATAAAATAGGAGAATATCATTCCTATAGAAAATTACAAAAATGGATAAAAAGTAGAAATAATTACCCCAAAAAATTCATCAAAACTACAACTAATGATTTCAAAGCTAACTAAACTACATTAAGAAAATGATGCCAGATATGAAAAAGTAATATAAATCAGAAAACTCAGAAATGAGGTGGCATAACTCAAGAAATACATATATGTAAATTTAAAAATTTTAGATAAGAATAAATACTAGATGAATAAATACAACAGTATGAAAAGAAAACATAACAAAAGAAATTAAGAAGACTAAAGGAGGATTCAGGAGACAGTGATACATACTGAAGATCTAACATACAGATAAGAGTCCTTGATGAAGAAAATCCAAAGGAAAATAAAAACAGAATACTAAGAAAATTACTGATTTAAAATAATATTTTAGTCATCTGGACAAAAATAATATACGACGTATTAGAAAAAATAGATGATTAGACTTCATATAACATTTTTTGGCAGAAGAAATTAGAGTAACTTTAGATACTCAACATAAGAAAATGTAATTCAAGGTTTTATAGTCAACAAGTGTTAACTTTAAACATAAAGGGTGTAGTCAAACTGTTATCAACTTGCAAACACTCAGGAATATTGTTCCCTGATCCCCCGAACTACTAGAAAATTAGCTTTAGGCATACAAAATGACCAGAGGAACACTGATCTAACAGCTAACTGATGAACATAAATTTAATAAACTAAGACTAAGTTAAAAGGAAGGTATTTTATTTTGTAATGGCTCCATGTTTTGATATTATAGATACAGTACTATCTTAAGACAAAATTAAAGACTAGTGGCAGTATATGCAAAGATAAATGTTTCAATTATTATTGATGTTGACACTTTTATTACTGAGACTAATGTAATATGGAATAAAGCAAATGAGTAAACATGATATTCTATCATCCCCTATGTCTCTCAGAACCTCTTGGTGCAGATGAAAAGACTTAGAGATATAATATAGAAAAGGTTAAATAAAGTCTGTGTCCCTACAGTTGAACCAGAAAAATAAGTTTGAACTCAAATTGTATTTTTTTTTCTCTGTTCTAGCTCTTTCTGCTAAAAAAGAAGTCTGGAAACATGGACTCAATAGCAATAAGCATCCCTAATACACAGACTGCAGTTTGGTGGAAAAAATAATTCCTAATACAAAGAAACAGCTTCTTGTAGAACTGATTCTTAAAGTAGAAAACATGCCAATTCAACCTGAAATATCTTGACATATTAGATAGAATGGAAGCAACTAGTAAAATCATGTCAAATGGATTCAGGAGTCAATTTGAAGACTCTCTCAGACCAGAGATAAGGATAATCTGCACATAGAAAAACAGAGTGCTATGATGTATGAAGAATGCATAATTTGAAAAAGGCATTTTAAAGAATAATAACAGTTGGTCACTTCTGAGATTGTGAACTCAGAACATAATTCTAGCTAACAAATAAAAACAAAATGATAGAATAAAAATATTGCTGCTTTACAGCCCCCATTAATGAATGGATCTCAGCATTAAGCATTAATAATTGCTAAGATAAAATAGAGACAATGAGACAGTCTGTGCTTCCTGATGAAAGAACCTACTACCCTCCAGAGTTTCGCCAATGGGATCAAACCTACTTAGTCTCAATTAGCCTCTGGACCTAAATGACAGTTTGCAGAAAATAGAGCAAATAAACGTGTTGAACTCCAAATTATAATACTTCATTAAGCTACATATTTGTTGCATGTGGTTTTCTGTATCTGAGTTTTGTATCAAAATAGAAAAGCTTTAAAAATGAGCGAGTTTACCTCTGAGAGGGAGCTATAAAAATTGATCTGATTGAGTTTTCTTCATAAAATTTGTATGTGACCTAAGTATTAATGTTAAAGATATTGACAGTCTAAACCATATGGATTCAAGAGCTGTAATACAGCAAGAAGAAAAAAATAATATTATATCTAATGTAGTCAAAAGGCTTCTATTCAGTGAATTGCTTTCCCTCCAAAAGGGAATATTTCTTTTTCAAAAATTTACGTTTCAAGCTCTTTTCCTAATAAGAAAGTAATCAATCGACAAGTGTTAAATGCTCTTTGAGATCCAAGTACTTGTAGAAGATGAATCTCTGTCAGGTTTCTAACATAATTCTGGGCAGAGGAAACAATGAAAGACTATGTAAAATTAAACAATAAAGCAGGAGATATAGCTTATGACTGCTATACATTTAGAGGTCCGAAAAATTAGGGAGGAATTGGGTCATCAAAGAAGACTTTTGGAAGATATGAACTTTGAATTGGGGCTTGTGAAAGGTAGGATTTAGAAGCAAAATAAGAGGAAGAAAACATTTCAGCAAAAAAGTGGTGAAAATACACTTGGGTAGACCAAAACATACACTTTTTTTCACTGGGAAAAATATTATTTCAAGTTATTGCAGTAGAGACTAAGTCTGACTTCAAATATGTGAACCATCTATGCACCGAAAATGTAAACATTTTTATTAGGCTTGAGACATTTAAAATTGCTTTTTTGCAGTTCAAATTCCACTTGGTTCAACTGAATACATTTCTGTATTTGCATGTATCTAAGTATTTATCAAGAGAGTGAAAAAGAGATCAGAAATTCCAAACTCAAATGCTTAGGAGGGGTGTGTGTGTGCGCGCGCGTGCATGTGTGTTTTTAATCAATCAGAGAAAGAGAGAGAAAGAACAAAAAACAGATAGATTTGGCTACCGTGTATGAGAGCCAATAGGGCAGAGAGGATCTTAGAAAGCATATGACTGATCTCAAGAGTGGAGCCACTATTCAGGTCCAATATAATATTAGCATATGGAAGGTAGTCCCAGTGTTGTCAGACTATCTGGAAATCCAGATTTTTTATGAAAAATTATCAAATTTTTCAGTGTTGGCAGATAATTGAAATAAATAAAATAAACCTGTGCTGTCAAAACTATCTCTCTAGAGTGAATCCAAGTCTGTGGTTACTAGTTTATAACCTTGGATAGATTCCTACATACCCAACTACATGCAAATACACGTATAACCTTGGAAAAATAGATACTCAAGTGTAGTCTTCTATAGTCAAGGTGTCAACCATTAGAGTAACAACAACAAACAAGAAACTTCATATGATGTGGTAAAATGCGGAAGGCGGGGATTGAATATAAAATAATGAAACAGGTTTTTATGCTAGGAGATTTGGAGTGATTGTTTTATATTCACACATCCAAATAGTATTAGGATTCAAAGTTAAGAATGTTCTACTTGATAGGAAGCTTTTGACTTCCTAATCAGGGTTAACAGCTGAAGTTTATGGATAGTCAGCCTATCTATGAGACACTAAATTAATGTCTTCATTTTTTCTCTTCCCACTACCAAGATGCTTAGTTTACAGCCCCATAGAAAATGCACTCTGTAAAAGCTTCTGTAACATTACTGGATTATTATTTTTCAGGCTTTCAGAGTGTGTATTATTTCTTATTTTAGAAAAATTAAAAGTACCTTACCTGGTTCTCATTGTATTGGTTTGAATTTTTACCGTAATATGAATGACAATAATGTGTCATCTAGCTGTTACATGGATCATCCTGAGTAGCAGTCATCATTCCTTCATCCCCTAACCCCCATAAATGTGAGGTAATTGTCGTTCCAATACACACTCTTGCTAATACTGATACCTAACAAATCTCTAGTCATCTGAGTAATGACAGCTTCTTTCACTTGGTCATTAGCCATGGTATAGAGTATGCTAACAGAGACGGGAGTTTTATAATTTACTACCTGTTGAATTAATGAATTATACTAATCATTATATTTCACCAATCCCTACTATCCTGTGTACATCTTAGAGAAGATCAATCTTACAGGTAAACAAAAAGTGGTAACAGCTTCGCCCTGTGAAAAGTAAACACACTTGCAATGGAGTTTTAACTGACATAAGAATATCACATAGAGTGAGGAGTCCTGAAGACGTTCTGGCTCAATATTTTCCTATTGTCAGTTAGTAACTTGGGGGCTCAGTTAGAAAAGTTCACTGGCTTTTCTAAAGTAATGCAGAAGTACCTAGGTAATAAAGGCTTGGGAAGACTCCAGAACCCCTTTGACTGACTTTTCCAGGAGCTTTCTTTCATGCTTTTCACACTTTATCTGCTCATAAACATCTTTTCAGGAGTCTGGCCTCTGTATTGTTCTTTTGCCAAACTGCATTATGGACCTACTGAGGAAACAACAGGATTTTTTCTGGCCCTGATAAAGTTTGATCTAATACTTGATCTTCCAGAACAACAATAATAAAATATTATTCATTTCTTAGTTAGCTAGTGGGATATAGTGCTTTGATATCTTTCACATTGTGACGGAGGTATTTTGTTTGAATGCATATTGAGGGGGAAAGAAGCTTTAAGTGTGAATTGGGAGCTAGGAAGAATGAGGGTTTTCTGCCAGTACGAAAGAAAGGTGTAATTTACCACTGTACCACTAGAGAGCAATGTGGAACTATTTTCCTGCACATGCTCAGAGCTCTTCAACTTTAAAACCAATAAATCACAAAAAAATTGCCTAGAATTGCTCCCTCTACAGAAGCATCAAATGAGTTAAACACATTTAATATTATCATGATGATTCCAAATGAATTAATCATTAATTATGGCCAGACCCCATTGTGCAGGAATACACTTCATGACAATCATGACAGTAAATGTATTTTTTTTTGTACTTGCTAAAATGTTGCAAATACATAAGCTTTAAAATTTATCAGTTACCTCTGCAAAATAAAGCTCAGCAGTATTGTCTTCTTTGAATTTACTGTGATTTAATCATACTGAAATAATTTGGATTTTGGTGGATGTCCACGGGAATTCTTTTAAATCACAAATATTCTGGGTTTTGCACAGATTTGAAATCATCGATCAGATTTTCATTATTGTTTGGCCAACCTTTCTTGTAGAACACCTCAGTTCAGAATAAAGGAGACTGAAGAAATACTTAATAACTCGTTGAACATCCAAAATAGATGACTCTTGGCCAGTGTATTCATTGTGCCCAGGAAAGGGGAGAATAAATGCACATTTATTGATTACAGAGACTGAAAAAGACAAGAAATGAGTAATCAGGAAAAACCTGGATTCTCCTTCCCCTGAGACTTGGTAGGTGAGAGACCCATTATTCTAAGAGCTTTTTTGAGGTGTCCCTGAAGGTAAGAGATGAATGTCTTTTTCTGGGGCTGAGGGGGATGAATCAAGAAACCTGCAGACAGCTCTATAGGGCTAGACCAAGATGCTGTACTTGGTAACAAAAGCTAGGAAGAACATCATTATTTTTAATTAATATTTTGTGTGAATTAAATGCCAGTGGCATGTGCCAGATTGACATCCCAGAGTCCTTTATTCATTACAGATTATATACTTCACTCAGTGGCCTCATCCATGCCAAGTTCTTGTCGGGGCCCACTCTGCATGTCCCTGTATCTTTGCCCTATCTGTTAGCACTGCCAACAAGTCAATTAGAGAAAATTAGAGTGGTAGCTGTTTTCCTAATGCAGATACCTGCTCATTGCAATGAATCAGGGCTTCCACATTCACAGAATATAGGCTGTGGGCTTGCTGTCAGATGGTAAATGTTACTGGACACCTTCGACCCCACTGGACCCAAACTGTTTAATTAAATGTAATGGGTGGAGAGAAAATATGGATGATTGCATTGATCTCTTAAAAGGATGAACAACACATATTTGAGAAAGATGCAATTTGTATAATACATTCAATTCTACTTCATTACATATACTCCTTTATAAATGTAATTAATAGCTAATCTAGCTGGCATCCTTATAAAGATTTTACTTTTCCAGAAATGTGGTCCAAAGAATGGTCAGTTTATAACATGATTTTCTCACTTATCAGTGTTGCAGATACCAGCCACTCACCTACTCAGTGTGAGAAAGTATTTGACTCCAAGAAGAAAAATTAGGGTACATTTTCATTATTCTACTAAAGTGTACTACCAGGAAGAAAATTAGGTAAAAAGATACTTAGTAAGCCACATTTCAGTGCTGGGCAGGTAGAAAGCGCTTAATAAAAATTTGTTGAATTGCTAAATGTATGAGATACAGAAAGGCTCAATTATTTATTGAAGGTTGAAAAGCAGGTCCCTAATCAATTTGATCATAGAACTCAGATTTCCTATCCTAAACTGCACATACTGACACCAGTAGGTGCATAGAAAATGAAGCCAAAGATATTGTACAGTATTTTCCTCTCTCATTTGCATATTCACAATCTTCTTCATCCTTCCATTTGTTCATTCAAACGGACACTCATCAATTGCCATTGAACATCTTCTGTAATACATGTTATGCATTTTATAAACTCTCTAGGGTACATAAAGATTATAAAACAAAAGCAAAAAACTTTATTTACCCTAATGAACCTTTCATTCAAAAAACTGTGTTGGAGGTTTAAAAGAAAATCTGGGTCAGGCATGGTGGCTCCTACCTGTAATCCCAGCACGTTGGGAGGCTGAGGTGGGTGGATAACCTGAGGCCAGGAGTTTGAGACCAGCCTGACCAACAGGCAAAACGTGTGTTTAATGAAAATAGAAGAATTAGGTAGGTGTGGAGGAGCATGCCTGTAATCCCAGCTACTGGGAATGCTGAGGCACAAGAATCGCTTGAACCCAGGAGGCAGAGGGTGCAGTGAGCTGAGATCATGGCACTGCACTGTAGCCTGGGCTACAGAGCCAGACCCTGTCAGAAGAAAGAAAAAGAAAGAAAAAAAAGAAAGAAAGGAAGGAAGGAAGGAGAGAGAGAAAGAGAAATGAAGAGAGGAGGAGGAGAAGGAGAAAAAGAAAAGAAAGAGAAAGAGAGAGAGAAAGAGAGAAAGAGAAAGAGAGAGAGAAAAAGAAATCAGAGGAAAGTCTTCTGGAACCAGAGAGCATTGTCTTTGTGAAGGCGGCAGTTTTGCTGAATATTTTAATGAACAATGGCTGAGGGAAAAGAGTGCAACAAGCCAATGCAGGGGCGCAGTTTATTGCAGATGTAGCATCATGCACATTAGAATCAAACTTGAAGATAATAATAACAGCAACTCCTCCTCATTCTCTTTTCCTAATAGTAACTTTTGTTGATTGCCTAATTAGGTCTCTTTACTACCTCTCATCTATTACTTTATTTAATTCTCACCATAATTCAGTCTGACATACAGTAAGGACTCCATAAATACTTATTGAATGGATGAATGCATATCCTCCTTTTATAGGTAGGTGATTGCTACAGTTTGTTTGAATGTGTCCCTCAAGGTTCATGAGTTGGTAACTAAATCCCCAGTGCAAGAGTGTTTTGAGGTGGGACATTTAAGAATTGATTAGGTCACAATGGCTCTGGCCTCATGAATGGATTAATGCTGCTGTTGTAAAAGTGGGTTAGTTATTGCAGGAGTGGGTTCCTGTTAAAAAGGATGTTTGGCCTTCTTCCTCTCTCTTGCCCTCCCATGTGCATCTTCTGTAGTCCTTCTGCCTCCCACCATGGGATAATGTAGCAAGAAGTCCCTCGCCAGATGCAGCAGAGGACGAGAAGTCCTTGTCCTTGCACTTATCAGTCTCCAGAATCATGAGAAATAAATTCCTTTTCTTTGTGAATTACTCAGTCTCAAATATTCTGTTATAACATCACAAAATAGACTAAGACAATGGTATCATGTCTAATTCATAAAGCTCAGCCTTGTATCCTCTGTGTTATCTACCCTTTATAGAATAAGAGATGTGAGATGAAGAACATCTTCAACAAGTTTCAAACTGTACTTTCAGGGAAATTTATCCCTCAGAACTAGGCAGTCAGGGAAAGCAGAAAAGATGTTCAAAGTAGGAACACTACAGAAGCTGTTGTAATTGTCTAGGCAAAGGCCACAGGGGCCTGAACTGAGGTGGTATAGTATAAATCAAGAGCACACAATGGGTGTGAGTAACGCAATTTGTAGATATTTGGAGGGACAATGAAAAAAGGGAAAAATCAAGAGTAACTTAAATTTTGAATTTGATAATGAGATAAGATTATTGCTACTATGAGGAAGTCAAGAGGGGAGAGAAGAAATTTCTGCTGTCATATTTGATACAGGGAGGAAAGGGCAGCATAGCTAAAAATGACTGTCTTGGGCTCCAGTCATGGTGTAAGAATTGCATATAAACAACCTGTGGTATGCTGGCCTCTTTCTTTGGAGCTCAGGAAAGTAGCACATCTACTCCAGATACTCTTCCAAATAATTGCTTCCCTATTGTTACCACTAAATTAACTGGATGTCCTAAGGTTCTTTAGAGTCAGACTGGAGATAGGTTGCTTAGAATTGTTGGCTCTACCTTGATGAGTACTACCAAATTTATGTGATATCTTCTATCACATTTAGAAAATGCAAACTCATGTGTACTGTGCTTTGAGTTTTTTGTTGTTTTAATTTTGGTTTTTTATTATACTTTAAGTTTCGGGGTATATGTGTAGATCGTGCAGGATCGTTACATAGATAAACATATGTCATGGTGGTTTGCTGCATCCATCCCCCCCTCATCTACATTAGGTATTTCTCCTGTTATCCCTCTCTAATTCTCCCTCCCCCTGCTATTCCTCCTCTAGCCCTCCCACCCCAAAATAGGCCCCAGGGTGTGATGTTCCCCTCCCTGTGTCCATGTTTCTCATTGTTTTATTTATTATTTATTTAGTTTTGAGACAGAGTCTTGCTCCCTTACCCAGGGTAGAGTGAGATCTTGGCTCACTGCAACCTCTGCCTCCTGGGTTCAAGCAATTTTCCTGCCTCAGTCTGCCAAGTAGCTGGGATTACAGGCACCCACTACCATGCCTGGCTAATTTTTAACTGAGATGGGCTTTCACCGTGTTGGCCAGATTGTTCTCAAACTCCTGATCTCAAGAGATTCACCCACCTCAGCCTCTCTGAGTGCTGGGATTACAGGCACATACCACCATATCTGGCTTGATTTTTAAAATAATATTTTTATCAATTATCTCAACAAATGTTAGAAAGCAGATAGGGCAGGAATGATCATTTCTATTTTAGAAATGGAGAGACTGAGGTCAAGTTGCAATCACCTCAGCCAAAGAAGATACAGGTAAGACCCAAGTGCCTTTCTATGTTCAGGTTTCTCCTCCATAGTGTCAGGACTAGAAGGTCTGAGTTTTTCTCTGAGACATTATGCAGAGCAGCCTTTTGTCACCAATTAGAGAAAAATAAACATTCCTTACCTGCTTCAGTTGGTAAGCTGTGCTTTGGCAGAGAGCCCTCAGAGTCAGAAAAATGACTGAATAAAAGCTTAGATTACAAAGCACTACAAGCAGCTCACAAACGGAGCTCTTAATGAAATGATTTTTCAGCAAAGCTTTACATCAGAAAATTAGCCAGAGACCATATAAGCAAACACACAGGTTTTCCTCTTTTGTTCACATTTAAAAAAAAAAAAGAAGAAGAATTAAATATAAGGTGGTAATATTGTATGACCACCTAAAGACTCAATTATTAAGAAATATAAACATTGTTCATTTGGTTAATTAAAGCAAACAAATCATTATTTTAGTTAAAAAGTCAGTCAAACTGACTCTGCAGCATAAAGAGACTAAAATAAAACAAAATGAGTTTTAGTCTGGAACAAAAAGAGGAGGCATATCCTTTTACAGATGTTTGCAATTCCTTCCTCTCTTCCCATTTCCTTTCTTCTTTTACTTTACTTTCTGGTAGCTTTTCTTTCTTAATCTCCTTATTCATTCCATTGGGTTTCTGAGCTGAGGGCAAGGGATCAAAGACACAGCAGAGCATAAAAACGGAAGACATGAACAGCAAGAATGATAAAGATATTAAGAAATACAGAGAGGCTAGGAGGAAGATCAAATGTTAGTATCCAGACTTGAGTCCTTGTTTATGAGCACTTGCTGCACCAGATGTCAACCCTGAAGTGCTTTATGCACGTGTCTTCACAGGAATCCTAAAAGGTAGGCACGGTGATTGTCCCCATTCAGGAGATGACAAAACCAAAGAGCTCATTAAGTAGCAGTGTTCAGATTCAAAGCCAGGTCTGCCCTACTTTCCAATCCATCCATGGGTCACTGCAGGATAAACACTGAGTAAGACAGCAAATGGGCGCAAATGGTTTACACTCTCTTCGAAATGGAAAACTGGAAATAATGACATAAGAAGGAAATGATTTGGAGGCTTCACCATGCCTCACTTTAAGCAGAGCACAGATTGAATTTTTAACTTTTTAGTAACAAAGTTAACCAACATTCTATAAATACCATTTAATTTTCTCCTAACACCATAGTATGTTAACTTATGTGATGGTGACTACCTTTTATACTTTCATTTTGCCTTTTCATTCAACAAGTGTCTGAGACTTTGTGTGTGTGTGTGTGTGTGTGTGTGCACGCACGCACATGTGTGCATTCAACTAGCCTGCTCAGGCTCTTGTCTTCACTGGATGACATCTTTTGTTATCGAAATGCTAACCTAATTACTCAGCATGTAGTTAGATGATGCTCACACAAATAATATATAGCTTCATGCATATTTTTGTGTATTTATTTAAAATGATGGTCATCACTTATTTGTGTACTGTTGCTTCTGCTTTCTTCATTAGTCAGAGACTAAATCCCAATTAAGGCAATCTACTAAATACTATAAAACAGCATTGGTTCATGGTGCTTTCTCTGATGATAGAAGTTTTCTATAACTTTGCTGTCCAGTGTAGTAGTCACTGGCCGCATGTGGCTGTTGAGTACTTACAATGTGAGTAGCAGAAATGTGGATCTAGCTTTTATTTCATTTTATTTAATTAATTCAAATTTAAATAGTCATATATGGATAGCAGCTTCCATGTTGGACAGCACACCTATATAAAAGCTCTATTTACCTTTGTCTTCCACGGCATTGCTGTAGTTGCTATAGCCTGTGAACAATGCCAGGGGCAGATGAAGCAGATTCAGTGCAAAGTATTCCTGCTACTATTTCTCTGTTTTTCTATTCAAATGTAAAGTAAGTCAGTATATGTACATACTATGACTTTATAGCGTGGGTGGAAGTTTAATAGTTAGCATACATCGATCACACTTGAAGATAACAATAAAGCATTTGCCTTATCTCATTCAATTCCTTTATATGACCTAATTAATTTCTATCCTCATGGTAATGGCAATAAGACTGTCTCAACTGATGAAATTTTCAAATATTCATCGTTTCAATTCTGTACTCTAAACGTTGGATTTGTTGTGCATTTGAGTATATACTCAACTAATGAAAACATGACTAGGTGGAAAAAATTGTAAATAACAAAAAGTGACATTAAATTAATAATTCTAAGATGACTGTAAAACTAAACTCATTTTTAATCTTGTGCTTTAATAAAACATGATGAAATGAAGTTAGAATAATTATGTAAAAATAAAGAACTGGTAAAATAATAACTACAATAATGAATGGCATAAGTAAATATAGCATTAAGACATGTGATTACAAATAAATATAGCTCCCGGCCAAAGTTCTCAAGAAAATCAATTAGCATTTTAGTTGCTCGCTTGGATTATTTTTGGAGAGTAGTGGAAAGAGAGAGGGGGAAAAAAAAAAACCAGACAAAATTAAATGGACTTACATAAACTGAGTCCAGAAGCTACAAAATGTCAGCATCAGCACCAATATTTAATAGATCTATTCATGGTAAAATTCATAGTAAATATTACCATTAACATGAAGAAACCAGAGAAATCAAATGCACAAAAGACTTATGGGTCCCAGAAAAATACATTCAATTATAACATTACTGGTATATATTTGTATTTTAATAAACACTTTTGTGCATGATTGCTTTAAATTGACCTAGTTTTTAATACAGCTGCATGTTTGGAAAATTCTGATAAAAGAATGCAAACAGAAGAAAATGATGAATACCAACCTATTCAGTTGTGGAGAGGCAAACATGTGGTTGGGCTCAGCCTTTTTTAGTCTTTTGTTTAGTGAGAAGTGGGAAGAAAATAAGAAGCCAGATAAAAATATAGAGGTGCAAACTTAAAAGGCGCTACAAACCTAGAAAGGGTTATGACTTTAATGAAATCACATGGTCCCTGACTTTCAGTGGGAATAACAGAGTTCTGAGGATCAGGCTCAGAAGTACAGAATTATTCCAGGACAGGTTTCTCCCTAAAGAGACACAAGAGAGTGGGAAGGCCATGGGAACTGGGATTAGACACACCTGCACTAGAAGTGAATTTTCCACTACTTAAAAGGTATATATTCTTGAACAATTTTCTAATTTCTCTAGGTTTTATATATGCTTATCTTCTTTAATTTGCAAGTGTCAATTATATTACTTTTATTTAAGATATATATTGTTGATATATGTGTATACATATTATATATAATGTATGTATATATAATATATATATAAAAACGGGCACATGTTCAATTTTGTTACATAGGTAAACAGCATTCATGGGGGTCTGGCGTACAGATTATTTGTCACCCAGGTAATAACCATTGTACTCAATGGTACTTTTTTCTAATCCTCTCCCTCTTCCTATCCCCTGCCCTCAAGTAGGCCTCAGTGTCTGTTGTTTTCCTCTTTGTGTTCATGTATGTAGTATTTGGTTTTCTATTCCTGTTAGTTACTTAGGATAATGGCTTCCAGCTCCATCCATGCTGCAAAGGCCATAATATCAGTCTTTTTTATGGCTGCATAGTATTCCATGATGTATATGTACCACATTTTCTTTATCCAATCTACCATTGATGAGCATTTAGGTCGATTCTATGTCTTTGTTTATTTGAATAGTAATTATAGCAACAAACATACACATGCATATGTCTTTATGGTATACTTCTTTCTGTATATACCTAGTAATATGATTGCTGGGTTAAATGGTAATTCTGTTTTAAATCCTTAAAGGAAATGTCACACTGCTTTCCATAATGACTGAACTAATTTACACTTCTACCAATAGTGTATAATCATTTCTTTCTCTCCACAACCTCACTAACATCTGTTATTTTTTGACTTCTTAATAATGGCCATTCTGACTGGTATGAGATAGTATCTCACTGTGGTTTTGATTTGTATATCTCTAATGATTAGTGATGCTTAGTGTTGTTTCTTATGCCTGTTGGCCACACATATGTCTTCTCTGAAAAGTGTCTGTTCATATTCTTTGCCCACTTTTTAATGGGCTTTTTTTCTTGTAAATTTGTTTAAACCTTACAGATTCTGAATATTACAATTATGAAATATTGCTGATATAATATTTTAAAACTGCTAGATACTGGGCTAACATTCAGTAGAAGGTATTTGCTCTATTATCATCTGTATTGAATTCCACTTCTTATGACAATTCATTATAGATTTAATTAAAATTTTAAGCATATTCTTTCTATTTTAGGGCCATAATTTATCTCTGATGCCTATTCCATCTTTTAAAAATCTGCAAGAACCATCACACTACGGTAGCTGACCAAAAACATTTTTTTCTTCACCAATTCCATGCCTATGCAATAACATTGAGAATAACTCTTCATCTGACACTTTGCAGATTACAAGAGGAAATGTAATCGTGCTTTGACTAGTCATAATATTTTTCTGACACTCACCAGTCCCACTTCTTTGAAAACTGAGGACTGGGATTATACTTCTGACAAGATGAACTAGCCCTAGAATAACTTTAGGCAAGAGATGTCTCTGTTGTTTACTCCCAGCTATTTTGAGAATATGATTTAAGGGAGAAACAAAGTTTAAAATAAGCTGCAAATAGACAGATGATCTTGTCATTTTTAGACTTTTCTTAAAAAAAAAACCATGAAATGTGACTTTATAACTTGTTGCTCATCTTATTTATAAGATTTGGCCTTTAATCACTGTTGGTTGTATTAAACCAAATCCACTGATAAAATATTTATATCAATAAAGAAATTCAAAAGGATATACTATAACTTCTAAAAGACTTTGCCAACAAGAATTTCCAAAAAACAAACAAACAAAAACCACTGTTAACAGGAATATCACTGGGAAAAGTGTTTAGGATTCTAAGAAAACATCTCATATGGGGCAACATCACTTGTTTCTGTAAGTTTTGTTTTGTTGTTTAAGCATGAATCATAAGATAAGTAAGAAAGTAGAGGACTTAACACAATAAACCAACTAGATTTAACAGACATAAGCAGAACACTCTGTCTAACAACAACATACACATTTTTTCCATTTTCCAAGACAGGCCATATTCTATTAAGTAAGTTTCAATAGTTATTAAAAGATAAAGATCATATAAAGTTCTTCTGTGACCACAGTGGGATACAGTTATAAATCAATCACAGAAGTAAAACTGGAAAATCACAAACTTATGGAAATTAAATAACACACACACTCTTAACAAATAAAAATTGGAAAATACATGGAGACAAGTGAAAATAAAAACACAGTATACCAAAACACATAAGTTGCAGCAAAAGCATTGCTGGGGTACAGTTTACAGCTGTAAATGCTTACATTAAAAAATAAACTAAACCAAAATCTAGAAGGAAGAAAATAATAAAGACTAAAGCAGAGATAAATAGAGAATAGGAAAATAGAGAATGTCAAGAAACTCCAAATCCAGTCCTTTGAAAAGATAAACAAAATTGGCAAACCTTTGGCTTGATGAACTAAGAAAAATAAAAGACTCAAATTACTGAAGTCAGAAATTAAAATAGGGACACCATTACTGATTTAAAGAAATAAAAAGAATTACAAGGGAGTACTAAAAACAAGTGTACATCAACAAATTGGATAATACAGATGAAATAGACACATTCCTATATACACACTACTAACCAAGACTAAATCACCAATAAATAGAAAATCTGAATAGAACTACAGCTACTTAGGAGATTTAATCACTAATCAAAAATTCCCCAACAAGTAAAAGTCCAGAACATCATGGTTTTATAGGTGAATTCTACCAAATGCTTAAAAAATTGATACCAGTCCTTCCTAAAATTTTTCAAAAAACTGAAGAAGAGGGAACACTGCCTAACTCAATCTGTGAAGCCAGCATTACCTATTATCAAATTCAGACATACACACTATAAAAAAAGAGAGCTACACACCAATATCTCCTATAAATATTTATGACAAAATCCACAATATAATACCAGCACACCAAATTCTGCAGCATATTAAAAGGATTATATTAAGACCAAATGAGATTCATTCCTGGAAAGCAAGAATGATTTGACATACAAAAATTAATCAATGTAATCCACCAGACTAATAGCATGAAGAAAAACCACCACATCATCAGTTGATGCAGAAAAAGCATTTGACCAAATTCAACAACCTTTCAGTAGAAACACTCAACAAAATAGGAATCAAAGATATTATCTCAATATAATAAAAGTCATACAATGCCCAGTGGTGAGACTTTTCCTCTAAGATCAAGAAAAAGGCAAGGGTGCCCACTTTCAACACTTCTATTCTACATAGTACTGAAAGTTTTAGTCAGAGCAATAAGGCAAGAAAAAGGAAAAAAAGGATTCTGAATTGGGAAAAAAAAATAAGTAAAGTGTTATTGTTTGCAGATGATACAGTCTTGTGTATACAAAACCCTAAGCTTTTTAAAATATCACTTTCAGTCTTTAGCTAAAATCAAGTGTAAGGATTCCACAGAAACACAAACAAAAACCAAAACACCTTTCAGAGCAAATATATGAATTTAGCAAAACAGTAAGATATAAAGTCAACACACAAAAAAATCAGTTGCATTTCCATATAAGAATGAACAATCTGAAAGATAAATTACAAAAATTATTTAATTTACAATAGTACCTAAAAATTAAATTCTTCAAAATTAATTTAGCCAAGGAGATAAAAGACTTGTATAATAAAAACTATTAACCCTTTAAGAAATAAATTAAAGGCATTAAATAAATAGAAAAGCAGCCTATGTTCATGTACTAGAATTATAACAATGTTAAGAAGTCAGTACAACCCAATGTGTTCTACAGATTCAATGCAATCTCTATTAAAAATTCTAGTAATTTTTTTTGGTAGAAACAAACAAAAAAAAAACTCATCCTAAAATTCATGTTCTTCACATGTACCCCCAAACCTAAAATGCAATAAAAAAAAAAATTCATATGGAATCTTAAAGGAGTCCAAATAGACAAAAAATCTTGAAAAAGGAGAACAAAGGTGGAAGACTCATACTTTTAATTTCAAAACTTACTATAAGTCTACAACAATCAAAATAGTGTGAAACTAGCAAACAAACAGACATATAAGTCAACAGAACAGATAGGGAGCCCAGAAATAAATCCTTGCAATATATAGTCAAACAATGTTTACAAGATTTCAAGACTATTTAATGGAGAAAGGACAATCTTTTCAACAAATGGTGCTGGAAAAAATGGATATTCACATGCAAATGATTGATGTTGGACCCTTTATAATATTATTACAAAAATCAACTCAAAATGGAAAAATATTTAAATGTTAGACATAAAAACTATAAAACTCTTAGAAGAAGATCAGGCAAAAATTCACAAGGCTAGATTTGGGAATATTCTCTTGAATATGACACCAACAGAACAGGTAACAAAAGAAACAATAGGCAATTTTCCTATGACTTCATACAATTTTAAAGAATTGTACATCAAAAGAAAATATCAACAGAGTAAAAAGATAACCCATACTATAAAGTGTTTGTAAATTAAACAGCTGATAAAAGATTAATATCCACAATATATAATGAAATCCTAAACTCAACACCAAAAACAGAGTGTAATTTAAAAGCAGACAAAGGACTTGAATGGACACTTCTCCAAAGAGGATATACAATGGCCAATAAGTACAAGAAAAGAGTTCAACATCACTAGTTGTTAGGCAAATGAAAATCAAAACTACAATGAGCTACCACCTCATACTCATTAGGATGGCTACTATTGAAAAGCAGAACACTAAAACCAGAAAACAAGTGTTGGCATTGTCGTAGAGAAATAGGAACCCTTGTGCACTGCTTGTGGGAATGTAAAATAGTATAACTGCTATGAAAAACACTATGGTAGAGCCTCAAGCAATTAAAAATAGAATTGCCATATGATCTAACAATTCCATTTCCAAGTACGTACTCTCAAAACTTAAAAGCAGATATGAAATACAACATACAATGAAATATTATTCAGCCTTTAAAAAGAAGGAAATTTTGATAGCATTGCTGTATGCTTTAACACAGAATAATCTTTGGGACTTTATGCTAAGTGAAATAAGTCCATCACAAAAAGGTAAATACTGTATGATTTCACTCATATGGGAAATATAGAGTAGTCACAGAGATGGAAAGTAGTGCGGTGTCTGCCAGGGAGAGAGAGATGGGGGGAATGGGGAGTTGTCATTTAATAGGTATAGAATTTCAGTTTCACAAGATGAAAAGGGTTCGAGAGATGTACAGTTGTGATGGCTGCACACTATGAGTGTGTTTAATGACACTGAATTGTTTACCTTAAAATGATTAAGATGATAAATTTTATGTCATGTGAATTATATCATAATTGAAAATGGAAAAAGGACTAGGACTTATCTAAATACCACTTCTATACTTTGTTATGTATCAAAACTTCCTGGGTGCTCTTAAGACTACAGAAATTTCAAAAATATTGTAAAAATATATTTAAAGAACTCAAATCCTAAGAAGAGTGCTCTAATTGTTTCGTTGTTTTTCAAGAATTTTCTTTTATTGAACATTACTTGCAATAAGGAGGCTATAAATACTATTTTTTTCTTTGAAGTATAAGCTGTTCATCTTGCATAAAGGGGCTATAAATAAATACAATTTTTTTCTTTGAAGCATAAGCTGTTCATCTTGCATTATTATAATTATTATAAGATAATGTGGCTCAAAGTAAAAATAATAAAGTAAGGAAGCCTAATTAGAGAAATGTGTTTGAACAATATCGTCATAATTTCAAAAATGAGTTAAAACATATTTTTCAATGATGAATCTTCACACACTTGTTTATTCTTGTGTGCAATACAATAAATATGGCATAAACTGAGTTTGTCAAAAGCATATTTTATTAGTTAGAATACAGACAAAGCTGTGACAATAAAGAAACACCAAAATGCAGCAGCTTCAATAAAATAGAAATGAGCATTCCAGTGTTGGTCATGCGGTATTGTTATTCCCTGTGGCTTCCATCTCTGGGTCTAAGCCCTTGTCATCTCCCAGCTTGCAGCAAGAGGGAAATACCCTGAGTGTTCACTGTTCTCTTGCCTTCTGTGAGTGGGCAAGGCCTGAGGATGGCATTGTCACCTTTCCTCATCTACACTGGCCAGAACTACGTCTATAGTTCTAGACCAGCCTGGCCAACCTGGTGAAATTCCGTCTCTACTGAAAATACAAAACCTAGTTGGGCATGGTGGCAAGCGCCTATAATCTCAGCTACCCAGGAGGCTGTGGAAGGAGAATCACTTGAACCCGGGAGGCAGAGGTTGCAGTGAGCCAAGATCACACCACTACACTCCAGCCTGGGTGACAAGAGTGAAACCCCATCTCAAAAAAAAAAAACAAAAAATTAAGTATCTTTCTCAAGGGCAGACAGCTTATAGCTGGTAGAATAAGGATTCAAAGCATATCTACTTGAAGTTTTTCTTCTAAGTAAATCTCCTGCAAGAACCTTCCTGTGATAAAACAAACCACCTGCTTCAGAGTTCTTCCTCTGTAAATGGGAATATAAAATCTGTAACGAGTAGAGCTGTGTCAGCAAAGGATTTGTTGCATTTCTTTTGTGGAATGTGAAAGATATTCATGTTGGTCTCATAAATTTCCTGAGCAATCACCCACTGTTCTCAGCCTTTTTGATGTCAGAGAAGTATGTGGTTGACTGATTCTCAAAAGAATAATTCTAAGAAGAAGGATCATTTCTAGTGTACTGTATTTTTGCTTATGACTAGAAACTGTAGGGTTAACTTGTGATTAATGGATGCTTTAACTGCTCAGTACTAAACACTCACATATTCCTGGTCTATTCCTTTACCCAATAGCTATAACAATTTTTGAACAGATATCTTCAAAATCATTAGATTTGGTAATGGACTAACTGGGCTCCCATCCATGGATTTAAGTTTTTATGCTCACTCAGAAAATGAGAAGTTTGTTGTTTTTTTCAAATCTTTAAAGATAGAATTCAGAGACAGTTTGCTGAATATTTAACATAGGGCAAAATTTCCATCAATGTGAAAAACATTGTGCTATGGATCTACAGAAAGCCATTTTGCTTTCTATATGATATATATGTATATGTATATGTGCACATGTGCTCATGTATGTTTGTGGGATGGTTAAGACATCTTTACAAATTCAGCAATTATGTCTAATGTTTACAAATATCAAGTTTATGAAATAATGTGTGTGGAAAACCAGGGGAGTAAATAAGACATTTAGAAAATAGAGGTCTTATGACTTGGTTTACACATGTATGAAAAAGAGAAGGTAGGAGTCAGATTGGAAAAAATATAAAAATATTCTCCCCTGAGTCACTATCCCCATTTATTTTTAATTAAGTGGAGATGGTTGATAAAGGTCGTGATTTTTGAAATCTGCAAGTCACTTTGAATTTCATACTATGGTGAATATAGTGCCAGAAACTCGTAGCATTCTTTCTCTGATCCCGCTTCCTTTCTTTCTCATAATAAAATCCCTAAAAATTTGCTGGGCCAATGTTATGGTAGAATAAGACTATATTTCCCAGCTGACTTTGCAGTTATGTTTCCCTGAAAAAAAGGGGAGGACAATTTCTTCTTAATTATGAAAAAAAGAAAAACATAGATATGTCAAGTTCTTTTATATACTTTACCTATTTAATTTTTGTAGCAATCTCAAGAAATCTACATTTTCAGCCCTAATTTGACAGTGTAGAACTTGAGAACTGGAGAGAGTCTATTATGTGTCAATGATCTCCCAGACAAGACAAAGAAGGACCAGATTCCAAGTTACAATTTTTATTCCAAGTCTAATGTTCTTTCTATTCAATCATGATTGGTGATAGTGTTTTCCTCTTTGGCACTTGATACATGTTGATTGAATTGCTGATTTAAGGCATGAAACTCCAAACACATTAATGCTCCAGTAACTCTATCTAATTAGCTTAATAGACTTATCCAAGTATAAATCTATTTTGCTATTATGTTAATGATCTTGAACATTTATTTATTACGATTTTTGCACCTCTGATATGTATCTCATGGATAGTAATATCCAAACCTTAGTCTGCTCACTGATTCTCAGTGAAGCTAGGCAAAACACTGAAGGCTCATACTTCAAAATGATGCAACCTGTTTTTAGAGAGACTAAATCTTACAAATTATAGTACAAGTCACTACTCAATTCAATATATTCGAAAAACCTAAAAAAAAAATCATATACTATAGGAGACTCTGGAGAGCTGAGGTGGGGGAATTTAGCTGAGGAGAAGAAAATACATAGGAATGACAGTGGACAAAGAAGCCTGTGGGCGAAGTTCAAAGAGACCATATGTGTATGTAAATGTATATGCGGGTGTGGAAGAGAGAGGGCCATGGGAGAGAAACGAGAGTTAGAAAAGAACATAGTTCCCAACATGGGCACATTCACTGACCACTCTGTCCCTTTAATACAGTTATTCTTCTGAGTATGACTATAAGAATATGTTATCTTTTATCACAAACTTTCAAAAAGCTGGTCAGAACTTTCATTTTTGGAAACTAGTTAATATTGTGCTTGCTTTAATTTTAAACTTCTGTCATTTTAGAGAAAAGAAAACCTCTGAAGACTTCTTCAGAAGATAAATGCTGGTGAAGAAATGACAGACAGGAGAAAACTGCTATAGAATTTCAGCAGAATTGGCTCCACTTGCTATATAGTTTTCAAAGCTGTATTTGACTTTCACGAGATATCATGTGAAAGGTACGTCACCTAATGTAACACAGCACAGTGGGTAAGGAATGCATTTGAGTCAGGCTGTTTGAATCCTGGTTCTACCACTTAACTAGCTGAGGGATTTGGTACTAGTCCCTTAAACCTTCTTAGCCTCAGTTTAACTTGATGTAATTGGTAATAATGCATTGTAAGATGGCGTCAATCAGAACAGCCTCCTCTTAGCAATATTGTGAGGAGCAAATGAGACAGTACACAGACAATACACAGATTTGGCACAGAGTAAATGTTCAATAAATGTTATTTATTATCATTATTATGGGCCATGCAAGCCTTCCATTGTTCGTAATCCATGTATTAAGTGTGTTTCCCAGGTGTAGATAATACAGCAACATGAAGCAGCAATGTCATCTTCTTTTAGTGAACACTATTTGTAAGAGTTTGGGAGGGTCCCTCTTGTTTTCTCCTCAATGTCTAATAATAAAATATGATTCATAGAAAACAAAGGCATAGTCTTCAAATTAAAAGGGAGTTTAAAATGTTTATGATGATAGCCTATTCAAAAAAGAAGAACAAAATACCTTAAACTAGATTTTGCTTCCGGAAGGTACAAGATATTTGCTTTAAAAATAACTTCATCATCCACCCCACACTGTCAAGATCTGTTTTCTCTTCCTACATTTTTCCTGTGAAGGCCACAAGTGCCCGTTATGTTCCTTTGACAGATGGAGGAAAGCAGGACACAGAGTCTAAGTAACTTGACCAACAACAGAAAAATCACTGCAATGCAGCACTTGCATTCTGGAACTTTAAAGCACATCCAGCTGCCATTCAGACAAGTAAAAGAAGTACCAAAAGAAAAAGCAGACGCTTTCACTCTATCTATTATTACCCAGAGTTGCAAACACTTGTCACTCATTACCAAATATTCTTTAAATATATTTTATTTGATAATATATTTATCCGTGCTTTTGATTTCCATATGTGATCCAACATGAGTACAAGTTCTACAGTTGTGATCAAAATAATCATCCCCAAAATTTTACTGCAAGTCCAAATAATAAAAGATGACATGGCAACAATGTAACAGGCTTGAGAAAATAGAAAGTAACAGTTGAGAATTTAATTATTATTGTATCGTTACTCACTAACATGAGATAACATATTAGAAAAAGGCAC
Source organism: Ateles fusciceps (assembly GCA_036589455.1). NCBI lineage: Eukaryota > Metazoa > Chordata > Mammalia > Primates > Atelidae > Ateles > Ateles fusciceps. The sequence goes on from JAZHEH010001015.1 coordinate 655,056, forward strand.
TGGGCCTCAATTCTACAACCTTTCCACAAGTACTGTTTTCTCCAATACTTTTATAGAATTCTCTACTATCTGCCCAGAAATGATTACTTGTTGTGCAAGCCTTGGAAACTAGATTACCATAAAGAAAAATCACTTACTTTTACTCTTGTGTTTAAAATTCTGGGGTCTACATTAAAAAAATAAAATTTCTTTGCTATAAATATGCTTTCCTCTTAACAAGAAAAAGTATGCAGTATTCATTGTATTCCATTCACATTTATTTTCTGCTTCTTTCTGGAAAGCAAAAACCTTGCCACATTATAAACAAAAAAAAAATGTAGATAGGATGAATTCAAAATAGGTATTGTTTCTAATTTGTATCTGCTGTACACTAACATAAGAGATGTGGTTCATTGGCCAGAGAACACAATTCTTTTGGATAAATGAGGTAATATTCCCTTTGACTAAAAAGGTAAATCAATCTTACTCATCCAACTTCACTGCCAAGAGTCTTCTAATGTGATCATTCCCTGTCACTCTAATGCTTTGTTTCTCCAACAGTGTTTTTGTGTGTGTGCTCAATTATTTCTCAACTTTTCATTAAAATATACATATTGGTCATGTTGCTTTAGTAAGTTTGAAATGCTGGTTCAAAAATTTTAAAAATTGTTTAGGAGATCAGGGGAAATAATCCAACAACTAGGACTGAAAGGTATCTTTTGTGTTGATTTACTAGAGCTGGCCATAACAAATACACAAACTTAAACAACAAAAATTGTTTCCTCACAGTTTTGAAGGCCAAAAGTCCAAAACTGAGGTATCAGCAGGGCTGTGCAGTCCCTGAACGCTCTATGAGAGAATACTTTCTTCCCTTTTCTGGATCCTGGTGACTATCGGCATTCCTTGTCACTGTACCACTCCCATCTCTGTGTCTGTGTTCACATGACTTTCTCCTCTTCTCTCGTATCTCTCTACCATGTGCCTCTTATAAGGACACATCATGGGATTTAGGGCCCACATGATTAACAAGGATGATCTCATCTAGAGATCCTTAACTTACTTACATATGCAAAGACCCCTTTTCCAAGGAAGGTTATATTCACAGGTTCTGGAGGTTAGAACATGCACATATCTTCTTAGAGGCTCCCATTAAAACCAGTAGACCTTTTAAAGAGGTATCTCAGAAATAAATTTATAAAATGTCACTTCTATGCTAATTATGAAGAAGGCTATGTTGACTTTCCCCTAAATCCTGGTAGAAAAAAATGATCCCCTAGGTCATAACGTAAGACTTTTCAGTAATACTCTATTCTACCAACACAAAGATTTAACCTGTCCTAATGAAAGACAAGACATAATGACGTATAAGGGTGTAAAGGCCTGCTTATTGTAGTTCCGTTTCTGCTTATTTATACAAGATAATATACAATGGAGCAGGAGACATACAAGTTGCTATTTTTAAAATGATTTCTAGCATAATATGCTATTTCTGAACTATATGGCCACTTTTTTTGCTTATTTCAATGAGACAGCAAATGCCTAGTTTAGGGAAAGTTCATTTCTATTGAATGAATAAAATTTGAGATAACATATAAAATTTCTAAGTATGATTAAAAGATTTTTCTAAGAACTGGGCTGTATATAACCACTGATCTCTCCCAAATGATTATGCTAACTAAATAAAATATGTAAATAATTCACATAATGAATAATCTATTTGATTAACTAATAATATGTTTCAGAACAGACATTGCTAGAAGTAATCAACTCTATTCTATTGCTGTCTTTAACTTGCCAAATGTATCTGTACCAGTCACATGACTATTACATATATATCTTATTTTCCACATTTGTATTAAAAAGTACTGATTATTAAAACACACACACGTATATATACACACACACACAATACCTAATAAACAGAAAATTCCTATAGGAATGATCTTATAAAATGATTTACTACTTTTTAAAAGTTAACTTCTTTAAATTATGAACTATATAAATATTAATTACATATAAATCTTAACTACTTGACTCAAATCTTGCTCTTATCCCACCACGCTCAAAACAATTAAATGCCCAAACCTGACTAGTCCTAAGAAGGGGACAGGATTCATATCATTCTGAGCCACACAGATAAAGGAAAGGATATTATACAGAAGATGATAAGATACGAAGTCTCGAGGATGCTAAGTCAGGGGTCACTGAAATCAGTACTGAGTCAGGGATCTCCAAAGTAAGAGCATCAGAAATTAGATTCTAGATGTCATCATAAACAGAAGGGGCTTCTCCTTGAGGAATTCTGGATTTAAAGAAAGAGGCCAAGAGGTAGGGCAGAACTTCCCAGGGCTAGCTAGGATTAAATAATAACAGGTTCATCATCTTTCCTTTTCATGACTCATTCTTTAGAACAGACATTGTGAAGAGGGGAAGGGAGAGTTCACATAATTATTCAGTTTTCAGAAAATAATGACTAATATCTCCTATTAATAAATTGTATCTTAGGTTTAGTCTATTCAAATGGAACTACAATGTAGTTGCAGCTTCTCTTTTAACTTTGGGTTCTTGTTTTACCAGGATTTTAGTGAAACACATTTATTTTTCTCATAAAAATGGATTTGTAAAAAATGAGAAGGCTAACACACAAAAAAGGATACGAAAGATAACAAAGGCTAGGTGACAGGTAAGTCTTACTAACTAGCTTGATGACTTGCATGTATCTCCAGTATTTGTGATTCAATTAGCACTGCAGCAAAATGGCTGTTAAATACACAGCCTGGACTCCTGGAATAATTGGGGAAGAGGCAAATCCAAGAATATCTTGGGTTACAATATTTGACCCTCCAAAATCTGCACTCAAGTTATCTCTCTATTTATAACTCCTGCAATTGCCTCATATGAACTTGCATTTGTGGTTCAATTAGTTTGTTCAATGAACCTTGAATCTCTTTTGCTTTTCCTTGACTCTGCAGTTTTATACATCACACTTCACATATCCTCCCGTGAGGATGAATCCCACCTTATCTTTAAGTCAAAATTCTCCAGCCAACATTTCTACCAAAACTCTTCTACAACCTCATACCAAAGTAAACTTTCAAACTACTAATGCAATTACTGGTCTTATAGAAACCATGTGAGCACACTTATTCTTTCCATGAAATAAGCTTATATTATATAGGACTTTGGTGGCAGTAGAATATGTTAGAGAGTATGTCTTATGGCCAGGCACTATGGCTAACGGCTGTAATCCCAGCGCTTTGGAAGGCCGAAGCAGGCAGATCATGAGATCAAGAGTTCAAGACTAGCCTTGCCAACATGGTAAAACTCAGTCTCTACTAAAAATACAAAACATTGGTTGGGCGTGGTGGCAGGGGCCTGTAATCCCAGGTACTTGGGAGACTGAGGCAAGAGAATCACTTGAACCTAGGAGTTAGAGGTTGCAGCGAGCTGAGACCACAGCACTGTACTCCAGCCTAGCAACAAAGTGAGAATCTTTCTCAAAAGAAAAAAAAAAGAGATTATGTCTTACATTTCTTCGTATCCTCCACTTTCCTCAGTATGCTTTCTTATGCTTAAAGTGACTCACTAAGCCATTTTATAAAAAAATGTTGGTAAGAAATAATAAATCATTTAGTCTTTTAGCACACCATCTATCACAAGAGTGTTTTATTTTTTCTAAGTAAGCAACTGTCTGCAATATGGAAAATTTACCCATTTAGTATTTTGATTAAAGTCAACTAAATGGTCAAGAGCATTTGAAAATAAAATTGTAACTCAGATAATAATGTATTATAATGAATTCATCTACATTTATAAAAGCACCGAAACATAGTAAACTAAATTTCAAAGTGATTATGAAATGATAAAAAAAAAAAGATACAGTTTTGTTTGGATTCATTAGATTTCATATTCTACTCATATTTAGAATATAGTAACTGGACAAACTACAGGCACAGAGAAATCATAAACAACATAAATAAGAAGTATATATAATCAAATTTGAGATAAAACTCCATTTTAGAGCCCACCCATTAAAACTCCAGGAATAAAATTATATTCTCAGAAATTACTGATGTTAGCTTAAGAATAAGCAGGGATTCTCTATGTGAATGGTGAAATTATAAAATAATATCAAAATAAATGAATTTCCTTCTAAAATGGCTTATATGGCATACAATGTATTAATTTTCAATGATCTATTCTGATCCCACAGTCTGAAACGCAACTGAAGTTTGTGTTTGCTATTACTGCACTGTACATAAATGCTCTGAGTAAGATATTTTGGGAAAAAGAAGGAAGTAAATCTACCCTCCTTTTTAATTTTATTTATCATTAAATGATTTCTTTCAATGAGGTCTTTGTGATCAAGCTTTTTAAATTTCAGGTCAAACATCATTCTACATAATTCTTCTTAAACTCTGCTTTAAAAAATATAAAGCAGAATTTGTTAACCAACACCTACAATGTACCTTGTTTCAAAATTATAAATATTCTCTATATGGTGTTTATTCATTTTTTTATTCATGCATATCAACTATTCTTGCGGCTGCTAAAGTGCACTGACTTTTTCCATTTTAAATGTTTGCATGTCATAAACTTAAAACTTCTATATTCCATGCATGAAGGGATTTTTTTGATGGGGGCGGTGCTGAAGTTAACATTGTAATTTACACTGAATTCACTGAACTTAGAATGCACTCTGGGAGTTATAAAGGTTCATTTCTCCACAGGATAAAAGACCTATTTCTAAAAGCACTCAAGTTAAATTTACTCTCTAAAAATACAATATGACAGTTAGGATTCATTCTTGATGAGATTTGTGGCAAAATCAGGAAATAGATATAATGCAGTTTGGCATTTTTGGTACTCTTAAAAAGCTGAAAGTTTTGGCATACTGAAATCATAAAATGATTGTTAAATCACTTATTAAAGAACTCCAACTTCTGGTCAAAATGGATTAATAAGAGAGTAGATTTACCGCTCTTGCCTGGATCAACTTAAAAAAAAAACAAAGAGACAAAATATATAAAACAATAATTTTCAGACACTTGATATGAGCAAGATCAGGTTACCAACCTCTAAGAGAAGAAAAACAAAGTGAGCACTTTGATTTCCTTATCTCATTATATGGAAAGTTTCCAGGCTGCAGAAGAGAAAAGAGAAATCAGAAGGAGCCCAGCAGTCTCCCTAAATTGAAGATACAAAGTTGGAAATCTGATGTGACTTAAAGTAGCTAGAGTTTGTTGGGGAAAAGTACCATAGAGAATAGGAATTCTCAGGAGATCTCTGGAGGTCTACAGAGTTTTTGTCTCTCTTAAGTCATCATCTGAGTACTTATCAGTGCATGTGCATAAGGACACTTCCCAAGGCTGAGGACAAAACCACGCAATAGTAACAGAGTTAAAAATCTTTGGTGATCAGTCAGAACTCCATCAGCCAGATGGAAAACCATGTAACTCATAGAATTTGGGTAGGAACTCAGACGGTATTGTCTCAGTAGTGGAACAAATTGTCCCCGGTGCTCTGGTAACATCTAGCAGATTAAAAGCAAACCTCTCCAGACATGGTGGCTCACACCTGTAATTCCAGAACTTTGGGAGGCTAAGGCCAGCAGATCATGAGGTCAGGAGTTCAAGCCAGCCTGACCAACATGGTGAAACCCCGTCTTTACTAAAAATACAAAAATTAGCCATGCATGGTGGTGCACACCTATAATTCCAGCTACTCAGGAGGCCGAGGCAGGAGAATTGCTTGAACCCGGGAGGTGGAGTTGCAGTGAGCCAAGATTGTGCCACTGTACTCCAGCCTGGGTGACAGAGGGAGACTCAACAACAACAACAAAAAAAGCAAACCTCAAAGGAGTTAATGTTTTTCCAAGTTAATGTTTTTGCAGTTAAGCAAAAGTAACTTAACTGCATCTTAGAACAAAATTCAAGATAATTTGAAAAACACAAATATCTCTAACACTCAACAAAATAAAAACATAAAAACCAGGAAACACAACTCGTAATGAAGAAAAAAATAATAGAAAAAGACCTGGAAATGAGACAGATAAAATAATGTCTAGACATGAACAATAAAAGTGTTATTATGACTGTATTCTATATATTTGAGAAGGTAGAGGAAAGACTGAGTAGTACGAAGTCAGGTGCAGTAGCTCATACCAGAAATCCCAGCACTTTGGGAAGCTAAGGCAGAAGAATCACTTGAGCCCAGGAGTTTGAGGCTGCAGTGAGCCATGATTGCACCACTGCCCTCCAGCCTGGGTGACAAAGTGAGACCCTGTCTCAAAAACATCAATATATGAATAAAATAAGTATCTGTTTAATTGGAATCCTGAGCTGAGAGCAGCAATACTGGGAGAAAGAAAAACTATGTAAAGTAATAATAACTAAAAACTTCTAAATTTGATGAAGCCTATAAACCCACTGATCCAAGTATCTCAACAAACCCCAATCAGAAGAAACATAATGAAAACTATACCAATATATCAAACTAAAATTGTATAAAATCCATGACAAGGAAATAATTCTTCAAGGCAGTGAGAAATACAAACTATATTATGTGCAGTGGTACAAAAATAAGAATGAATGCAATAGTTTTGTTGGAAACAAGGTAATATATGAAATAATGGTAGAACATCCTTAAAAATACTGAAAGAAAATAATTTATCAACATAGAATTCTAGGTCCAATGAAAATTATTTTTAATTGCAAAATAAAAACTTTTTCACACATATGAAAAATTTATCACCCGCACAACTATGTTACAAGAAATCTTTAATATTAAAGAAGTCCTTTAAGATGTAAGAAAAATGAAGCCAGTTAAATATCTAAAATAACACAAAGGACTGAAGAACAAGAAAACTGCCAACTGTGTAGGTAGACAATACATTATTTTTTTAACCTTTAAAGGATATTTCACTGTTTATTTTTGTCTTAGTTCAGGCTTTAATGGAATAGCTCTAGCATTTTCTTGTTTAATATAATGTTGATGGATTTTATAGTTTTCTTTATCATACTTAAAAATTAGAGTTGGCTCCTATATTCTTCAAATGTCTGCTTTTTAAAAATCAATATTAGTATTATTTTCTTCACTCTAAATAAACCTCTTCCAAAGCAGCCCACTTTAAATGTAATAACAATAATGTATTACTAAGTGGTATTTAACATTTATTTAAGGCCAATAGTGGTAAGGTCAAGATATACAATATAAATTTGAAAGCAACCACTGAAAAAGCAAAACAGTTATAGCTAGTGAGCCCAGAAAGAGTGTAAGATGAATGATAAAAAATACTAAATACAAGAAAAAATGCAGAAACTTAGAAAAATTCACACACACACACACACACACACACAAACACACACACGAAAACAGATGCAATACATAAAACACAAATAACAAGATGGCAGTTATAAACTGAACCCAATCTATATTCACATTAAATGTAAACGGTTGAAACACTTTGATTAAAAGTCAGAGACCACCAGATTGGATATAAAGAAAACTCCAACTGTATGCTGCCAATAAAAAAAAATCCACTTTAATTATATAAACATACACAGTTTAAAAGTAAAATAATGGAGAGATATATATGTATATACACCAATTATAGCAGTGTGTGTTATATATATATATATATATATATATATATATATATAATGCTAACAAAACCCAAAAATGTATAGTATGGAGTGGATGCACTAATATCAAAATAGATTTCACCAGTGAAAAGGGATAGTTCATAAATGATAAAGTATTCATCAAGAAGACATAACAATCCTAAATAATTATGTACCTGATAAGAGATCTTCAAAATACATAGAAATCAATAGAATTAAAAGGACAAACACACAAATCAATTGCTTAATAAAGGAAAATGCCCAGATACAGCACTTGCTTTTCTGTCCCTCTCCTCCAAAGCAGCCCTGAATCCAGCCCACAGGCTAAACAATCAATACTTCTATGATTAAACTCTGGTACTCATACTGAAGCTATGACTTGTATTTAATCAGAAATTTTAGGCTCTGTCCTGTGTAGCTGGATTATGTTATTGTGTTGGAGAATTGAAGATACTTAATTTTTCTAGAACACCTTGTTTTTCCATATAGGAAGAGGGACTTTCCTGCAATAGTGTGCTCTACCTGCAAGTTCTGATCAGATTTTAATTTGATCCCAGGCTCCTTTCTTTATACTAATGAGTCAAGTCTTTACTGTTCATTACAATATTTATCTGAGGGTGTTAATGTAACATTTGACTTTTTAGAAATTTAACAAAATAGCTTTGGCTTTTCTTATTTACTTAGTTATTTCTCTGTCTTACCTAATTTGTAAAGTTGGGATAATATCTGACACAACGGGAAGGATGAAGAAATATATCTGTTATTTCTAAAGTGCTTAGAAGAAACACACCAAGTAGCTGTCTGTAAACACTGACATGAGGAATTAAGATGAGATCTAAGCTATTCTGACGCAGATAAATCATTTTCTTGAAAAATAGAGACAATGAAGAAAATTATTTTTATTGTTTGAATGCTTAAATTTAATATTGGTAGAATGAATGACTCACATAATAGTTTACCAGTTTTTTTTTTTTTTTTTTTTTTTTTTTTACAAATGACAACTCAGATTATAAAATACAAGATAAAATCTGAAAGTGTTATTTTAAAAAAAGTAAAATAATGATAGCTCTATATAGAGATTGGTAAGAAAACAATGAGAACACATGGACACAGGGAGGGGAGCATCACACACTGGGGTCTGTCTGGGGGAAATAGTGGAGGGACAGCGGGGGTGGGGAGTTGGGGAGAGGTAGCATGGGGGAGAAATGCTAGATATAGGTGATGGGGAGGAAGGCAGCAAATCACACTGCCATGTGTGTACCTATGCAACAATCTTGCATGTTTTTCACATGTACCCCCAAACCTAAAATGCAATAAAAAAAGTAAAAAAAAAAAAATACACACACACACACACACATATATAACTCCAATGAGATGATCTTTTCTTCTCCTGTTCAATACTAGTATTCAATACTAATATCTTTTGTAATGGTGTTTTTCAAATAGCCTTAGACAATTCACCAGGTGTAAGACCATGTGTGTGCTCTGGACCTCAGGGAGTAGAAAGTGAAAAAACTGTTGTAAATAGAATAGTATGTATTATTGATGAATCACCCTGTGGCTCTCCTTAAAGACTTCTTGAAAATAGCTATAGGTTTAGAAGACACTAACTTCAGAAAAAAAATCATAAAAGATAAAATCCATTCTTCCTGATATATTCTGAGTAATGATCTCATGGAGTGATCTTTTCTTATCCCCTCTCACTCCTCTCTGGGTAACTAGTACTAATATTGAATGAATCTAATTCTCTCAGTCAAGGTTTTCTAATCAGAATTATATTATAGTTAAAACTAGGAGTTTATGTTTTTGTCTTTCACATCAAACTGAACATCACTGTGTTGTTTAGATTTTAAAATTTGTACTAATTACTTTCAGTAAATAAATACGTTTTAAATGATTGTATGCATTTGACGAGCTTTATGAGTCTTAAAATCTGGACTTCTCAACTATTTTTAGAAATGTATTTGATACAGTCCACTTTTAGGTAAAGAAGATAAACTAGAATACTATAAGCTTTGATGTTTATAAAAAACACAAATAAAAGCCCATGGAACTACATTATTTATACTTGCTGAACTAATATACAAAATAAAAAGAATAATGCCTTATTTATATGTGCATAACTTTTTAAATTTTTTGAATAAATTACAAATGTCTTCACTTTTATTATATAAGATGACTCTATATAAAAACGTGTAAGGTAGATAACTATCATGTTGAACAGATGGGAAAACTGAGGCACAGAGAGTCCTGCAATGTGGAACTGAAAAGACTACTGTGATACATGTGGTCAATAACTCATTGTTAGAAACAGAACTCAAACCTTCATTTGAAACCATTGGACTATGACAAAATTAATCACAAATAGAATGGCCATTTTCCTATATATATTTTTTACTAAACAGTACAAAATAAAAATTTTCCAATCAGTGTTACAAAATAATTTTTGATCATATTTAGAACTAGATAATGAGTTTATTCAAAAGGCTGTATATTTTTAATTAGTAAAAATTTTCATATTGCAATGATCACAATATAAAGTTTGATATTTATAGCTTTTAAATGACCAACTTTCCAACTTCTACTAACTTTTTTCAAAATCTGTTGACCCTCTAATACCACAATATAGGGACTAAAAGCATCTTTTGCTTCCTTTTTTCACTGAGCTATTACAAAGCCAGAGTTCAAATCACTTTTCTAATATTAAATATTATGGAAAGGAGAAAAATATGGATCTACACTGAGATGAAGAATTCCATTTAATTCCATATTTATTTACTTTTTTGTATGCTTAGCCTATATTATTTAATTGCTAGTCTAAGACAATACCCTCGAATAAACATCTTTGAAAGGATACAAATAAAAGGAAATTATAATTGAGTTTTCATGGAAATAACCTAAGTATCTTTCTGTCCTATGGTTAAAACATTTCAGAAGTGATATTGATTAAAACTCCAGAAGTTTTAATTGTATAGTCTTCCTTTACAGGGCAATGCTAAATTCTAAGAACTTAGTTCCCTGTACATCTTTGTTAATCCACATCAGTGGCAGTGAACACGTTTGATTCATTTTCATTGAGATATGATACTTTTACATGGGCTAATTGGAATTGGAAGAACATAAATCCTCATAGGAATATTTGTCACGTTTAATAACGGTTGGAAAAACAATGGCTGTATCTGGATATTTATACACAATCAGGCTTGTTCTCTGATTCTCATGAATTGTATATGTATTTGATGTTACTTTTTACCTTTTCCATTGTTTAAGCACTTAAACACTATATTTTACAAAATGATTATTTAAATGCTTAAGCCAAATTGAGTTTTTAAAAATTACTAGTTGGAAGTCCAACTTTAGAGAAAAGACCACTCTAAAATTTTGTTTTTGCAACTAATATGGTTTGGCTGTATCCCCACCCAAATCTCATATTGAATTGTAACTCCCACAATTCCCACATAGTGGGAGGAACCTGGTGGGTGATAATTGAATTATGGGAGTACGTCTTTCCTGCCGTCTTCTCAGGATAGTGAATGAGTCTCATGGGATTTGATGGTTTTAAAAATGGTAGTTTCTCTGCACAAGCTCTCTTTTTGCCTGCTGCCAGCCATGTAAGTTGTGACTTGCTCTTTCTTGCCTTTGGCCATGAGTGTGAGACTTCCCCAGCCACATGGAACTGTAAGTCCTATTAAACTTCTTTCTTCTATAAATTGCCCAGTCTAGGGTATGTCTTTATAAGCAGTGTGAAAAAAGACTAATACAGTAAATTGGTACCAGGAGTCAGGAGTTGCTGAAAAGACACCTGAAAAGGTGGAAGCGACTTTGGACCTGGGTAAGACGCAGAGGTTGGAACACTTTGGAGGGCTCAGAAGAAGATAGGAAAAGTTTGAAACTTCCTAATGACTTGTTGAATGGCTTTGCCCAAATGGGGCAATAAAGTCCAGGCTGAGGTAGTCTACAGATGGAAATGAGAAACTTGTTGGGACCTAGAACAAAGGTGACTCTTGTTATGTTTTAAGAAAGAGACTGGTGGCATTTTGCCCCTGCCCTAGAGATTTGTGGAACTTTGAACTTAAGGGTGATGATTTGGGGTATCTAGTGGAATAAATTTCTCAGCAGTAAAGCATTCAAGACGTGACTTGGGTGCTATTAAAGGCATTCAGTTTTATAAGGGAAGCAGAGCATAGAAGTTTGCAAAATTTGCAGCCATACAATGCCATAGAAAAAAAATTCCATTTTCTGAGGAGAAATTCAAACCTGCTACAGAAATTTGCATAAGTAACAAGGAGCCAAACACCAAGACAATGGGAAAAATGTCTCCAGGGCATGTCAGAGATCTTCAGTGAAGCCCCTCCCATCACAGGCCTGGAGACCTTAGAGAAAAAAGTGGTTCTATGGACTGGACCCAAGGTCCCTGTGCTGTGTGCAGCCTAGGGACTTGGTACCCTGAGTCCCAGCAGCTCTAGCCATGGCTGAAAGATGCCAATGTAGAGATTGGGCCATGGCTTTGGAGGGTGTAAGCTTCAAGCCTTGGCAGCGTCCACATGGTTTTGAGCCTGCCAGCGCACAGAGGTCAAGAACTGGGGTTTCGAGCCTGTGCCTAGATTCCAGAGGATGTAGGAAAAGGCCTGAATATCCAGGCAGAAGTTTGTTACAGGGGAGGAGCTTTCATGGAGAACCTCTGCTAGGGCAGTGTGGAAGGGAAATGTGGGGTCAGAGCCCCCATTCAGAATTCCTACTGGGGCACTGATAGGTGGAGGTGTCAGAAGAGGGCCACCATCCTCCAGAACCCAAAACAGTAGATCCACCTACAGCTTGTACTGTGAGCCTGGAAAATCCACAGACACTCAATGTCAGTCTATAAAAGCAACCAGGAGGGAGGATGTACCCTAAAAGTCACAGGGGTAGAGCTGCCCAAGACAATATGGGCCCATCTCTTACATCAATGTGACCTGGATGTGAGACATGGAGTCAAAGGAGATCATTTAAGAGCTTTAAGATTTGACTGCCCCTCTGGACTTTGGACTTGCATGGGGCCTATAGCCCCTTTGTTTTGGCCAGTTTCTCTCATTTGGAATGGCTGTATTTACCCAATGTCTGTCCCCATATTGTACCTAGGAAATAATTAACTTGCTTTTTATTTTACATGCTCATAGGTGAAAAGGACTTGCCTGTTGAGTCAGATGAGATGCTGGACTGTGAACTTTTGAGTGAATGCTGAAATGAGACTTTGGGGGACCTTGGGAAGGCATAATTTGTTTTGAAATGTGAGGACATAAGATTTGGGAGGGGCCAGGGGTCGAATGAGATGGTTTGGCTGTGTCCCCCACCTAAATCTCATCTTTAATTGTAACTCTCATGATTCCCCACATGTCGTAGGAGGAATTTGGTGGGAGGCTGTTGAATTATGGGTATGGGAGTGGGTCTTTCCTGCACTGTTCTTGTGAATGAGTCTCATGATATTTCATGGTTTTATAAAGGGAAATTTCTCTGCACAAGCTCTCTTTGGCCTGCTGCCATTTATGTAAGAAGTGACTTGCTCTTCCTTGCCTTTTGCCATGATTGTGAAGCTTCCCCAGCCACGTGGAACCATAAGTCCAATTAAACGTCTTTCTTTTGTAAATTGCACAGTCTCAAGTATGTCTTATCAGCAGCATGAAAACAGACTAATATAGCAACTAAATTATATATTTCAGAGTCATTTTTAGTTCCTCTAATACATGTTGTTAGCATAAATAAGTGCTATGGTGCCAAATGTAATTCAGATGTTAAATACACTGCCCAGGAAGTCATCTTATTTTTATCAAGAATGTTCATAACAACAGCTATCCGAAAATATTTAAAATGGGACTGTGAGGTTCCAATTATTCCCTGATGGTATGAGCTTCTTTTAGCTCATCCATCCCACTGATAACAGCCTCAAGTTCTAAACAAGATACAAAACAATCCCCCTCAAAAACCAAAATCCTAATGACATGAGGTCTGAGGATTTTACAAAACGAGGTGGATTTTGGGATTAAGTAAGATCTTGGTGAAGTGACCAACATGGGAATTAGTTTTCCTTTTCTTGCTTTGTTTTCTGTTTCGCTCCAGGAAACATTTGCAGCATGAAAAGCACCCCAGTACCGTTAGCTAGCACTTCAGTAGAAACCCTCCCCCTCTTCCTGCCAGAAGAATTACTGAAAGAAGTTGCAGGCAGTGAGGGGAACAGTCTACAAAAAGTATACAGAAAAGAGTTCTGGAGACAGGTATATCCTGATTCTGGGTAAAAACCTGCATATGTCTCAGCCTAACCACTAACAGCAGAGCAAAGACTTAGGAACCTTAACCGAGATTGTATTTGCTGCCTAGAGAAAACAAGACATCTTACAATGTGAATCTAACTGTGGAATGCCTTCTAACATCAACATATCAAAAATGTTTCGAGGATTGTAATAAAATCCAGAGTCTACAACTGAACACTGACAATATCCAACATATAGTCTAAAATTATACAACATGCCAAACAACAGATAAAGATAGTCCATTCTGAAGGGAAAACGCAAATAGATGTCTAATCCAAATGGGGCAGATGTTGAAATTATCAGAGAAACATGCTAAAGCAACTTTTATAACTATGTTCTCAGATGTAAAGTATACTTGAAATGAAAGGAATATAGAAAATCTCAACAGAGTAGTAAAAATGTAAGGAAAGAAATGGAGATTTTAAAATTAAAAAGAGGACAATGTTTTAAAATACAAAGATCTTTACCATATGAGCTTAACAATGAAACGGAGGTAACGAAGGAAATGATCAGTAAGCATGGTAACAGAACAGGAGAAATCATTCAATATCAAGAAAAGAGAAGAAAGGTTATAAAACAAGACAAAACATCACAGTCTTGAGAATATGTAAGACAAAATTCAAATGTCTAAAGTACATATAATTATAGTCTCAGAAGGAATGAAGTGAATAAGTGGGGAAATATATTTTAAAATAATATATAAAATATAAAATATATAAAAATATATAAAAAAAATAAGACAAAATGACCAAAACTGGTGAAATCATAAATGTATAGATTTAAGAAGCATACAATACACAGGCAAGATTTAGTTTAAAAAAAACACCACACCTCTATATAATATAATCAAGCTGCTGAAAATCAAATATTTTAAAGAAATCTTAAAAGCACCCAGCAAAAAAATAAAAAAGTATATATTACAACAGGGAAACAACATTTTGAATGTCATATTAGAACATGCCTGTTTTCCTAGCTAATCAGAAGGCTGAGATGGGAGGATCACTTGAGCCTGGGAGGTCGAGGCTGCAGTGAGCCATGAGAGCACCACTGTACTCCAACATGGTCAACAGAGCAAGATCTCATCTCACGAAAAAATAAAAATAATAAAACAAAAAATTCAAATAATCCAAAAAAAGTCAGGAAAGAGAAAACAGGGACACAAAAAGAAATGTGACAAATAGAAAATAAAAACAAAATGGCTGACCTAAATTGCAATGGTCTAAAACTCCAGTGTTTTTCATCAGAAACCATAGAGTCAAGAATACAGTGAAATAACATCTTTAAAGATGTGAAAAAAGAAAAGAAAAAAAATTCTATCACTGTGGAATTCTATATTCAGTGAAAATATTCTTCAGGAAAAAAAGTACACTGAAGAAATTTTCAGATAAAGCAAAACGAAGAAAAGTTGTTGCCAGCAGACTGAGCTACAAAGAAATGGTAAAGGAAGATTTTCAGTCTAAAGGGAAATAATAGTGTATGAAAACTTCCTCTTCAGGTACAAATGAAAAGCATAAGAAATACATATCTGGGTAAACAGAAAACATCATAGATTCCCCTTAAGTCCTTAAAAAAAATCCATGACAGCATAATACAATAAATATATAACACTGTCTAATGGGATTTTCAATGTATCTGCATGTAACACATATGACAATTACAACATAAGGAATAGTGCATATGACAAAGAGACCTGTGCAGTTGCAGGTTTCTGTATTTTATATGATGTGCTACATTGTTAGCTCTAAATAAAGTGGCAAAGGTTAAATATATAAATGGTATCTCTCAGAACAATCACTAAGAGCAGGAATCAGTAAACTATAGTTGAGGGGGCACTGTTTTTGTATAGCCCATGAGTTAAGAAGGTTTTCATATATTTAAATAGTTGCTAAAATAAAAAAAAAGGATAGCATTTTGTAACATATAAAAGTTTATAACCTATGAAAGTTATATAAAATTGTAGATTTCTGGTTTCACAAACAAAGTTTTATTGGGACACCGCTATGTTTATTTATTTATGTATTGTCTTTGGATGCTTTCATGCTATAGTAGCAGAGTTGAAGAGTGGTAACAGAGACTATTAGATGGCCTATAAAGCCTAAAGTATTTAGTCTCTGTTCCATTATACAAAATGCCAGTCCACCCCTTACAAGAAATATTTCTTTTCTTTTTTATTTTAAGAAGGAATCTTGCTCTGTCACCCAGGCTGGAGTGCAATGTTGTGATTTCAGCTCACTGCAACCTCACTGCAAGATGCAATATAACCATACTGCAATATGCAATGTAAGACATATTGCTAAAGTGCTATTGATAACTTAAATTTAGGCTGGGCATGGTGGCTCACACCTGCAATCTCAGCACTTTGGGAGGTTGAGGCCGGTGGATCATGGGTCAGTAGTTTAAGACAAGCCTGGCCAAGATGGTGAAAACCCATCTCTACTAAAAATACAAAAATTAGCTGAGTGTGATGGCACATGCTTGTAATCCCAGCTACTTGAGAGGCTGAGGCAGGAGAATTGCTTGAAACCGGGAGGCAGAGGTAGCAGTGAGCCAAGATCCTGCCACTGCATTCCAGCCTGGAGACAGAGCCAGACTGTCTCAAAAGAAAACAAACAGGCAGGACTCTCCAAGATGGCCAAATAGACACAACCCAGCAAGAGAGATGCAGAAATCCAGAGATCTCCTAGCTCCAATGGAGGTACCAGATGCATTTCAACGGGTCTGGTTCGATGGTGAGCAAAACCCACGCAGGGCAGACTTAGGCGGGGGAGGGGTGCTGCTTCAACCAGAAAGTGCATCTGACTGGCAAGTCAGAGGCTCCCCCTCTGGCACTCCAGTCCAGACACAGCACTTCCCCCAAAGCCTCAGCAATACACAGAGCAGGGGATATTTGCCAGTCAAGCACCAGGAATTACAAGCACAGAGTTGAATAATAATCCAGGATGGCGTCCCAGATGGGCGCACAAACCTAAACAGACACGTAAGCCCAAAAGGCAGCCTGGAGAGCCTGCAGACTGAGCTATTGCCCCCTCCCCACACCCAGAGAGAGAGGGAGCTGAAGGCGGGAGCAGTTGGGCTGGCCCCTACCCCATGACCAGAGAGAGAGGAAGCTGAAAGGCAGAGACAGCCGGGTGCAGCTGGGTGGGTCCCTATCGTCCCCCACAAACCCCAGCAAGAGACAAAATGAAATGAACAGATTTTATTAAAAATTTAACTTACCAAAATCAATACAAGAATGTATGCAAATTGGACCTGTATCTGTTTTAAAAAATTAAATCTATTATCGAAGGCTTCCTATAAAAAAAAATCTCAGGTCCAGATAATTTCATTAGTGAAATCTATAAAATACTTAAAGAACAAATAAAATCCATTTTACAAAAACTTTTCTGTAATAGAAGGGGAGTAAATACTGTCCAGCTCGTTTTTTAAGCCAATCTAACTGGAGTAAAAGAGAAATTGAATATAGACACTACATGAAAAGAAAATTTTAGACAACTATAACTTACTGAATATAGGCACAAAAAACTTTTTAATAAGCATTAACAAATCAAATTAAACAACATAAGAAAAGAATAATACATGTTGGCCACACAGGATTTATACAGGAAATTCAAGGTTGGTTACCCTTCAAAAATCAATGTAATTCATCATATTAAAAAAAAGAGAAAAGTAATAATAAGATCATTTCAAAAGATGGAAAGTTATCTAATAAAATTCAACAAATATTCATGACCAAAATTTCTAGAAAGCTAGAAGGAGTATAACATTTCCTCAATCTCACAAAAGGCTTAAAGAACCCAGAGGTAATAACCTATTTCATGGTAAAGACTGAATTTTTTTTCTCCTAAGATCAGAAACAAGGCAGATATCTGCTTTCAGCACTTTTATTCAACATTTTATTGCAGATCCTAACCACTGAAATAAGTCAAAAGAAAGAAATAAAAGGGACAGAAATCAGAAACTAAATATAAAACTTTCTATTCACATAGATATGTTTGATTAAATAGAAAATTTTAATGGAAATATAGGTAAATTTAACAGCTATTAGGATACAAAGTTAGCATTCAAATCTGTTGTATTCCATACATTTACAAATATATCATCTATATATACATTATATAATACATCTATAAATTTACTATAGTAAAAATTTATTTTAAATAAAATTTAAAAACAGTTCTATTTAAAATAATTCAAGTATATGTATATATAATGTACATATATCCAAATATATATATATAATCTAAATATATATGTATGTGTGTGTATATATATCCAAATATATATGCATATGTTTATATGTTTTATATTTGGGTATTTCTAATATATGTATATTCCTACATATATGTATGTATTTAGGAATAAGTTTAACATAAACACTGAAGACGTTTACATTTGAAACTCTAAAGTATTACTGAGATTAAAGAAAATATTATAAAAATATAGCTTATTGAACAAATATACCTCAATAATGCTCTTTTAACAATGCCAAAATGTACACTTTTAATGTACACAGTGTACTGTATATAAATAATACCTGAAAAAAGATGTAACGATAGATAAATTGATAAATAGATCAATTGGTAGGTAGACAGTGAGTTTTTAAAAACGTGGTTGGGTTTCAAGTTAATTTTGCTAAGAAGTACTAAATTCAGCTTGTGTGTCTGTATCATTTGTTTATATCAAGTCTAATACTAGGGCTCTTGAACTAAAAGGAGTAAAATGTCAATAGATTAATTATGAATATTTAATAGTACAAACATAGATTAATGAAGCTCTGTGCCTATAGTAGGCAAGTTGTTTGTCTGCTTTTAATCAGGCATTATTAGATATTACTCAAAATGTTCCTGTATTTCCAGTCCTGAAGCTGATCACAGTGTCTGGTGTCTAAACTGTGAATCAAATGCTGTTTAGAAGTCTTGCTCTCTCATGAAACAGATGAAGAGATTTATTGGTCAATTATAAAATAAATAGCTTTTTTTATAGTTTAATATACAACCATGATACTTGAAGTTATGGCTGACCCTATGCTTAAACGAATTAAAATTACTTTAATTCACTTTTAGTGGTATAACTGTCATACAGTCCTTAAAACATAAAATTTCCTTTTCTTTATTATCTATATAGAATGACTAGACAACTGTCTTTCAAAAACTTTAAAAATTCACAAAAATTATAAATGCTTTCTCAAAAAGTTACTATGAAAACTGATTTGTCAATTGTAATGCTCAATAGAATAAATAAAACTGATTTATTTGCAGCATCAACGTGGACTTGAATAAATTCTTCACCTTTAAAAAGATTAGAGCTTAGGGTACGTCGCATACACACTTTAAATAGTGAAAACATATGTTGGAAAAATGACAGTTCATTTGCATAACCATGAGCATATTTAATGAACATGCTAATTATTGTATTTCATATTTTAGATTAAGACATGGGACTATGTAAAAAGAGTCAACTGGTAGAACTTACATACCTATCTACGTGCATGTGTAATTACTCTTTCCAGGTAAACTGTAAAGTGCAAACTCGTAATTATTACTGAGACAGGCTTATATATATTCCTTTTTACCATTAATAATTTTCCTTGCTCTTTAGAATATATCTTATAAAGAATTTTTGTTTTTCTTGTTAAGCATTTGGGGAGATTTGCCAGTGTTAATCTCCGAAACTCCTAAACTTCACTAAAATTGAAGACTTCTAAAAAGTTGTTTTGGTAACAATGAGAATCATTATCAAAAGGATAGGGTATAACAATGCAGTTTCTCTCCTGACTTCTTTCTGAGCTTACACCACATTCTCATTGCCTGGGAGCCTATTCACTGCCACAGGCACCTCCCTCCCTCTGTCTGGGTGAGTGGCATCAAGATGAACTGTCAGAGACGGTGAATGCTGAATAATGGATAAATGAGAGTCCCCTGACATAGGTTTGATGGCCATAAAATATGATTTTTGTGATTGCCTTTAAATTCAAACTCAGGAACTGATGGAAAGAATATTATTTCTAAATGCCATGCTAACTAAAATTGTGGAGATTTTCAGTAGGTGTTTCTCTTTTAGTGTTTAAAGCAATTATAGAGAGAAAGGGTCAGTGCAATTTTCCTTTTTTACTGAGAAAATCTTTTCTTGCTACGGCGTTCTAGCTATTCAAATTCAAATCAGGCTTCTCATCACTAATGTTCTGTTTGTGAGAGACACTGCAAATAAGTAGCAAATCCCCCTACCCGCTACACCCTGTCTGCCCAATCAAGCTGCATTTCCAGTGGGGTGATGTAATATGATATTAAATCAACAGGTAGAATGGAATGAACTTGCATTTTGCTTTATGAAAATTGTTTAACTTACTGGCATCCTGATATATCATGCATATTTATTTTATTTCTCTAGGTTAATAATATAATCTACAGCACTATGGGAAATCAGATATAAAATAAATATGAACACTTTTACACATATTAGGCCTCTCTGAATGAACAAGTTTTCAATGAATTCAGAACTATCAAAACTGAAGTATTATATTCAGTAAAAAATGAGGTTGAGTTGAGGACACTAAGAGAAACTAGATTGGTAGGGGCAGGCATACATGCAGGAAGGAGTTTGTTCATTCTGACATATTGTCCTGACTGAAAGTTCCTTCTTTCATCTTGTTTTGCAGTCATAATGACAGAGGCTTTAAGTTTCATATTTGTGAATGTTAAGGAAAAAGAAGGCCCTATGAGTAGATAATTCAAGGTTAAAGAAAAATTAACAGAACGTTTTCATAGTGAGAACAACAAAGATGAAAAATGTGTTGACTTTTTTTTTAATATAAATTATTAGGATTGGAAGTTTCCATTGACCATTGGAAAAAGAAAAAATGGCCCAATGCACTTTTTGTTTCCTATAACCTATAAGCAAGGGCACACACCAGAGCAACCATCATTACCCATCTCTCTAGATCAAATACCTGAAATCCCAAATTCAAGGAAGAAATGTGTATGTTTGCCTGTGTGTATGTGGAGATAGAGAGATTTTTTTTTCAGATTTAATATATGCTGTTAAGTTGAAGCCATAATCCCAGGAAATAGTCTTCCAAGAAAGAAAATGATTTAAAATAAATCATTAATTCCCCTTAATAGAATAAAAAAATCACAGATACTCACCTAACCTCTCAATGGAATAATATCGCTGCTTGCTGTCCACGCGCACTGTCTCAGCGTAAGGGCTCCCAACGCCATAACCGATAATATAACCTCGGACCACAATGTTTGGGTTCAAGGGAGGAGTCCAACTCATGATGATGCAGTTAGTCTGGGGCCTCACGTGAAGAGAGCTTGGTTGATCAGGAACTTGAGATTCTAGGATTCAAAAAGCAGCAGCATCAGCATGTCTCATAATAGAAAATGTATCGTGGCAGAATACCATTTAAGCAAGACAAATCATATTTCATAGATGCTCAAATAATGCATCACCTGTTGCCCAAGTCACTCTTTATTTCAGCTTGTGATACATTTTCTATGTTTGATTTGATTTTCACAAAATTTCTTAAGCATACAAGAATACCAAATTCTTTCTATGGGTGTGGTAGGTAGCATCAACGCATCTTTATTCAAATAGTTTCTTACTTAGGTTTTTTTTCTTTCTACATATTTCTTCTTAGGTATCATTAATGAAGGGTGAAACCAAGGCAGATATAAGAATAATAGAATGGAAAATAAAATGTCAGTGCTGTCTTATCCAATAATATTTTTTTTATCTAAAAACAAAAACAAATTAACCAGTCCTTTCTTAAGTAATTGTCTGGAGAAACAGTTAAGAGCCATGATCTGTTCAGTATGATTAGGATGGTACTTGATTCATGGTTTATTAAATCAGTGAAAAATGTATTTATTATTAAAAGAAAGAAGACAGTACCCTGGATTAAAGCCTCACAACCTTTGGACCTGTGCAAATTGGTTTAATGCCATGTTCTGTCATTTACCAACTCTGTGTCCTTGTGAAATTATTTCACTTCTCTGAGTTTCCCTTCTGATTAAGTTGGCATTCCAAATATTGATTGATTCAAAGTTTGAACTCTGCTCTAAGAAAGAGCAGAGTTCAATCTTGTACTGTATACTCACTGTCTGTGAGATTTTGAGAAATTACTTATCCTCTCTAAGCTTCAGTTCCCTAACCTGTAGAATGAAGGTATGGTGTTTATAAGACTTAATGAGATAATTCATACAACCATACTCATTATAAGTAGCAAATAAATTCTCAGATATTGTTAGCTATTAAAAAGAGAATGTGCATGATCTTTTAAATGAATTGTCTGTTGAAATTAAGTTTTAATAATAAATTGATGTTCTGATTTTTATGTTGTCAGTCTTCCCTGTTTCTTAGCTTAAAAGATATTTTTTTCCTAGATACTGATTATTATTCAATTAATAAATATTTATATAACACTTATTATGTTTGAGGTGTGGGGCTAAGTAACTATAATGTTCAGGATACAGGGAGAACAAATATGGCAGACATAAAACCCACACTACTGGATTTTATATTCTAATGACAAACAGAGGCAAGTAAAAATGCAGTTACAATAGACTATGAACAATATTTCCATTGACTAAATACAAGCATATGTAGTCTATTCTTTGAAAATCAGTGAAGTATTATGCAAAGATATGTAAGAAAGAGTATGCCCGTTCAAACTTCAATAAGTGCTACCACAGTTCTTGGCAATTAATGAGTACTTAAAAATATTAGTGATTTGAATTTTACTCAAACTATTCTCTTCATTATTTATGTACCAGAAATTTCTGTGTCCAGTGCTTCTGAAAATCTCTGAAGGTAACATATGCCAAGTTATGTAGGAAAATCTGATGACTAGAAGGAGTATTACATTTTTCTCCTCAACATAATAGCAAAAGCTGGCACAATTCCATCCACCTTTATCCATATCCAGCATTCCCACTTCTAGCTTGAATGATAGATGGAAGCATGTTCTTATTAAGATTTTCAAAATAGGTACCATACCGACAGCTTTTCAATAGATTCTAAAGATGCCATGTCAACAGAATTTTCTAGGTACTTTTTTTTTCCCCCAAAGATGGCCCTTTGTAAACAAAAAGGGAAAGCTTTTATTTGTATGCCCTAAAAAAGCCTATGATATAATATGCAAAGACATGATAAAAAATTATGTCTCAAAATGTGGATATAAACCTTAACAGCAGAAACACAATGTTTGTGAAGTATTTCCTAATATAAACTCTAAGTAAAAGTAATAAAAGAGATGAAAAGCATGGATTCATACTTTTCAACCCTACTGCCACAGTCTCACCAGTGCCCTTGAAATGTAATGGACTCTTCAGTCAGTTCTGTTTAGCACATTTGAAGTTTTGCAATAACTATTAAAACAACAAGATAATCTGCCTCATCTTACACTAAGAAAATAAACTAGATCTTCCTCATTTATGACTTTTTAAGAGCAATATGAAGTCACAATGATTTGAATGATAATATTTAACATCTTTTAGAATAAAAGGAAAAGCTATTAAAATGTTTTCAGAACAGTACCTATGTCTCCATATTTCTGCAAACCATAGAATAGTTCTCTTGCAAATTTTTGGTTAAGTTAGTAACTATGGAATTTTATTCATTGGAGCTTTAAACATACCATTGTAATGAGGACACCAACTGGCTCTTGAAGAAGAGGAGCTATTAGAACATAAGACTCCCCTTCATCCTTCACTGCATAAAAATGTTTCAATACTAGAGACAAGCCTCAAAATAATGTTTAACATTAGAAAAAATGTTAGTACATAGAAGATATGTTGCCTCTTCATCTAAATATCAATTAGGGGGTGTGTGTGTGTGTG
Organism: Ateles fusciceps; assembly: GCA_036589455.1. NCBI lineage: Eukaryota > Metazoa > Chordata > Mammalia > Primates > Atelidae > Ateles > Ateles fusciceps. Next base: position 678,780 of record JAZHEH010001015.1, read on the forward strand.
TGTGTGTGTGTGTGTGTGTGTGTGACAGGATCTTGCTCCATCACCCAGGCTGGATTGCAGTGGTGAGATCATAGCTCAATGAGGTTCTAACCCTCTGGCTCAAGCTAACCTCCCACTTCAGCCTCCCTAGTAGCTGGGACTACAGGCATGTGCCAGCACACCCAGAGAATTTATTTATTATTTTATTTTATGTTATTTTTGTAGAGACAGAGTTTTGCCATGTTGTCCAGACTTGTCTTGAACTCCTGGACTCAAGCAATCCACCCACCTCAGCCTCCTAAAGTGTTGGAATTATAGATATGCATCTACATGCCCAGGCTTAATGACCCTTTATTACCAAATTAAGCCCATAGGACCAAAAGGAGAGTTCCTATCAAGGTGGTATTAGATCTAAGCCATTCATAATATACGGCTTCATCATCATGATAACTGCCAGCAGATTATTCATAATGGAGGATAGCCAATTTATGCCCACTCACTTCTTAATCCAAAGGCAGAAATAACAATTTTCCTTTTATGCTACCTGCATGGGTTTTCTATAACACAGATGACCTTATGGATTAGTTGTTACTAGTGGAATGAACTATAAAATATCAATTTAGAAAATATGCTGTGGAAGATATATGAGTAATCCTTGCTTGGAGTCAGAAACTGAAATTTGCTGCTCAGACATGAAACAGTTTACAAGTATGTCTGGGACATTGCTTGCACAAATGAAGCATAGAGGAGTATTAGGGCAATTATTGAGTTAATTTGGAACCAAAGAGCACATTTTGCCTGAAATATTTAAATTAATGAGGCCTGATATGGTTTGGCTGTGTCCCCACCCAAATCTCATCTTGAGTTGCAGCTCTCACAATTCTCACCTGTTGTGAGAGGGACCCATTGGGAGATAACTGAATCATGGGGGTGGGTCTTTCTCATGCTATTATTGTGATAATGAGTAAGTCTTACAAGACCTGATGGTTTTATAAAGTGGAGTTTCCCTGCTCAAGTTCTCTTCTCTTGTCTGCTGCCATGTGAGATGTGCCTTTCACCTTCTGCCATGATTGTGAGGGCTCCCCAGCCATATGGAACTGTGAGTCCATTAAACCTCTTTCTTTTATAACTTGCCCTGTCTTGGGCGTATCTTTATCAGTAGCATGAAAACTGACTAATACAAGGCACCAAATTCTCACTAGAGTCTGAATGATCAAGATAACTAGGTTAATTGCCATTCTTGATTATTCTATTGAATTATGGATTCTCTCTTGGTATACTTTGGTTCTAATGAACATATGTTATTTTCTGCAACATGTATGTAGATATGTTATTCTTTGTAAGATATATGTAATATATGTAGACGTTATTCTTTGCAACAGATATGCAGACATGTTATTATTTTTAACATGAATGTAGATATGTTACACAGATTCCTACTAATGTATAATGTTCACACGCAGTATACTAGGTCATGTATTGTATTAATCCCTGTGACATTTCAACAACTATGCATCTCCTATATACTAGTCATAGTTCTAGGTACAGAAAATATAGTGTTGGGAAAGGAAAGACAAAAAATAAGTCCTAATAATGAACAAATAAGACAATTGTGAGATCTTGATGAGTTCTTTGCTGATGGGACAACAACTGACCCATCAAGGAAGTTCTCCCCATTTGAGTCTAAGGCGGATGATCTGAAAGAACTAGTCAAGCAAACATGAGAGAGTAGTAAGCTCTGTAGGGAGAGGGGAACAGCTACTGCAAATGCTCTACTGCAGGGATGAGTTTGGTATTAAGAGAAACCAAAGAGAATCACCACACCTGTAACTCTCTTTTTATCTTTTTCATTCTCTCTCTTATCCTTGGTGTTCCAGGTGTGGAGACCATAAAACTGCTTTTGCATTTATCTGGGTGGCTGTTGTGAAGATGATATAAAGTGGATAGATTTAGGACATTTGTAATGTACAGTTAACAGAACTATAGAGTAGATGTCAGTGGTGCAGGAAAAGGGAGATTTAATCATAACCCATAGGTCTTTGACCTGGTAACTGCTGGTCAATGAACTAAAATGAGGAAAAACAGGTAAGTTTTCCTTGGGTCATGTTCAATGTGAGATGTCTATTAGTCAAACCTGTGGCTCTCTCAAAAAGTAGTTGAATATGTAAGTCTGGGATTTTGGTGGAAGTTCACAGTTAGTTATACACAGATGTGGAAGCCATCAGCATATAGATGGTATTTAAAATAAATGTGTATGAATATAGATACAGTATGAACATGTGTGTACAAAACTACATTTAAGATCATGTTACTGCTCTGCTCAAAACCCCCTAATGTGTTACCAAACCACATTGTAGGCCACATTATTTACAATGGTCTGAAGGCCATAAATGATCTGTCTCTCCACTTACCTCTCTACCTTCTTCACCTGTGATTTTCCCTTCCTTAACCTCACTCCAGCTATCTACTCCACACTGGATACTTTTTTTTTCCTCCTAATGGATGGCTAAATTTGTCTGTGCTACATCTTGATAATGCAAGCAGTCGCCACCACGTACTGTCTGCTGTGGATGGCACTGCCAAGTTGTATCAGGCAGTTGGAACTTTTGACAAATATTCACATATTTGTTCTCCATTTAGCGTGCTACATTTTATGGATTGTTTTGTTAGAGTTTTGTTCCAGTCCTTAATAGCCTATATTTCTTTACAGCAAGCTACATGAGGCAATTGATACACCCACACTTTGCCTTTCCAGGCAGGTCTGATACATACAAATGTGTTCATTCCTATAGGCAGGGCCTTTTCTCACCAAAGGACATCATTTCCCTTAGGCCACTCACCGCTATAAACTTTAAATGTTATTTGTTTGCTTACTTATCATAGTGGACAACCACTTCTATGCACCATTGAACTCTACTTTGTATTCTTTTACCATCCTACTTCTAATATTTTCTCAATTCTCTCTCTTTTTTTTTTTTTTTGAGACAGGTTCTCACTCTGCCACAGGCTGGAGTGCAGTAGCACAGTCATGGCTCACTGTTGCCTTGATCACTAGGACTCAAATGATCTTCCTACCTCAGCTCCTGAGCAGCTGGGACCACAGACCTGCACCAGCACACTTGGCTAATTTTTATAAGAAAATTTTTGTAGAAATGGGGTCTCCCTGTGTTAACCAGGCTAGGAATATTCATTTTTAATATATTTTAAAAACTTATATGCAGCAAAATTTACTTAGTGGTATATATAGCTTTATGGGTTTTGATAAATGGGTAAAATTTTGTATCCACTACTCCTGTCATGATATAGAACCATTCCATCACCCTCAAAATTTCCAAAAGCTGCCCCTTTATAGTCAAGCCATCCCCCATCTCTCATTATTAATTTTAATAATGAACATTAAAATTTCATCTGGTGATGAAAAAAATCACTCTGCCAACACTATAGGGTCTAAAGAGGTGGGGGAGCAAACAGGTGTCCAGAAAATAGCAAATCTGAGGCTATCTTTAGGTAACAAATGATGTGAGCCTGAAATAAAATGTGGTGGTGGATGTGGAGAAGGGAGGATGGATTCCGAATCTATTATGAAGGTAGAAATTACAGATGTTGGTGATTGAATGGATATCGACAGGGAGTGAAATGGAGTTGAGGGTGATATGGAGGCTTTTGGATTGGATGACAAGTGGTTACTGGTACCAGACATAAAGTGAAGAATGCAATCAAGAGAAATGATATTTGAAAGATTAGCTCAAAACCTCCAATTGCATAAGAAGACTTATGGTTGAGTCACCATCTTTGTTATATCTAAAAATACCAGAAGAAAAATGATGACAAAATCCTTATAGACACCTGAGGCCTTCCATTTTTGAATTATGTAAGATGTGATGACTTCACCCTCCTTTGCCTTCAATTCCATCACCAGAATCAACCACTGTCAACTAGTTTGATATAAGAGAAGAAAAACATTTTCTGTTCTACTAAAAGTACTGGTAATATTTCACATCATTTAGTAACTTATCTGCTGGTTGAGAGGCCAGCTTCATTTTTATATTTATTTCTCAAATATACCTAGATAGGTGCTGTTTCTATGTTTTGTTATACTGATCTGTCTATTCCAATGCCAGACAGTACTATGCTGATTTTAAATCAGGCTTTATAGTAAATGTTAATGTTTATTATCCTTTTCCAAAATTTCTTGGGATTCTTTTACATTTATTCTTCTAAATAAATTTCTTTTCCACCCCAGAAAGTCCTTACTCATTTAAAATTTACTCTGATTAGAATTGTCTGAAAGTAATCATTGATTTGGAAATAACTAATGTAGTAATAATCAGATTTTTCATCTAGGAACATATGTAACTTGTTCTTTATTCATGTCTTGTTTTATATTTTTTCATAAAATGTGACATGTTTTATGACATACATTTGTTTACATCTTGTTAAATTTGGTCCTGTATTATGTAATACTATATTTTAGGCTGCTTTATAAATGCATTTCTTTTCCATGTTTAATTATTGCCACTATAAAGAAAAGCTATGTTTTTGGAACATACTACCTTATTAAATTCTCTTATTAGTTCTAATAGGTTTTTAGTGCAGTTTCTTGCAATTTTCAATTATGCAATAACACCATTTATAATAATAAGATTTCTTTCTTTTTGTAATAAAATGTTACGAATTTTTAACGTTTGTTTTTCTTGCCAAAACCTCTATACTCTTGAATAAAATAACAGAAGTTGTAGAAAGATTTTAAGCTTGTTTGGACCTTAAAACAAATGTGTTTAGTATTTTTCCCATTTAGCATAATGTTTGCTTTTAGTTTCTTACAAAAACAATAAAATTTTGAAAGCTTGCTTATATTCCTATAAAAATATAAATTTAAAAAAAACTGCCTAATTCCACAAAATGCCCTCTTGCACATATTGCTATAATTATATGATGCCCCATTAAATTATACCTTAATTAGATGGTGGGCTTTTAAGATGCACTGAATATACACTCTCCTTTTGTAAGAGAAATGAATACATCTATTCCCTAAATGTAGACAACAAGGCTTATCATCATGAACAAGGAGAGGTTCCTAAGACCAATGGTCTTAGTATTTCACATTTCTGTCAGAAAGAACTGAAGTCATGGCCAGGTGTGATGACTCATGCCTGTAATCTCAGGACTTTGGGAGGCTGAGGCAGGCAGATCACCTGAGGTCAGGAGTTTAAGACAAGCCTGGCCAACATGGTGAAACTCCATCTCTATTAAAAATACAAAAATTAGCCAGGCGTGGTTGTGGGCACCTGTAATCCCAGAGACTGGGGATGCTGAGACAGGAGAAGCTCTTGAACCCAAGAGGTGGAGGTTGCAGTGAGCCGAGATCATGCCACTGCACTCCAGCCTGGGTGACAGAGCAAGACTCTGTCTCAAAAACAAACAAACAAACAACTGTATTCAAAGTCTGAGATATACTTATTCATCAAAATCAGAAAGAACAACACACTGTTGAGCACTCTGTTGCCATCATCATAGTTAATTCTCACAAAAACCCACTGTGATGGATACTGTTGATATGCTCTCTTTACAGATGCGAAGACCCAGGGCATAAGAAAGTTATTTGCCCAAGAATATATGGTAAGTGAAGCTGGATCCAAACCTAGTCATTAAGATTCCAGAATCCATCTGATCCCTTACATGGTACTTAGAAAAAGCCAAGCAAGTCAGAGAAGGATCAGACATTCCATGAGCACATGAAAGTTTGCTATAACCAAGCAAAAGACTTGCAACTTCTTTGAACTTTATCTAAGTGAAAACAATCTGTGCCTCCTTTTACAGTGGAACTTTGAAATGCTGAACAACCACTTTCCCAGGAAGTGAAACATGTATTATATTGCTTTTAAAAATCAGTTTTTGCTTTGCCTGTTATGCTTCTTATATGTAAGATGAAATCCACTTGAATGATAATAAGGGGCAGAGCTCAATTTCATGATGAAATAGCTGTGGTACCACTGGCCCATCTAATTTCCCAAGTCTATCTGTCAATTAGCAACGTGGAATATCATAAGTGGTCCCTATCAAAAGTACAATAAAAAAAATCTATTCTATGACATACCACCTTCACTCTTCTGTACACACCAAATCCCATACTAACATCAAGTTAAATCACCAGAACACATTCTTTTACTCACTGGTGTAAACTGCACTCCTTACCCCAATTCTTAAATGAAATGAATTTGTAGTGAACCCATCTATTACCAGATTGAGTTAATAAGGCCAATTACCTACTTCCTGGGGGTAAGAAATTAGGGCCAGCTCCTAAGTTCACATTTTTTTGCTGCCACCCTGTTGCACTTTCTTAAGTCTGCACTGCTGACTTTTGATAGCTAAGCTCCTCCACTTTAGGGCAGAGATTCAATTTTAAATCACATCATTATTGATAGTGTATAGCAATTTTCACCTGTTCACTTCAAAATAAAAAGTAGCATAAACAGATTTCCAAGCTCAGTTTCTTGAAGGATACCTTGTTGAACTCTATCACAGATTCTCTCACGTCTTTATGCAAGACATTTACATGAAAGCCTTGGGGAATTCTAATGATACTGATTTTTTTTTTAAGCTGAAATTTTGAGGCACAAAATAAATATTTTAAAACTTCTCAGCTGTCAGTAATACCAACGTGCTTTCCAGGGAACCCTGAACAAACAATGTGGTTTGGTTTTATAATTACTTTAACAAAACGTCTAATTAAAAGCGCAATCCGTGAGGAATTGGGGTATTTCTCCAAGTTACTGTTATCTTCACACTGCTTAAGCCAAGTTGCAAAGGCAAGAGGAACTACAGAAGTCACAGGAGACAGGGGTTCCCTTTAACAATCTGCAACTAGCACTGTTTCTGTTTAGCTGACTTTCAGGGCACAGAGTTATGCAGTAATAAGTAGATCATTCTCCTGGGGATCACCAGAAGGCTCTGAAGTTGAGGGGTAAGTTATATAGCACAATGCATCCAGAGAGGCCCAATGCTGCAGTTACTTTCCAATGCAGATATCTTCAGCTGCAGCAAAGAATGCCTCTCATTTCATGTTGTTTTTAAAATAATTGCTTTTTCTCCATATCCTTAATTTTAGGGAGATCGAAGCAATTCTATATGGGAATTTCTGACTTCAGAGTGTTAGGACTCAAAATTTAGGACTCAAAGCTGTCCAACATTAGCCAAAAATCTTTTGGTGGAAGTTGTTTATATCTTAGTTTATGATTTAAACATTTACACAAATACATTAAAATGAGATGAATATTTAAGAAAATCTGTTTTAAAGTAGAACAAACTAGCAGGCTGAGTTTTCTTTTGTAGCTACTGGTGACCACTACTGAGCTTGTTCACTCCTTCAAATATTAATTTCTATTAAGGGTTACACTTTTTAATATTTAAATGGTGCAATCAAAAGAAGAAAACCAGAAGGAAAGAAAGGGAACCAAAATCACTTTTAGGAAGTATCATAGTTGAAAGTGACCAACTGAGATTAATAAATTGAGAAGGCCTTTGGTACTATCAGTGTGATACAGCAAGTGAAACACATATGTCCCACACATTTACACAGTTAAATGTGTGAAATGGCTTTTAGCTTTTATTATGTCTAAGTGTGAATAATCTCAAATCGCAACATGTAACAGCATTTTGTGCATGAAGTATCAATTCCACTGGTTTTCTTCTATTAATTTTTTATTTACCTTTTTTCAGATTGCTAATAGGTATATTATGGGAAAGGATAAGACTGTCTTAGCAATTATCATCCAAATGAAAAGACGAGAGAATGAGAAGAAAGTTGATATTTGAAATGTGTGGAAATATGTTATGACAACTGACTGGTAAAGGAGTAACAACTAGATGAGTGAGGATGCATTTTGAATTAATAGTGGCAGAAATAATTTTCTCAAGGCAATTTTTCCTTGAAGAATATCTTCTATGCTATCATATACACACTTCCCTATAATCCCACTTGTCAGAACCCCCTTTCCCTGAAGTTTCTAGTTCAAGTATTATATGTTTTAAGAAATCTTTTCCAATTAGTGCAGTCATTATCTGTCTGTGTCTCAATAGAGCTGTTCTTGCTGTTTTCATGTTTGTACTCCCCATGATTCAGCACACTGTAGATTCTTAAACTATATTTCACAATCACTACATCCATACTCAAAGAAAAAGAAGGAATGTTACATGTACAAGAGGGTCATTATTAAGCCAAGAGCATAAAAATGTTCAAACAAATCCAACTGAAAGCATGTAATAAGACTCTCATGAGCATGGCATAGAGATTCTTGACTGAAACAGATGCATGAATTGGATTATAGTTAGACTGCACTGATATGGAAAGCATGGAGTTAAATGAAAATTTTGTGTCTTCCAATAAGCTGTGATTTTATATCTTGGTACTACTTAAGTTGCGACTCATTCAGAGTCAAGAAAAAGAGCACATAAGTCAAGTAGAGTCGAATTCATTCTAGATATTTCGTAAGATGGTCAGCACCTCTGCTTCATTTATTTCTCGCCTTCCAGTAAGAGATATAACCCCTTAAGTTTGGGTAAATGATATGATCTTACTTCCCAGAATCATTTGTTTGCCTTGAATCACTGTGTTCATGGTCATCAAGTCATTTCCATGGGATTAGTGGAGGCTTTTCTCTGATCACCTACACTGGACCTCAATGCACACAACCTAGTTTTGTTTAGTTTTGTTTTGAGAGGAAGTCTTGCTCACTCTATCTCTCAGGCTGGAGTGCAGTGGCACGATTTTCACTAACTGCTACCTCCGCCTGCTGGGTTCAAGCAATTCTCCTACCTCAGCCTCCTGAGTAGCCGGGATTACAGGTATTCACCACCATGCCCAGCTAATTTTTGTACTTTTAGTAAAGACAGGGTTTCACCATGTTGGCCAGGCTGGTCTCAAACTCCTGACCTCAGGTGATTCACCTGCCTCAGCCTCAAAATCTAGTATTTGAGCTCCACAGTTGCTAGCTGATTAGTGGATTAAGTTACTTAAATTTTCATAGTTTAAGTTAGTCTCCTATAAAGTAAGTAAGGCTAATAATGTATACTTCATAAGGGTAGATACAAGGATAAAACATAAATATATAAACTTTAAAACTTATTTCTCAAGTAAATAAGGTAAAATAGAAAAAAAAACTATTTGTATAGTTTATTGTGACCACCCTTTCATTCTTTATGTAAGAGAAATATAACCCTATGACTTTGGCATCCTTCTTGCTATACATGTCTCAATCACCAGTTAGGCTCTGTTCAGGATAACTGCTCTTGCTTTTTCTTCTACCTGGAGGACTCTTGGTCTGACCTATTCTTAGGGCTTCCCCCCTCACTTCCTTAAAGTCTGGGTTCATATTTTATCTAAACAGAGAGATTTTTGAAACTTCTTCTACAAAACAGTACTCTCTAATCATTGCTATCCCCTCCACCATCCTTTCTTTTCTTCAGAGCACCTATTACTATCTACCTCTATCTGAATAAAACTTATACTCCTTGGGTGTAGGGACTTTATTGTTTTACCTCTGTTATTTAGGGGAATGTCTGGCATATAGACCTTTAATAAAAAATGTATATTGAATAAATACATGAATGAAAATTTTCTAATCTATTAATGACAGGTATGAACTTTGTGAAATGTGACTTTTGGTAGCTCCACAACTTTTCAATTATATAACCTAAGACAAGTTAAATAATATCTCTAAGCCTCAAGTTACTTTTTTGTAAACTCCAATATTACCTCTAGGGTTGTCCTAAAGACATTGCCTGTGTTTGCCTACTTAGAATACGTGTGTGTGTGTGTGTGTGTGTGTGTGTGTGTGTGTGTGTGTGGGGGGAGAGAGAGAGAGGGAGAGAGAGAGAGAGAGAGAGATTCAGCCAGACTAATTTCTACAAAATGTAATTCTAATTAGGTCACTATGTTTTCTTAAATCAACCTTTGATGACTTGCTTAAAACAAAGTAAGTTATTGCCTTAATGACATCCTTAAGACAATGTTTAATATTCTTAACTTTGTCTTATCAGATTTAGAACCTGCTTATCTTACAAATCTCATCATATGCCATCTCTGTGTTTCAGTCTTGATAGCCTTTTTCAGTCCCCAAACAGCATCATTGTCTTGACTTTAAAACCACATTTACCTTATTCTCCATTCCTTCTCCTTAATTGCCAATGTATTTTTTTTGCACACTTAATCATACTTAATTCTTATTTATCTTTAACCAAGAAAAGCCTCACAAAAAGCAACAGAAGCTATACTATATAGTTATAGTTCATGATTACTATGCTAAATCACAATAATTCTTGTGAACAAAATGGTTAAGGTCAATTATTCAAAACAAAATAAATAGAAAATATCTTATTTCAGATTATCTTGAAAACAATTATGAGGACCATAATTATTGCATAATTAATGCTATGTCATTCGGATAGCATTATTTACAAGGCATTGCTGAAGACTATGTATTCACTAATGTTTTGCATTTGAACATATAGGAAGAATAAATGTCCCCAAAGTTGGAGTTCATTCCTTTTTTCAGAGACCTTTTGAAGCTGAGGTAAAAAGAAGATAATCAGAGTGACAGGAACTGAGGAAAAGTCTTACCATCTAGATCATTCTCTGGGGTCTCCGCAGTATACCAGTTGGAAGGTGGTCCAGTACCATTGACTGTCATGGCTGACACCTGGAAACTGTACTGACTTCCTTTCTCCAGTCCTATGAAAGAATTTTCCAAAGCGGGGGAAGAAAGTTACTAAGCACCAAGTACTCCTATCTGGACTTCAGAAAGCTTCAGCAAAATTGCAACAACAGTGAACATGCTTTACATTGTTGTGACTGTTGTGGTAATTATTGTTATTTTGACTAAAAGGGTAGAACTATCACAGCAAGAAATAGAATTATTTTTTATACATTCTTATAGTTTTTTTCCAGTTTATAAAAATGTGTCCATGTACATAGCCTCAGGGCAAATACAGAATGTAAACTATAAATGATGAAGAAATAATCAAAAATTGCATGGATCATTTTTTTCTTACTGTTCAGAAGAGCCTTGTCTATAAATAAAGAATGGTCAATCTAAAAATTTATGTCTCCATCACTGATTCAAGGTCTGTGATTATGTTTTCTTTAGGCCAAAAATCAAGAATCCAAAGCCAATGCACTTCAGAAGAACATATTAGGGTTTTTGTCTCTTAAAACCATCTTTCAAGCATATTTTGTTTTGCATTAGCTTCTATGTTAGAGACAGAGAAAATCAATCTCCATGAAATTTTGGTATAATATTGTGCACAATGAAGACATTAGGGTTATTTTGAAAAGCACAGAGAACACAGGTAAACTAGAGAGGCTATATGGATCTTCATCTGAAAAATGAAAATTTTTGGTATAAATAACTTTCTTCTTACCTAAAGCTCAAAGTAGCTCATTAACATGATAAATTATTGTAAAGCAAATGATATTTGTCAAAAGACCATATGATGTTTCTGAGACATTGAGAACTCAGCCTAAACGGTCAAGTCCTTAAACCTCAAGGAATTAAACAACCCTGACAAAGATAAAAATGTAATATTTTCCACCCATTCATCTGAAATAGCACAAATATTTGGTGCCAAGAAAAAAATGCATAATAAAAGAAATTATGTTCGTGTACAAAACTACATATTTGAAGATTTTTGCAAAGGAAGATGAATACATAGTAGTAAGAGGAATTCAAACTTACTACTAATAGGAGATGGTATTTTAGATGATGGTTAGAAAGGATTTTTTATTGTCATGGAAGGAACAGTTGCCTTCAATAAATAGGACTATTAGAGAGTCCATTTGATAATTCACCCACGTAATGGTATCTATAACACAAATTTCTGTTCTCTAAAGGAGCTTCTAATTTTATAAAATAGACTAGAAGCTCCATGAAGACATATATCGAGACTTCTTTCGGTGCTCTTGTCTTACTATTTGGGTTTTAATTGTATATTCTTAGGGCCCACAATGGCACCTGACACAGGGAAGACACACACACAAAACAACACTTGAAAAATCTGCTAAAACTAATCGGGTACAACAATGCTTAACATAAAGAAAACACTAGGTTAAAATATAGCATTCAATCATATCAAAAAGATGGCAAAGAGATGCTTCGAAGCTAAGGCCTTTGTCATTCCTTAAGTAGGCATGTGCTCACTTTGATTTGTTAACATGGTATTGATCTAATTTTGTTAATCTTTTTCACTATTTCATAGGCACTATTGTTGATTACTGAGGCAGAGGGATTCCAGAGCTTTTCTGGGAAATTAAAAAATTAATAGGGAGAGAACTCTGAGAAGAAATGGTTACCTGCTCATAACAGCTTATAACTTTCATAATGCTCTTGTTTAAAATAAAGTTCCAATCCATGAAAAATGTACTCTTGTGTTATGCTGAAGTTTAACTTCATTTTCCTTTAAAATGAGTGGACAATCGTGTCAATACTGTCTCCAGTGATTGATTTGAAATACACTGTGATGGTCATTTATATGTACCAATGTAGTTAGGCTACACTACTCAGTTATTCAATTCACCACCAATTGAGTTATTGCTATGAAGGTATTTTGTAGATGGAACTGGAGTCCATATTTAGTTGATTTTAAGTAAGAGATATTGCCTTATTTTACTTGGATGGCCCAGATTCAATCAGACAAAATGCCTTAAGTGTGGAACTGAGGCTTTTCTGAGGCAAGAAATTCTCCCCTGCCATGGATGTGGACTTAGCTTGAGAGCTCCAGTCTGCCCATCTTGATGGCCTGCCCAGTGGATTCTGGAAGTGCCTGGCCAGCCATCATAACCACTTAAACCAATTCCTTGCAGTGCTTTTCTTAGTATGTATTTCCAACTGGCTCTTTCTCTGTCTGGTTGAAACCTGACTGATATACCAGTTTTGAGTAAAACAAAATCTGCTGACAACTTAAAGTAAAAATTAGAAAGCAGTTTAGATCTTTGTGGATTTAAAGTCTGTTTTATCAGAGACTAGGACTGCAACCCCTGCTTTTTTTTTTCTTTCCATTGCTTGGTAAATATTCTTCCATCCCTTTATTTTTAGCCTATGTGTGTCTTTGCATGGGAGATGGGTTTCCTGAATACAGCACACTAATGGGTCTTGACTATGTATCCAATTTGCCAATCTGTGTCTTTTAACTGGGGTATTTAGCCCATTTACATTTAAGTTTAATAGTGTTATGTATGAATTTGATCCCATTATTATGATGCTAGCTGGTTATTTGTCCATTGGTGGATGCAATTTCTTCATAATGTTGATGGTCTTTACAATTTGGTATGTTTTTGCAGTAGGTGATACCGGTTTTTCCTTTGCATATTTAGTGCTTCCTTCAGGAGCTCTTGTAAGGCAGATCTGGTGGTGACAAAAATCTCTCAGCATTTGCTTGTCTGTAGAAGATTTTATTTCTCCTTTGCTTATGAAGCTTAGTTTGACTGGATATGAAATTTTGGGTTGAAAATTCTTTGTTTTTAAGAATGTTGAATACTGGTTCCCACTCTCTTCTGGTTTGTAGGGTTTCTGCAGAGAGATCTGCTGTTATTCTGATGGGCTTCCCTTCGTGGGTAACCTGATCTTCCTCTCTGGTTGCCCTTAACATTTTTTCCTTCATTTCAACATTGGTGAATCTGATGATTATATGTCTTGGAATTGCTCTTCTCAAAGATCAAAAAAAATAAAGAAAGGCATTACATAATGGTAAAAGGAACAATGCAACAAGAAGAACTAACTATCCTAAATATATATCAGTAGCACCAAGACTCATAAAGCAAGTTCTTAGACACTGACAAAGAGACTTAGACTCCACACCATAGTAGTGGGAGACTTTAACACCCCATTGTCAATATTTGACAGAATAACAAGACAGAAAATTAACAAGAATATTCAAGACTTGAACTCAGCTCTGGACCAAGCAGACCCTAATAGATGGCTACAGAATTTTCCACCCCAAATCAACAGAATATACATTCTTCTCAGCATCACATCACACTTATTCTAAAATTGACCACATAATTGGAAGTAAAACACTCCTCAGCATATGCAAAAGAATGGAAATCATCACATACAGTCTCTCCAGCCACAGTGCAATCAAATTAGAACTCAGGATTAAGAAACTCACTCAGAACCACACAACTACATGGAAACTGAATAACCTACTCCTGAATAACTACTCGGTAAATAACAAAATTAAGGCAGAAATAAATAAGTTATTTGAAGACAATGAGAACAGACACAACATACCAGAAACTCTGAGGCACAGCTAAAGCACCGTGTAGAGGGAAATTTATAGCACTAAATGCCCATAGGAGAAAGTGGGAAAGACCTAAAATTGACACCCTAACATCACAGTTAAAAGAATTAGAGAAGCAAGGGCAAACAAATTCAAAAGCTAGCAGAAGATAAGAAATAACTAAGATCAGAGCAGAACTGAAGGAGATAGAGACATGAAAAATGCTTCAAAAAATTCATGAATCCAGAGGTTTTTTTTTTTTTAAGAATAACAAAATATGTAGACCACTAGCCAGAAGAAAAGAGAGAAGAATCGAACAGACACAATAAAACATGATAAAGAGGATATCACCACTGGACACATACACCCTCCCAAGACTAAACTAGCGGAAAGTCAAATCCCTGCATAGACCAATAACAACCTCTGAAACTGAGGTATTCATTAGTAGCCTACCAATAAAAAATAAAAAAAATAAAAAAAAAAATAAAAAAAAAAAAACAGAACCGGATGAATTCACAGCTGACTTCTACCACAGGTACAAAGAGGAGCTGTACCATTTCTTCTGAAACTATGCCAAACAATAGAAAAAGAGGGACTCCTCCCTAACTCATTTTATGAGGCCAGCATCATCCTCATACCAAAACCTGGCAGAGACACAACAACTACCAAAAAGAAAATGTCAGGCCAATATCCCTGATTTACACTGATGCAAAAATCCTCAATAAAATTGGCAACTGAATCCAGTAGCACATCAAAAAGCTTATCCACCATGATCAAGTTGGCTTCATCCCTGGTATGCAAGGCTGGTCCAACATATGCAAATCAATAAAGGTAATCTATCACATAAACAGAAACAATGGCAAAAAACACATGATTATCTCAATAGATGCAGAAAAGGCCTTCAATAAAATCAACATCCCTTTATGCTAAAAACTCTCAATAAACTAGGTATTGATGGAGCATATCTCAAAATAATAAGACCTATAGCCAATATCATACTGGATGGGCAAACCCATAGCCAATATCATACTGGATGGGCAAAAACTGGAAGCGTTCCCTTTGAAAACCGGCACAAGACAAGGATGCCCTCTCTCACCACTCCTATTCAACATAGTATTGGAGGTTCTGGACAAGGCAATTAGGCAAGAGAAAGAAATACAGGGTATTCGAATAGGAAGAGAGGAAGTCAAATTGTTTCTGTTTGCAGATGACATAACTGTATATTTACAAAACCCGATTGTCTCAGCCCAAAATCTCCTTAAGTTGATAAGCAACTTCGGCAAGGTCTAAGGATACAAAATCAATATGCAAAAATCACAAGTATTCCTATACACAAAAAAATAGAGAGTCAAATCATGAGTGAACTCCCATTAACAACTTCCACAAAGAGAATAAAATATCTAGGAATATAACTTACAAGGAATGTGAAGGACCTCTTCAAGGAGAACTGCAAACCACTGCTCAAGGAAGTAAGAGAGGACACAAACAAATGGAAAAACATTCCATGCTCATGGATAGGAAGAATCATTATCAAGAGAATGGCCACGCTGCTCAAAATAATTTACAGATTCAGTGCTATCCCCATCAAGCTACCACTGACTTTCTTCACAGCATTAGAAAAAACTATTTTAAATTTCATTTGGAACCGAAAAAAAAAAAAAAAGCCCATATAATCAAGACAATCCTAAGCACAAAGAACAAAGCTGGAGGCATCAGACTACTTGACTTCAAACTATACTACAAGGCTATAGCAAACCAAAACAGCCTGGTATTGGTACCAAAACAGCCATATAGACCAATGCAACAGAACAAAGGTATCAGTAATAACACCACAAATCTACAACTATCAGATCTTTGACAAACCTGACAAAAACAGGCAATGGGGAAAGGATTCTCTATTTAATAAATGGTGCTGGGAAAACAGGCTAGCCATGTGCAGAAAACCGAAACTAGACCCTTTCCTTACATCTTATACAAAAATTAACTCAAGATGAAATTAAAGATGTAAATGTAAGACTTAAACCCATAAAAACCCTAGAAGAAAACCTAGGCAATACCATTCAGGACATAGGCATGGGCAAGGACTTCAGGACTAAAACACCAAAAGCAATGGCAACAAAAGTCAAAATTGACAAATGGTATCTAACTAAACTTAAGAGCTCCTACACAGCAAAAGAAACTATTGTCAGAGGGGACAGGCAACCTACAAAGTAGGAGAAAATTTCTGCAATCTATCCATCTGACAGAGGGCTAATATCCAGAACCTAAAAGGAACTTAAACAAATTTACAAGAAAAAACAATCCCATCAAAAATGGGTGAAGGATATGAACAGATACTTCTCCAAAGAAGACATTTATGTGTCCAACAAACATATCGAAAAAAGACCATAATCACTGGTCATTAGAGAAATGAAAATCAAAACCACAATGAGATACCACCTCACTCCAGTTAGAATGGTGGTCATTAAAAAGTCAGGAAACAACAAATGCTGGAGAGAATGTGGAGATATAGAAATGCTTTTACACTGTTGGTGGGAGTGTAAATTAGTTCAACCATTGTGGAAGACAGTGTGGTGATTCCTCAAGGATCTAGAACCAGAAGTACCATTTGACCCAACAATCCCATTACTGAGTATATACCCAAAGGATTATAAATCATTCTACTATATAGACACATGAACACGTATGTTTATTGCAGCACTATTCACAATAGCAAAGACTTGAACCAACCCATATGCCCATCAATGATAGACTGTATAAAGAAAATGTGGAACATATACACCACGGAATACTATGCAGTCATAAAAAGTGATGAGTTTATGTCCTTTGCAGGGACATGGATGAAGCTGGAAACCATCATTCTCAGCAAGCTAACACAGGAACAAAAAACCAAACACTGATTGTTCTCACTCATAAGTGGAAGCTGAACAATGAGAACACATGGGCACAGGGAGGGGGACATCACACACCAGGGCCTGTTGCAGGGTGGGGGGCCAGGGGGAGGGGATAGCATTAGGGGAAATACCTAATGTAGATGATGGGTTGATGGGTGCAGCAAACCACTCTGACACGTATATATCTATGTAACAAACCTGCACGTTCTGCGCATGTATCCAAGAATTTAAAATACAATTTATTTTTAAAAAAGAAAGCAGTTTAGAGACTATCTAGTGTATTTTAAGTATCTCCTCAAAAAAATCCACCTGGCAAGGCCAAACTATTTATCAGAATTATCCCTTCCAACAACATACAGTAGGGGAGCTCTTCATATCTTACTTTCTATTACATCTGCAGTGAAGTTTTAGCATCCTGTAGAGATTAGTGCTCTATGTCACGCTGAAAATCCTGCCAAATTGCTTTGAAGTATTATATGTTATCGTTAAAACATCTTTGACTTTGCTAGGCTGTGGAATTTAACTACAAACACCTAGAAAAGTTAAGTATAAAAAAAATTTAAATATGTATATAGAATCCCATTATTAATGACAATCGTAAGTAATGTCTAATAAAATGGTTCATATATTGCTGAACATCTAACAAAGTGTCCCTGTAAATAAAGCAGGAATACTTTTGTTGAATGAGAAATTAACCAATGGAGGTAACTTACTTTCAAGTTTTGCTTGTTAGAAAAGTTCTTTCTTAGGTTACACTGAATCTGATTTACCAAAGTATCACTTACAGATAGATTGCCTATTTGTATCCCAGTGGGATTAAAAACAAATTAAATTTCTCCTATAAAATATGTTTATCCAAGACTTCAGATTCTAAATTCAGTGCCTTTTGTATCAAACCTTTATCAAGAAAATTAAACTTGTGATCCTTCTTTATACCCAAGTAAGTGCATGATATAAAGCAGAAGCAGAAGTTTTGGCTTTTCAGAGAAGCAGTCTGGACATTACCTTCAGAACTCCAGGTTTCAGGTGGCCCTGCTTCTATGCTGTGAGAGGTATTTGGCTGGGAAACTTTTAGATGTACTGGAGGCCCTTTTAATACCTATTTCCTATCTACGGTGATTAAGTAATAATACATGCTTTCACCTTATGGTGTTCTTGTGAGGGTCAAATGAAAATCTGCTTGTAAAAGTAACTTATAAAATCAAGCATTTCATAGATGTAATGATAACTGACAATGGTACAGTGATTTGCGGGTTACTTTCTTACTTGATTTTCAAATACTCTGTGATTTTAGCATAGGATACATAATTTCTCCCATTTTAGAGACAACGATAATAAGGCTCAGAGAAATTAAGCAAGGGTATTACGGTGTTTTAATCAAAACTCGGACTATCCTTCAGTAAAGAATCTGGGCTCTGTTCTATCTCTTGCTGGGTAGCTTCAAAGGCCCACATGACCTACACTAGAACCCAAGAGAAACATCAGCAACAAATATAAAACACTATGCAGGCATGGAAGAAATTTCTGTTTACGATGACTACATCAGACTTGAATAATGGGCAGGCATGCAGGATAAAATTGATGATTCTATCATTTTTGACAGTGGATCAATCTAAGAAATCAAAAATATCCAAAATTCAGCCTCAAGATTTAAATGTTCTCTTGCTTAGATATGTGGCTAAGTACTTTGTAATGTAATCCCAGCATTTTGGGAGCCCAAGGCAGGTGGGTCACTTGAAGTCGGGAGTTCCAGACCAGCCTGGCCAACATGGTGAAACCCTGTCTCTACTAAAAATACAAAAATCACCCAAGCACAGTGACTCACGTCTGTAATCCCAGTTACTCAGGAGGCTGAGGCAGGAGAATTGTTTGAACCCTGGGAGGTGGAGGTTGCAGTGAGCTGAGATCATGCCACTGCACTGAAACCTGAGCAATAGAGTGACACTATGTCTCCAAAATAATAATAATAATAAATTACAATAATAAATGCACCCTATTAGAAAGAGGAGGTATCTTAGAGAGTTATACCAACAATGACCACCACCAAGTAATTTGCGGGGGGTGGTAACTCTGATAGTTGATATCAAAAGATTGTTCAATGCTGCTTTCTTTCTTTCCCTCCCTTCCCCCTTCCCGCCTTCCTTTTTTCCTTCCTTCTCCTTCCTTCTCTCCTTCCTTCCCTCCTTCTTATTCCTTCCTTCCTTCTTTTTTTCTTTCCTTCCCCTCCTTCCCTGCTTCCTTCCATCCTTCCTTCCTCTCTCTGTCTCTCTTTCATTGGAGGTGGAGAAAGAGAAGTCAGTCTGTAATTAAAAGCCTTTGTATGTATATTTTGAAAAGCTGTTATCAGATCTAGTTCCTGAACTGGGAAAATATAGGAATATTTTTAAAAATTTAAGTAAGTTGGCCGGGAAAGCTTTTATTTAATCTGTTCTAGAGTTACTCAGCTCCTCTTGCGGTATGGTAATCTTTAATTTTTATTGTCCAATAGACATCTTTTCCCATCCTTGTGTTTTTTTCCTATCCCTTTTTATACTCTTACAATCATGAATGCATTACCTATAGTGAGAAACACATTATTTACAGTTTAAGAGGTAAGAGCATAGGTTTTCAATTCAGGCAGTATTAGGTTTGAATTTTCATTTCATTACTTATTAGCTGTTTGACTGTGAAAACCCAGGCCTCCTTGTTTACTTCCATGCTCTCATCCATAAAATGGGGATATATAAATAAAAACTGCCATAAAGATTAGAATGGAAAACACGTATGTAGATTTTAGCATTGTGAATGGTTTTAGAGTTCAGTAAATAATAATATGGCTGTTATTATTTTTGTAAATGTTAAATATTATTTTTATTAATTATCTTTTACAAAGTTATATTACAGCCTTAGTCACTCAAAATAAAGTGAACTAAAGAGGAGAACATAGCATAGTGAAAGGAGCACATAACAAGGAGTCGGGACACAGGCAATCCACCTGGGATCATCTTCTTAACTAGTGGAGGGCCTTAGCAATATCATCCTCCAGACTTCAGTTATTTCTCCTATAAAATAAGCGGTTTGGATGAGATGAATTCTGTGTTTCCTGCTATGTTTGTCAGGATCAAAAAGTTGAATCTCAACGTGTGTGTGTGTATGTGCATGTCCTAGATACTTCTAAGCATACCTTTATTGTGAAGAAAGTATGGTGTAACTAGCAATGCTTCTCTTAGCTGTTAAAAATTCTGTTGTTGAAAGTTGATTATCATTGCATCTTTCTATCCCAATTGCTAAGTGCCCTCAAGTGCTGTAATTCTTGTGTTCTAATTTTTTAGATCTTCTAGTAAGAGATGGTATATTATTCAAACAACATAATTTCCCCAATGTTAACCTTGTTATAAAATTGCCATGGAATCACTTAAATTTTCCAGTTCATAAACTATCAATGCATCTTTCTTATTATGTTTATTATATATTGACCACAAAACACAAGAAAACTCTTAAATTCATTTCCAAACAACCTTCTCTAGAGAGCAATCAAAAATTAAAAACATTTTAGAATTTAGTTGACATGGGTTCTCACAATAAAACTGATAGCAGCAATTTTAATCCTTGTTGTAACTCTGAATTATTTTCTTATTGCAGATGTCTCATTATTCTCATTATAAAAAAAAAACACATGCACAACAAAAAACACCTGTCTAACAAATAGAAGATAATAAAAAAAGGAAATGTTTGAGTATCTACACCTGAATATTTATAACACGCAAACGGAGCATTCTGAAATTTCCAATTTTTTTAAACAGCCAAATCAATAAATCATGTATCTTACACGCATTAAAATCACAGGGTCAAATCCTTTACATTTTACAGTGCTGTAGATTTATATGGAAAATCAATTATTTCTGCTTACAAAGTGTGCGAGTTGCTAGATATATCCCAGGGGACATGTCTAAACCACAGCCAATCAAGCAGTGTGTAGTGCTCCCTGGTTCCTTAATATTTTGCAGCACTGAAGACATATATTCCCACACTGTCTAGAAATGCAACAGGTGTTTCTGTAGCCCAGTCACAGAGCAAAGGAGAGGACGGAAATATTTTGCAAAGCTATTCAAAAAAATTTTAAGTATATGATGCTGTTCATTAACTCTTTTTATTGCTTTATTTCAAATTTAGAAAGAGTATGTATGTTTTTTTGCAGTAAATCTCAGGCATAGTTGCACATATAAGTGCTCATATTTTATTTGCATTCCTAAATGTATCTTTATAACTCCTGAAATCAAGGAGTAACAATATGAATAAAGCCTACATATTTTGGATCCAAATCTTACAGCCCTATAAAGATGCAAATGGGCAGTTGTGAGCTGTTCCTAAAAACTAATTAATTCATCTCACTTCTTTGCTTTTGGCTGGAATGATAATAAACCAGAGTGGTGATGGGTTACCCCATGCTGATTAGAAGCTCTAATTGTCACACATATTTTAGATGAATGAAAATGTAGAACTGAATTATTTATTTTGGAATAAGTAACGTTTATTAGAAAATACAATTCAAAATGATTGTCCTTGAGAGGAAAAACAATAAAGGAGTCTGTAGTAGTTTGAATGGCATCCCCCCCAGAATTCATGCATGTCTGAAGGATCAGCATGTGACCTTACTTGGAAATAGGGTCTTTACAGATATAATTAGTTGACGACCTCAAAATGAAGTCACCCTGGATTTAAGGTGGGCTCTATCTCTAATGACTGGTGTCTTAATTGGAAGAGGAGAGACAGCAGGCACAGTGGCTTACACCTATAATCCTAGCACTTTGAGAGGCCATGGAGGAAAAATGACTTGAGGCCAGGAGTTTGAGACCCGCCTGGGCAAGAAGCCAGACCTTGTCTTTACAAAAAATTTAAAAAATTACTTGGGTGTGGTGAAACACACCTGTAGTCCGAGCTGCTTGGCAGACTGAGGCAGGAGGTCAAGTCTGCAGTAAACTATGATCATGCCACTGGGTTCCAGCCTGGGTTAGAGAGCAAGACCCTATCTCAGAAAACAAAACAAAACAAATAAAAAAGGAAGAGGAAAGAACACAGAGAGGAAAGTGATACAAAGATGGAGAAAGAGATTGGATCAGTGCATCTACAAGCCAAGGAAGACCAGAGACTGCCGGCAACCCCTGCAGTTAAGAGAAAGGTGTGGGGTGGGTTCTTCCTCTGAGTCTACGGAGGGAGCTGAACCTGCTGACACCTTGCTGTCAGACTTCTGGCCTCCTGAGCTCTGAGAATAAAGTCTGTTCCTTTAAGTCATGAAATCTGTGGTATTTTGTTTTGGGTTTCAGATGGCGAAAAGGCTAATAGTAGCTGCTCTATGTTTTGTTTTGTTTTTTTTCAATGATTTACCTTAAACAGAAGGAAAGTCCTAAAATGTTCTGTTATTTAGGGAGTCAGAATTTTGGTTTGAATATACTAAACTGAATGTGTTAAAATCCATTCGCCAAAATAACTCATAAGGACTAAGCAATTAACACTAGCAAATTCTATTGGCAATGAGGCTACTGCTCTTCATTTATTTTCTAGACCACTCTTTCCTAAGCCATTCAGATGGTATTGAGTGAGGATTAGTGGGAGAAAATCTTCAATTTTTGAAACCAAGAGTTGTAATATTTTTAACTTATTGTTTTTCATTTTACATGTGCAATTAAAAATACATATCATATTGTTAAAAAGAAAACAATATGTATGATCAACATTTTGGTATATATATTATTCTAAATATTCTTATGTCAATGCTTTAATAAGTATGAGCTCTTGTACTAATATTGACTGACAAATAGGATATTTGCTTACTATATTTTAAATAATCATAATTTATGTATGATTTAATATTTTTACAGTATGCCATTTAAAATAGACATATAGTATTCCAAGATACAATTGTGTCTGAATTGTGTAGGTAACTTCCTATAGTAGGATATTTAGGCTATTAAAAACACTACTTGCTATTAAAGTAATATGACAATTAATATGCTTCTAGCTAAAAACTTTTCAAAATTATGTTTGCTTCCTAAGATAAACTTTTAGAATTTGGAAACCTGGGCCATATCTTTATGAAAAAAAATTATACACACATACATACATCCACATACAAATGTATATACTTCTGTATAAAATACATATATATACATTGCTTTCCAGAAAGGTTATAGAAATTTTCTGTCCTACAAGCAGTATATGAGAGTGTACTTTTCTCATATGCTTTCCATAACAAGATGCCATCATTTATTTTTATCGTTATTACTTTAATCCAAAGGAAAATGCTAACTCATTTTTGTTTTAATTTGCATTTCTCTATTTGCTAATGAAATTGAACATTTTATCATCTTTATTGGCTGCATATAGTTCTGTAAATTGAACATCAAATCATTAATTTTTCTATTGGAATATTCATCCTTTAGTTAATTATTTTAAAATAAGAAATTAATTTTATATTTTCAATGTTTGTCATTTGAGAAGCAAATGCAATGATGATGAAGTTTTGGGGCTTCAAATCTCCATGTCTGGAAGAATACAAGGCTTGGATTAAATTATCCTTAGGGTCTCTTCTACTCTAATGTTAAATCTTAGAATTCATACTAAAATATTTTCAGCAAGATTTTTCAATTTTGGTGATTTCTCTCAAAGTAAAAGTCATTATTATACTGAATATGCCAATGAACACATGTTCCTCACTTCAATTATTTTTGCCTTCTTTACCATTATTTTGTCAGGGGAAAAATATAACCATAGGATCTTAGCTTTTTAAAATCTTTTAAATTATATGGTAAATGTCACAACTTTCTGTTAGATTCAATCATTCTCTGCCTAAGAGATTTTGTCCATATTTAAAATATGCAACGTGATTTTTGGCAATCTACTTCGAAAGTGCTCTATTATGCTAAAATTACATAGGCATAAAAGACAAACAGAGAAAAAAAGAAAAAAATAAACAAGTTACTTTCACATCTCTAATTGTAGGCTAAACAAGAGGGTTATAAAGTTTGCGTGTCATGATTTCAAATGGAAATTCACTGAGTGTCTGGCGTAGAGAAAAGGCATATATGTGGGATGACTTCCTTTTTTTTCACTTGCCATGGTAGTTTACCTCATCTATCACTTGTAAGTCATGTGCTTTATGGTTTCTATATCGTCCTGACCCAGTTTATGAGCCACTTCAGAGTTGCTCAGCTTCGTCTACCCAGCTGTGTCATGAGCCACTCTATAAGCTTTGCCTGCCAAGTTTCTGGCAGTAGCCCAAGTTGCTCCTAGGTCTGAAAAGCCCTGAGCTCTGATCATACCCTAAACCAAGTCACCATCACATAAAATGCTGATTGACAAAAAGACACCCATCTGTCCGCATAGTCATCAGAAGCTCTGGCTTCACAGGGGGACTGCCTGGAGATGCAGAGTTACCAGTAAGCTGTTGCTGAACTCAACCAACGATACACAAGAGAGCAACTGCTCACACCTTCCATCCATGGATTGTGAGACAGTAGTTCATGTGGCTTCTCAAGAGACACCCAGGAGACCTAGCAAGTGCTATCTTTGTCCCAAAGTTGTGTCCATCCCAGCTGGATAATGCACCACCATTATCTGATTTCTCTTCTTCCCTGGATCACTTCCCTTCTCTCATTCTTGCTCTCCTGAACTTATAACTTTAAAGATATTACCTTGAAAGCCTTGTCTCAACCTGTTTTCTAAAAACCTGGACTGATGTGGATTAAAGGTCGCAATTGTTAAAGAAAATACATAATTATTTATTTTATAAAATTAAAAAAATATTCTTTGTATGCAAACTGGGTCTAGTTTTCATAGAGAAGTTTGATTTACTCTGAATTCTACCAATATTCCTGCAAAAGTGAATTTACTTTATGTTAGCAGAAAGTAGAAGAATCTTTCTCTTTATTTTACAATTTACCCTTTTCTTCAGTTTTCAACCCATTCTTACCCCTAGATATTGGTAGGGAGGGATCAAAGTGACTGAAATTGGAACAATTTCATTAGATGACTTTTAAAAGTTATTAGTTAAAATGTTAAGTTTTTATAACAGATGCTTTCGTTAAATCAGCAATGCTGAGAAACTAATATGAATAAACATTTTATGATACATGTATTAAAATGATGATTCAGAGAGAAACATATAGTGAAAGCATTATAGAGAACATAAAGTTAAAAATATAAAGGTTGTTCTTGTTTTAGCCAATAGATATCAACCACCAGGATGCCAGGAAAAAAATCAATGTTCCTTTGGAGTGAGAGTGTGTTTTATTCCTAAAGCATTTAATACATCAAAACCTTGCAACACTACACTATGTGAACACTGACCTGCGAATAGGTACCAGAGGTTGTTTGGCTCCAGTGTTTCCATCTCACCCCTGCGGGTTGTCTTTCTGTGTCGAATTTTATAGCCGGTAATAAATCCATTTTGTGTTCCTGATGGAGGAGGCAGCCAGCTAACTTTGATACTCTGTAAAATAATAGATGTAAATTAAAACATTGAAGAAAGGAAGGACAATGGGACAGGGTCAAAGAAGTAACCCAAACTGTAAGTGTGAAGAAAACAGAGAAGCAAGAAGTGTTACCGATTGCCACTTAAAGACAAATTAAATTCATTCTCACAAACTGACAGCATTCTTATTTGTCTGGTTTTAACAGAAATACACAATTCCTTTGACTGATTGAATGCATTATCACCTCTCCTTTGCATACACTGCTAAAATGACAGTAAAATATTCTAAATGATATAAAGCCATAAAACAATAGAGAATAAGACTATATTGGATGAGAGACGTTAACTAATATTTGAAAGGTGCAACTTGAAGGGGAGATATGGAATACTAGTCTGTTCTCACATTGCTAATAAAGACATACGCGAGACTGGGTAATTTATAAAGAAAAAGAGGTTTAATGGACTCACAGTTCCATATAGCTGGGAAGCCTCACAATCATGGCAGAGGGCAAAGGAGGAGCAAATACATGTCTTACATGGCAGCAGGCAAGGAAGTGTGTGTAGCGGGGAACTCCCTTTATAAAGCCATCAAGTCTCATGAGACATATTCACTATCATGAGAACAGCACAGGCAAGACCTGCCCCCCCTGATTCAATTACCTCCCAATGAGTCCCTCCCATGACAGGTAGAAATTATGGAAGCTACAATTCAAGATGAGATTTTGGTGGGGACACAGCCAAACCATATCATAGGGTGACTGAGCCAAAGAAGAAATCCTGAAAACTAAATACCTTAAGAAAAAGTCATGAAAAAACAAGGCAATGAGGAGAGAGATCCAAGATGGCTGATTAGCAGCAGCTCAGGATTGTAGCTCCCACTGAAAGCGCAGAGAGTAAGTGGACGCCACATTTTCAGACGAATTTTTATTGCCCAGGGACCAAGACATTCCCGGCGGAGGAGCCCCACAGGTTGCCAGCGTGACTTTTTTGGCGGGTGCAGCCGTTTTGCAGGCGCCCGGGCACGGCAGTTCTCAGTCCGGAGTATATGGGACTGAGTGCCCTTTAGTTGGCGTTGGAGCTCCGGGAAGGCAGTCTCCCATTCAGCTGATTGAAAATCGGACTGAAGTGGGGAACCAGACCGGGAGATTCCCAGGCAGAAAAGCGCCACGAATCTTAACACGGCTGTTTCAGCCAGCATAGTGGGTCACAGCAGGGGAAGGCTGTTCCCACCCCCACAGGAAAAAAACAGCAGTTGGAACTGCTGAGGATTGAGAGTTTCACAGCAAGTACAGCTGAACCTGGGAAGGTCCAGCTCTGTGGGGGAGGGGCGTCCGCCGAAGGAAAACTAAGAAACAGAAAAAACTTTACCACCAACAAGCTGGACGTCCGCTCAGAGACCTAATCTGAAAGTCAGCAATTACACAGATGACGGGTGGATAAATCCACAAAGATGGGAAGAAACCAGCGCAAAAAGGCTGAAAACACCCGAAACCAGAATGCCTTTCCTCCTACAGAGGATTGCAGTGCCTCATCACCAATTGAACAAGGCCTGATCAAGAATGAATGTGAGGAATCAACAGAATCAGGCTTCAGAAGGTGGATAATGAGAAACTTCTGTGAGCTAAAAGAACATGTTCTAGCCCAATGCAAGGAAACTAAGAACATTGAAAAAAGGTTTGACAAAATGTTAATGAGAAAGGACAATTTAAAGAAGAATATAAGTGAATTAATGGAGCTGAAAAACACAATACGAGAACTTCGAGAAGTATGCACAAGTTTTAACAGTTGAATTGATCAAGCAGAAGAAAGGATTTCAGAGGTCGAAGACCAACTCAATGAAATAAAACGAGAAGACAAGATTAGAGAAAAAAGGGTAAGAAGGAATGAGCAAAGTCTCCAAGAAATATGGGACTATGTGAAAAGACCTAATCTACATTTGATAGGTGTACCTGAATGTGACGAAGAGAATGAGTCCAAGCTGGAAAATATTCTTCAGGATATTATCCAGTAAAACTTTCCCAACCTAGCAAGGCAGGACAATACTCAACTCCAGGTAATACAGAGACCACCACAAAGATACTCCTCAAAAACAGCAACCCCTAGGCACATAATCATTAGATTCACCAGGGCTGAAATGAAGGAGAAAATACTAAGGGCAGCCAGAGAGAAAGGTCAGGTTACCCACAAGGGGAAGCCTATCAGACTCACAGCAGATCTCTCAGCAGAAACCCTACAAGCCAGAAGAGAGTGGGGGCCAATATTCAACATCCTTAAAGAAAAGAACTTTCAACCCAGAATTTCATATCCAGCCAAACTAAGTTTCATAAGTGAAGGAAAAATACAATTTTTTACGAATAAGCAAATACTCAGGGATTTCATTACCACCCGGCCTGCTTTACAAGAGCTTCTGAAAGCAGCACTATATACAGAAAGGAACAACCAGTATCAGCCATTCCAAGAAACGCATCGGTAAGCTGCATCCAGACCCATCTCACATGCAAGGATATACAGAGACTCAAAACAAAGGGATGGAGGAAGATTTGCCAACCAAATGGAGAGCAAAAAAAAAAAAAAAAAAGCAGGAGTTGCAATTCTCGTCTCTGATAAAATAGACTTTAAAGTAATAGAAACCAAAAGAGATAAGAAGGACATTGTATAATGGTAGAGGGATCAATGTAATTGGAAGAGCTAATGATCCTAAGTCTATGCACACCCAATATAGGAGCACCCAGATACACAGGGAAACTTCTTGGTGACTTACAAAGAGACTTGGACTCCCACACAATAATAGTGGGAGACTTTAACACTACATTGTCAATATTGGACTGATCAATAAGACAGAAGGTTAACAAGGATACCCAGGACTTGAACTTAGACCTCGAATAAGTAAACTTAATAAATATTTACAGAACTCTCTACTCCAAATCCCACAAAACATACATTTTCTTCAATAACACATCACATCTATTCTAAAAGTGACCATATAGTTGGGGAGTAAATCACTCCCCCAGCAATTGCATAGCATTTCATAGGTTTAAATGAAATATTGGTTGGCTGTTTGTTTGCTATTTTCCTCCCTTATTCCTTCCTGTCTCCATTGTATAAAACAATTATTAGTATAAAAGAGCTTTTCAATACCCATTTTTAGACTGCATTCTAGCCTGGGCAATAGAGCAAGATTCCCGTTCTCTCTCCCTCTTTTCTTCTTCTTTTTCCCTTTCTTACATTCTCTTTTTTCCTTCTTTCTTTCTCTCTTTTTTTCTTTTCTTTCTTTTAAAAAAAACTAAGAAAAAAAAAAGAAAAAACAAGGCAATGAAAAGCATGACAAGTCAGAGACACCAGGACATTGTTGCTACTTATATAACCTGGAAGATAGGACTTCCAAGCATAGTGCAGAAACAGGGAAGGACTGAACGTCATTGAGATCAGGTACCCCGTAAAACCAGGCTACTAATTCTCTCTGACCACGGAGTTGTTGGTAGCTTTATCCTCTGGCGATGTGAACTCAGAGGCCAAGATTCAGATATTAAAACAGAAGAGAATAGGGATGTAGGCAAGCCTAATTAAATCAAGAATGTGAGCTACCCATGTCTTCTTCCTTCATAAGACACTAGAGCAATGGCAACCAAGTATATGCTTCTTGGGTAGAATATCAAATAATCCTTCTCTAGAGAAAATTATTATCTTTGCCCTAGAGAAAAGGCAGTCGTATCCCTGTGCAATTCTCCAACAATGAGGCTACTACTGATATGAACTGGAGACAGGGAAATACTGGCTAGAAGAAGGTGATTCTCCAGCAACAGGCCCCACCTCAAGCCTGGAAATCCACAGCCCCAAATGGGAACAGTCATTCTTGTTTTCACACCCAAATGTTGCCTTTTGGCCCACTATGTCCCCCTACCTTGTACCCATATTAATCCCAAACCCCAGGCTCCACAGCAAATGAGCAGATGAGCAGAAGAACAGAGGAACAGAAGAGTGGTGTAGCAGAGAAGGAAAGAAGAAAAGGAGCATCTGAACATCGAGAAAAGTTCAGCTGAGTATGGTCAGAGAGGAGATCAGCCATGGAATGACCAAACTCCAGGGGAAGATTATCTTCCCACTCCATCCCCTTCCTAGCTCCCCATCCATCCCACTGAGGGACCTCCATCTGGCAATAAAATTCCCCACATTTACCATCCTTCAGTTAGTTCATGTGACCTGATTCTCCCTGGATGCTAGACAAGAACCTGGGTACCAAGAGGACACTGAGCTGGTTAACACTTAAGCTATTTGCAGATGGCAGAGCTAAAAGAGTATTGTAGCACACCCACTGGGGCTTTGGGAGTCGCAGGCCCTCACCCCTAGGTGCTACGATAGGGCCAGAGCCCCAAAATGCTCACCCCAGCTCCTGCACCTGGCCATCTGCATGCTCCCTCTCCCATAAGAGGGTGCAGCAGCCAAAGAGATGAGCCACATACCTGTCATACATCCTGCAAGTGGGGTCAAGGAACTCTCCTATTTCACTACTTAATAAGCCCCACTCATATGCTAAAATTTGCAGTTTAAAATCAGCTTTTTATATATCATTTTAATGTAAACTGACAATCTAAAGACTACCAGACATCAAAGAAAGCCCTTAGCATAAAGGAAAGTGTAAAAAATAATGGGTAAGAAGATAATAGCACCTGAAGGAAACATCAGTAATGCAAAGAACGAAATCCAAAAAGATGTTATTAATACCCTGGTAATCTAACAAATGGATCATCCATCCATCAACGGGACAAAAACACAAGAATATTGAAGGATTTTAAAAATGTTTTGCAAAAATAATTTGATTGCACAAATTAAATATTCAATAGATAAGTTGGAAGTTGAATTAAAAGAAATCTCTCAAAATTCAGTGGGAATAAATTATCACATGAAATTGGAGAGAAAAGATAACAAATTAGAGATCTGGTTCTCAATTTTCAACACCCAACTGATAAGATGAGAGAATAAAAAAGGAGGAAAAATCAAAGGCAGAAAATTAGCAAAAATGATTTAAAAAAATGATGCCTTTCCCAATAAAACTTTACAAAGCTGGAACACTTGAAGCTCCAGTCTGAAAAGGATTGTGGAATGTTAAACAAAGTAAACGCAAGAAAGGTCTACTTCAAGGCACATTACTGTAAAATACTAGAGCCTCACAGGTAGTGAGGAGGGAATCAACAACTTTCCAGAATGGAGGGGGAAAAAAAAACAGGTCACATAAAACATGATCAGCAATAGGAATGGCATCAGATTTCTCAACAACAACACTCGACATTAGAAAAAAAATAAAATATTACTTATACAATTCTAATCTAGGATATTAAATCTAGAATTCTTTGTCTAGTCAAGTAAGCAAGTATAAGGATAATATAACACAAGTATAAGAATATATGCTAAGGACAGTATATGGATATTTCAGGTATACATGGCTTCTAAGATATCTATCTGTGTTCCCCTTAACAGGAAGCTAATGAAAGGTGAGTTCCAGGAAAAGAGTGCAATCTGAAAAAAAATGTTTCAAATGCAAGAAACAGACAGTGAAGACAATGAATAAAATCCTAATGTAATAAAAGATTTAATATAATGAAAAACCAAACTTCAAAGAACACATATACTGTTTAATTCCATTTATGTGAAGTTAAAGAATAAGCAAAACTAATATACAGTAGTGGAAGTTACACTAGTCTATGGCAGTTGTTCTGGGTTTTGATTGGAAATGGGTACCAGGAGACTTTTTGGGGTGATGGAAATCTGTATACTGATTTCATGTTTGTTACTCAGATGGATACAATTGTCAAAATACATATTTATGGGCTGAATTGTGCCCACTAAGAGTCATATGTTGAAGTTATGACTCCTGTATCTTAGAAGAATATGACTGAATTCTGAGATAAGTCCCTTAAGGAGGTAATGAGGTTTAAATGAGGTCATTAGGGTAGGCCTTAAATTTAATACGATTGGTGTCCTTAAAATAAGAGAAAATTAGGACACAGATATGCGCGAAGATAATCCATGTGAAGACACTAGAAGAAGGTAGCCATCTCTAAGTCAAGGAGCAAGGCCTCAGAAGAAACCAAGTCTGCCAACACATTAATCTTGGACTTCAAGCTTCCCTACCTGTAAGAAAATAAACGTCTGTTGTTTAAGCTGCCTAGTCTGCAATATTTATTATGGCAGCCCTAGAATACCAATATATTCATGGGACTGAAAATTTAAGATTTATAATTTCATTTATTTTATTACACCAGACCAAAGAAGGAAGAGGAGGAGAAGCAGGAATAGAAAAAAGAGAAAAGACTAGGGAAGAAAAGGAGGATGGAAGTGTGTTAACACCAAATCCTGACATAAAAATAAATCAATAGATGATATCTAAAAATAGTAACTTAGAACTGGTAAATCAAGAGACATCTAAATAAGCACATTATTGAGAAACACAAAGTAAATGTCAGAAAAAATACCTTACAAATATCATAAGACAGTCTTTAGTTAATGGGGGAAGGGTTTGGGGAGGGGAAAAAGGAGCCTCTTTGTGTTTGTTATAGGCTTGTATTATTAAACTTAAAAATAATATGCATGTAGTTCTCTAAAAGACATTTAAATTAATTTTTAAAATAAGCACACAGAGTAGTTGTTTTTTTTTAAGGCGGTAGAAACAAATTACTGGCTGTTAGAAAGAACCCAGACCCAAAGTCAAATAACAGATTTGTCCAGGACCTCTCTGTCCCTGTTTCAATCACAGAGCAGAGGCAGAGCTAGACTCTCCAGGGAGACAGAAATCTAAGCTCCGTCTTCCAAATCTACTACAAATTAGCTAGTGCTCTACAAATAAGTAAGTTTCTTCGAGAGGAGAAAAAAATATAATCTAAACTTGAACTTACTTGCTGAGCACGTTGTTATTTTCTGTACAGTTACCCTCACCCCAACACTGAATTTGAGAATACTGAAATATTGCTCCTAGAGAAAATACAGGTTTAGGTTCCTTCGAGCCTCTGGTTACAACATTTTTGTCAACTGATGGGTATATAACCTTGTTTTAATGTGTGTTTCTGTTTAATGAGACCTTATGTAATATGGCAGTATTGTCAACTCATTAACATTAAACTTTAATGCCAGAAATAAGGCAGACTGCAGCCTTCTTGCTCTTAGGAACACTGGACAGCACTTCAGCAGATAGAGCATCTTCTTGTTCAACCTCAGCTAAGAACACAGACATCTGGCAAGTCAAATTTTACCCTGCTCTAAGCATAACATGAAAGCACTGCAGGTGTTGATTTGAGTTACAAATAAATTTTAGTAAGCATGCAACTTTGCAACTACAAAATCTGCAAATAATGAGTATCAACTATAATTACATAATAAACATGTCTTACTAATTTCAGAGGAATCTAGTTACATACACTTGATCTGATTAAGTTGGTAGAATATATTCAAAATATTATGGGACTACTGAGATCCTTTATTTTATATCCACTATTCTTTATGTGTGATAAATTCAGCATCACTCTTAACTACTATTTGTTAACACATTTTTTTGCACTTACTTTAAACCTGGCAGTGGTTTAAGCACTGTGCATTATTTATATGTTTTATGCTCATTATGACCCTGTGAGTTAAGGTCTATTGCTATGATCTTTGTACAATCATGTAAACTGGGACAAGAATAGTTAAATAACTTAAATGTGTATATCCAGCAAGTGACAGAGGCAGAATTTTAACTGATACAACTTGAGTCAAAAGGATGACATTCTTTACTGCTTCACATTGTATCCTATGGGAAGTTCTAATTCATTTAATTGTTACTCATTCAACATGTATCAGTTACATTCCCACTGTGGAGCAGGCACTATTCTTGGGATTAAGGAAACACGTAAATAAGTCATGTTTTACCATTCTGGCTGAGAAAATAGACATAGAAACTAATAATAATAAAAAAAAAACATGCCAAAGTAAAATGTCCCAGAGATTAATTCTATGTCACGTGATCAGAAGGACTTTACAAGGAACTCATCCTTCAAGTGTGATTGAGAGTTTATGGAGGGATTGGGAATGGTTTTTAAAACAGAGGAAATATCAAGAACAAGCTCAAGGTATAATGACAACGTAGAGCATCTTCAAGGGAAGGTCATGTAATCTCTCAGTGGCTAATGCAAGGGATATACAGGACAATTAAATGGAAAGGTAGATTGGGAAAAAAAATGCAAACTTTTTCAGGCCATGCTAAACAGATGTTAGGTTGTATTAATGTTTTCATTTAAGGCATTTGGCTAAGTTCTTTGGGAGATAAAATATGCATAAAATAATAATATACAGTCCCTGGCTGCAAAGAACCCATAGCCTTAAATACCCACATGCCCATCTATTCCATTCTTCCCCACCATTCATACATGTAGGTGTACATGTGTGGACATATTGTTTACTCCCAAGTGTTTTAGAAACTAATAAAGAAAACCAGAATCAAACGAATAGTCATAGTTTGTATTTATCTTTCACCATTCATCTTAGTGGTGAGTGGTGAAATGGCAGATATTATCACCAACGATGATTTTACAAAGAAGGAAATTGAGGCACAGTTCAATGAACGACAGGCCCAAGGTCACCTTACCCTATCACTGGGAGACTTCCCACTGTTCTTTTAATTATTTCACACTAAAATAAGCTATCACAGGGACTCTACTTGGCAATTATACTCATCTAAGTTCTCCTATAAAATATTCTCTTTAAAAACCTGAATTTAAATTATTCCTTTAAAATATATCCAATAAGCTTTCCCATAAAAAGCCTTTGGAAAATCAAGGAGGGCCACCTTCTGAGGACTACAGCTGTTTTTAAAGTCATATATAAATTCAAATTGAAAAGGAAAATACAAATGTAGATATTAAACCTTAGACCAAGAATTAGAAACTTTTAATTTCCAATTAACGTTTTGCTGTGACTTTGCTGAGTGACCTTCTGTGAGTCTCTCTCTGTTTTTTTTTTTTTTTTCTTTCTTGAGACAGGCTGGAGTGCAATGGTGCAATCACGGCTCACTGCAGCCTACACTTCCCAGGCTCAAGTGATCCTCCCACCTCAGCCTCCCAAGTAGGTTGGACTACAGGCATGAGCCACCATGTGCCTGGCTAAATATTTTTTGTAATTTTTGTAGAGGGAGGGTCTTGTCATGTTGTCCAGGCTGGTCTTGAAAGCCTAGGCTCAAGGGATTCACCCACTCAGCCTTCCAAAGTTCTGGGATTATAGGCGTGAGCCACCATCCCCAACTATTGAATCTAATAAGTGACCTGAATCTCCATGTACATACTGAAAAAGAGGGAACACTGGTGCTTAGTATGTCTACCAAATGTAAATCACTTGATATGCCTGGAGAACTTAATTATACTAATGATTACATGAGTAATAGTTTTTGACACACAATTTGTCTTTATCACATTTGAGGTTTTCCAGTGATTGCTTACATTATTCCCACATAGCCAATATCTTCATATGGATGCCAAGCAGCAATTAATATAATCAGTTATACATTCAATACACCAGGAGGGAAACCCCCTCAATGGTTATTATTAATCTTTGGAAGTGATTTTATCAGTTTCATCCATCCTCATCCTTAGGCAGCAGCTAAGTTTATCAGCATCTTCTGTACTTTCTCATTGATTTCAAGTGTCAACAGATTGCAAAGAATCTGGTAAATTTTTTTCTTCTTAGGTTCTTTGGTAGATGACACAGCTGGAGACTCCAAATTCTATTGTTTTAGGAAGTTAAGTGAAAGTATTCAGGCATTCTTTTCTTATTTAATGGTATAAGGCATCTTATTTTCTATAGGAGACCTATTTTGCCACTGGCCAGTAGTTCAGACATTTCTCACTCCCTAGCAGGTCACCAAAAGCTGTTCCTGTTACGGGAACATTTTTGTAAAACCACCTAGCTTTCATGGGCAACCCTGGCAATGATTTTTATTAAAAGTACTTAACACATGACCTTTGACTTTTGAAAAATCAATTCTAGTAGTTGTGACTTGACTTTTGGTCCTTTCATTACTTGAGAGGGAGAAATTAATCCTTATCACTTGCAGTGTTCTATCTGAATCAAGGATTAATTTCAGTTTTCTCATATTTGGGAAAAAAGAAGAACTGCAAAATTTATCTTTTCCTCTAATTCCTCCACCTCCTCTTTGATCACCATAAAAATTATTTATTTGCCAAGTAAACCTGATGGAAAAAGTTCATTGATTTAAAACAAAGAGTGTCACTGGCCAATCTCCCAACTGCCTAGGATACCCCTGTCCAATTCAGTGATGTGGGGTTAGCCTTTTCCTGGGATCCATTATACAACTGCTTTCTTTTTCCTCCACTGTAGATATATCGAAGTAGTAACTGAGAAAACAGGAAAAAAGGTCGATAAGCCCACCACCCCATTTTTTTCTCAGAAGCCACATTTCATAAGCTTCTATTTTTAACTCCACATCTCACACTGCACACTGGCATTCTGCTTTACTCTCTCCAGAGTGACCTTCAGGTGAAGACAAACCCATTTTGATCCTTGCCAAACACAGTCAGTTACTCTAGCAAAAAGCCTTTAAAAAAAAAAAAAAAGAAAAAAAGGTGGTTTTATCTAGATGGAATTCCCACAGAAAGCTATGGAGGGCACTCTGAAAGTCCTTGCAGCAAATAAGAATGCCTTGGCTGGAACACAGCAGGAATCTACGCATCTTGAAACTAATTTAAAATCAGTTTTGGACTTCTGGTGATTTGAATCTCACAGGAAGTTGCTTGCAGAGTAAAATATGCTCCCAGTATGCATGAGACCCTGAGGATTTTCATTAAAGTGTTTCTATCAGTACTTTGAAAGAATCTGTTTTCACTGAATCCCTTTTCTGCCCACTTACATACATTCCTTCTGACACTACCCTAATTCTGACCTTGATTTCTCTATTGGCCAGAATATTGCCACTAACAGGCACTCGGCCTCCAGTGTCACACTGCTCACACCCATCTCGGTTACGCTTCTGGTCAATGGGTGACCCCAAATGAGCAACGTGAGCCTTTGGAGTCTAAGTTCTCTCATCAGCAGTATGAGCTAATAGTAATCCCTCCCTTGTAGGATTATGGTATGAATGAAAGGAGACAATGAGAGTGTGTGAACGTTCCATCAGAGTGCTGGCACATAATAATTACGTAGTAAATCATAACTACTTTAAGGGAAACTTGGAGTAAAGGGAAAGAGAAAAAGAATGTGAGAATGAGGGCCAGAGATTCAGAGATTGAGAGATTGTAAGGGTGGCAGGTGGGAAGAATTAAAAAAGCCTAAGTGGAAAAGAGCAGGAGGGAAGGAAGCAAGACCATGTACAGTAGCGATGCCCTGAAGATAGACCTCCTTATTTGTGCACTGACCCAACAACTGAACATTTGTTTCTACTGTGAATTGAAAGGGCACTGAGAGAGATAAATTGTTTAGTAATACTTTTGTAACTTCTATTCTTCTACGAATATTTATTGAGCAACTTCCTCTGTGCAGGGTACTATTCACATTTCTTGTTGTAGCAAATAGAAACTTCAGGCATGGGTAGTGAAGAAACCGTGGGATACAGCAAAATAAGAGATCCCATATAAATTTTTAGAGGTAGACTTGACAGGATTTGGTGATTTATTAGTGTCAAATGCAAAGGAGGACAAGTCATCAAGAATGACAGGTTTCTGACATAGGCAACATGGTAGATAATAATGCATTTACTTGGATAAGGTTTTCTAAAAAAAATAATCCACTTTCCAAAGGAAAAAAAAATACACTGGACTTACCAACCAGATATTCAACAAATGGCAACACTCAGAGGATGCAGAATCCAACTTTACCTAGACGGATACATTCTGGTTGATATTGGAAAGGGCAGTTTTCTAATTTCATCATTCAGAACAAAAGTTACATTCATAATGTCAAAATTATAAAATAACATTTAATATTTAACTTATAGTTTTTATGTAAATACTTGCTAAATATTTCTATAAATCCTAAAAAAATCTAACTGAATTTCAAGCTAAAACATAAATTAATCTACTAATAAACTCTATTATGTGCATGTGCAAACAATTTTCATTAAAGATTTTGTCTTTTTATAAACTATGTAAACCTATAAACTTACTGTACTAACCCAGCATGGATTTGATAAAATGTCAATAAGGTAAAATAAAGGCCTATATTTTTTCCTACTGTCATATGCCATTCTTGTTGAGTTGACGTATTTTTTAATTTGGCATTATAAATATATAATTTCTTCTATTAAGGGAAGTTGGAAAGTTGGGTAGAATACTAAAATTGAGATCTGTGAGTTCATGTAGACAACAGTTAGACAAAATGTATCACTGTGATACATTTCCAGAGTGAAAACTCTGACATCACTATGTAAAGTTTGAGGTAAATATTTGTGCAATAGTAAAGTATGGTTAAGTACAAATTGAGTAACATTTGATTTTAAATAAAATTTTATGAGCATGTCTTACATTGAAGCAAGAAACATTGCTTTATTAAAAAATAAAGACTAAGCTGTTGTGATTTTATTTAGTAGCTTGAAAATGATATAAACATTTCTTCATCAATACATTTATATAGTTGTAAAACAATCTTACCATTCCCGTTGCCCTGGTGGCCCCTGGTTGTCATAAACAGTGCCAGTGGAACTCTTACCTAGAGATTTAAGCCCTCCTTTACCTACTCTGGGAAAATCCATTCACTGGTTATGCAGAAAGCTAGGCCAACCTGGGACAATTTCTCAGATTGTTCAACTTCAAATCAAATACTGCAAATCCACTTTGATTTGGGTCCCAGTTCTTGTAACTGGGTTTCTCTGGTGGTGGCACTGCCTTGTTTCTGAGTGAATGCCACCTTGTTAATCTTCCAGGTCCCTCCAAGACATACAAGGCTGAGTCCTCCAGCAATGAATGTCTCCTCTGTGAATCTATTAGAGGCTGGCAGACTTCCCTTCCGATATACACTTCCCTTTCCGAACTTATGCATGTTGCCTGCTTTCATGCTCTGGACCAACAAAACCTACTGGCCCTCTGATTCACAACCAGAAATGTCTCTTCAGTCTTTTGTGACTCCCCCTATCAGGCATAACTGCTTTCTACCACTCCACTTCTCTGGATACTGTAAGCAGTCTTTTTGAATGATAGCCTTCATGATCTCACTTCTTCTGGTTTAGGGGCACAGCCCTTTTGTCCCTGGCTCTGAACTCCATGCCTGTTAATCCCAAATATCTTTTTCAAGTGTATACAATCAACACACCTCAGATTTTTTAAAAAATCATTTACACCAGTAAGAAATGTTATCTGAATTACGCTCCACTTCTTACATGTTTCATTTTTATATTTTTTAGCTAAATTGAGCTAAACTTAAATCGATTTTAGGAAATTGACATGCTACCACTTTTCATTGCTCCTTCAATCTAATTCTTAGAACTCACGATTCTAAAGAAAAAAAGGAGTAACTAATAACTTACCCAACTCACTTTATTGTAGAAGCACAGGGGGACTTGAACCAGTAAATTAGGGTCAAATAGGTTTCTAAACCTTCATTGTGAGATTCCCTAATCTATGTTCACAGAGACACAGGGAGCCCAGTGGAGACTAATAATTAGACAGTCTGGTAGGCTAGTATTTTGCACACTTTCAAAGTAATATTAAAAAATAATTCTACTTGAGTTATTTAAATATGAAGCTCAGAGATGCACCAGGAGAAAAGTGGACCACAGCTGAGAGTAGCCTGCAGACTTCTCTCTAGTGATGAGGTTAATTCAACTGTAGCCCCAAACTTGCATGTCAATTCTGTACCATAAACACTAGTGATTCCTAGATACAAAAAGGGGGCAATAGACACCAAGGCCTACTTAGAGGTGGAGGGTGGGAGGAGAGAGAGGAACAGAAAAAAATAACTATTGAGTACTAGGCTTAGTACCGGGGTGATGAAATAATCTGTACAACAAACCCCTATGACACAAATTTACCTATATAACAAAC
The DNA here is from genome assembly GCA_036589455.1 of Ateles fusciceps. Taxonomy (NCBI): domain Eukaryota; kingdom Metazoa; phylum Chordata; class Mammalia; order Primates; family Atelidae; genus Ateles; species Ateles fusciceps. The sequence continues at coordinate 718,385 of JAZHEH010001015.1, forward strand.
CTGCACATGATCCCCTGAAACTAAAGTAAAAAAAACATTTTTAAAGCACTGGTGATCTATTTAAAAATTTAACTCCAAATGTTAAATAAAGCTCAAATCCTAGGCACAGATGCACAGAAATATTTATCTGAGGTCTTCTTAATTTTTACACCTGGTGTGGGGCTTAGAAAATCTATGAAATCTTCCAGCCAGCAGCATTCCTATTGCTTCTTGGCTTTTTGGCTAAGATCAAGTATAGCATGTGTTTCTGAATCATTTAGAGAAAGACAGAATAATGTTCTGCAGATAAAAGATATTCAAGGAGTATATGAAGATGGATGAGCAGGAAGCATACTGTTCCACTCTCAGCTTTTCATTAATTTGCTAAGTGACAGTGGAAATCATTTACATAGCTGCATCAAGTGTATTATGTTACCAGATTATACCTATCCTCTCCCTAGTTATTGAGAGGTAAGCAATGAGAAACGGCTTAGAAAATTGAAAACACTACAAAATACAAAGTTTTGCTCTTACTTTAGATTTTTCATGTCATGATTGTCATGATTAGCAGTAGGAGTAGTATGGATAGCCATTCTGAAACACAAAATGACATTAAAAAGTGAAGCAAGTTTTCAAAGAATTGAGTCATCAAGTCACTTTGGCCTCACATGCCTGGGTTTTGCATACGTAAAAATAAATAAATGAAGGAGTGATTCTCATTGTGGCTGAATTGCCATCATAAATACTTAATCTGATTGCAACAACTAGATTACAAATCTCCGAGAAGCATTCTTTTGCCTCTCAAAGGCCATTCAGCATTGTATAAAGAAGTGTGTTTTTATTTTGTTTTGTTTTTTTTTTTTTGGTTGTGTGTGTGTGTGTGTGTGTGTTTGAGGAGGAGTTTCACTCTTGTTGCCCAGGCTGGAGTTCAGTGGCACAATCTTGGCTCACTACAAGCTCACCTCTCGGGGTTCTAGTGATTCTCTTGCCTCAGCCTCCTGAGTAGCTGGGATTACAGGCACCTGCCACCACATCTGGGTGATTTTTTGTATGTTTAGTAGAGACAGGGTTTTGCCATGTTGGGAAGGCAGGTCTTGAACTCCTAACCTCAGGTGATCTGCCCACCTTGACCTCCCAAAGTGCTAGGATTACAGGTATAAGTAACTGCACCCAGCTGAGGTTTTTTTGTTTGTTTGTTTTTAATAATAGTAAATTTTGCCATATTAAGATGAATGGCTCACAGAAACATCACTTTTTCCCTGATTACCACAGACCTATTCGAGTTGGTTCTCAGACATGTAACCATGTATGGTTTCTATTGTGGGAAGAAAAGTAAAGAAAAATCAATTAACCTTCCTGCCAACTGGGCTTTCTTGGCTAACTAAGCAAAACTAACCCAATACTCCAAAACTGACTAAGAAAATGACCCCTAAATGTAAGAGTGTAGCCCAGCTTACAGGGAAGAAAAGGGCCAAAAGGGTAAAAAGAATAGAGGTGAAAAGAAAACAGTGACGTTGGTGTGTACCGAGAATCTTTTTTTTTTCCAACTCCTAGATTTAAAATAGCAATTTTTTTTTTTTTTTTTTTCATCTGATAGTTTTCTAAGCATAGCCTAGTAGCCAGGCTTATTTCTTCTAGGTCCTAGAAACTGGAAATGTAATTTCTAGGAAGTATTCACATTTTGACAAAATTCCATTACAATAAAGCAATTTGGTTGTTCCCTAGAGTTCATGATAAAGTGATTGTACAAGTAATACATTTTGGAATTTGTCAGTGTCGATAGACTTAATTCTCCAGTGCCTAAATCATTCCTTGGAAGTAAGCTGGATATTTAGAAGGACTTATTAATTCTTTCAGATATTAAGTCCTTTCTCACACTATTCGTTTCTACTAAATAAAACTACTAAAAACAATTAATATCTTTGATGTAAGAACTAGAGCTAAGAAAGCTAAAATAGAAATACATCAGGGGAGTTATACTTAAAATTGTACCCTTGAAAGGCACAAGAAAATAGGCCAATATATAATTTAAGGCAGAAAATACAGTGTTCACTTATTTCTTATTTCCTTTGTGTTTTGGAACATGGAAACTAAGATACCATTTGAGCAGTAAGTTGAGTAGTACAACTTGAGAAAAGTTTATTTCACCAAATATTTAGATATCCGCAGTCAAAGAGAAAGAAGATTTAAATACTGTCACGCCATGTGAAAATGGCAACTGTAGGATAAAATGCATTTATCAAGAATAACCACTGAGATCTCAGGGTATTATAAAAATGCACTCATAAAATAATCGTGACATATAAGCTTGGGCTCTTGAAAAATGAAACATTTGTTCATAGGCTGTATATTGCTTAATCAGAGAAAACTGACATAATTTTTATAATAGCTTATACTCCAAAATCTTTTTATAGTAATAATCCAGAACTTTAAAAATTATTGTCATAAAGTGATTCCTAGTGTTTGATGGGAGAACTACAATTGCAAATCAACTTTTTTTCTGTACAGAATCATGCCCTGTTTGCTTTTTTGCTTTTATATACAGCGAAATTTAGGCATGGCCAAAATTCAGGGGATAACACACACAGCTGAGTCTACAGTAAATAAGGAAATAAGATCTTGTGATGAAACATTTTCTTTTATAAAACCACAGAAGTTGCTATATAACAGAGGCATATCTTCAAGCAAACTGTCAAATTAGCCCTAAGTAATTAATCTCTGAAACCAGCAGGCCTTCAATCTCAGAGCAGCCATCTCAAAGACACAATTTACCATGTAATTACATGGGACATTACAATGTATTTATGAGGTCATTTGTTACAATGTACTGTAATTACAGAGTACTTACATAGCTATTTATGTCTCACAAAATGAAGTGAGACTAAATATTTTAATTGTGTTGGAGAAATAGGGAAAAATATTTGAGTTCCAAATGTCAGGTAAGATTATAGGTCAGATTCACATAACTCATGTTATCAGCAGGCTGCTTTCAGAACCACCAGTGTTTCGTGGCTTTCTCCTGTTGGAAATGAAGATTTCAGGCATCCTGACAAATATTCCTACCAGGGATGAGGTAAATGGAATTGTTCTCCCCCAGTTTCAATCTTCAGGTAATGCCAGATGACAGACCAATAGTATGATTTACTATTTATACTTTACATCCAAACCATAAATGTTCAGGTGACAATAGAATTGCTGGATTAAAAATAGTGTTATATACCATGCTTTCACAAATAGCATACCATGCAACCAAACAGAATGATAAAATACCTATAATCGTGTTTTTCATTTCTATTACTTTGAATCAAAACGGTATTTGTTCAGATTTTCAGTACTCTCCTTAAGCACGCAAATCTAAACCCATTCACATTTTCTGAAAAAGAGAACATTTTTGGAAAAATTTTTGACGTAGTTTCCTCCAAAGCTTCTTCCCTTTATCCCAGTCTATATTTGGAAATTTTTATTTAGCTCGATAGGTGAATTTTGGCAGCTGACAGAAGAGGTGTTACATCTGAAACATCACAGCATATGCATAATCAATAGATCAGAGTAGTCTCAAAATTACATGGCTTGTTTTAAATAAAATTAAAATGCTTTTTGGATTGTTAATGATCATTTTTATTAATGTCCACAAAAAATCTCACTCTAATTTAGTCACTTTATTAATTTATTCAATAAACATCCCTAATGCTTGCTACACTCCAGGCACAGGGCTGAAACAGGCATATTCACCTCAAACTCTCTCCTTGAAGAACATGATTGATTCTTTCCAATGAAAGATTCTATAATGTTCTTGGTAAATCAGGTGTACTTAAATCTATTAAGATAAATAGACACACCATATTACGGTCCCCTTTTGCGAAAATAAATTCTGGCTTCATACAGAATTTATGCCTCTAAATTAGAATGATTAGGATTTGATGAATCATGAAACACAAATAATATTACCCAGTCTTTGCTTATTATTACTAAGCTGTCGCCTATTCATGTGATTCAATGGTTAGAAACTGCAAAATAGTTTTTTGTTACGATAGTATAGGTAAACTGTTCCTTTCTAAACTTGAGCATATATTGCAAATTTCAACAATTATTTTTCAAAAAGAATAAATATCAAATAGTTTTTTGTCATGCAGATATTTTTACGACAAAATTGTTATAAATATGTGAACTAATTAATGTCTGTAAAGCTGATCAGCAGGTTGACAGTGATACCCACTGCAGCCTCCTGGCAAACCAAGGATTCTATGAGTGTTTAATGACTGTTACATTCCTATATAATGGTCCTAGTATTTGCCAAATCCAGATACTCAGAACGCATACAGCCATCTGCAGAATGTTGCCTGTTAATATGCAAATAAATCAATTAAAATTCACAAAGTCATCCAACAGCCAGTCAGGTCAATTTTGATCTACTGTACCAATTTTATTTATACATGCAGAAAGAGCAAGTCTATCCTCCACTAAAGTTCAGATAAGTTAATGAGTGAGATAGTAGTTGAAAATATATTCTTAACAACTTATTCCAACTTAAGAGCAGTTAGAGGTAGTTTACTTTTGAAAAAAAGTATGGGTAACTATCAATACTTCAATCAGTATTTTAATTAGATATGCAATCGTTCTGCATCTAATTGATTAACAATTAGCGGCACCTGTATTTGGCTATAATTTTAATTACTGATTGCATTAGGGCTGATTACTTAAAATTATATCTGCTTGAACACCATTAGATTATAAAGAAAAGAATAAAACTATTTCAAAATAATTACTCTATTAAAATTGAGATTAAAACCAACAAATAAAAATTTTTAAAAGATTTTTATTTTAAGCAATGTTAATAGATTTTCCTTAAATTATCCAACATGGAAAAAAGCTGCCCAATGATCATTCTAATGTGACTAATTTGCCATTTTCCTGGGAGACAAGGAAGTAACTCAGAATATGCCATTGTCCATCAGAATAATAGGTATTAGGAAAAAGATCCTAGGTGACAATAGATAAAATTTCTAATCTGCTTTAATAAATATTCATGTTCTAGAAATGAAAAGGTTTGTTGATCCTTTAATTAAGAATATGTCAGACTAGTCAATAGTCATTGTCAAAGAGACCTTGAATTACTTTTTTATGCACAATAAGAATCTAAATAATTGCTCCAAACGCAGTTTTTCTAAAAGATAAAATCAATTTTTAACTAATATACCTTAAAATTAGGCAATAGTGACAAAACATCCTGGTATGCAAATAACTGCATGTTTTCATGGTGGTATTGCAAGAGGGGGTCTGTAGCATATTAAAATTGCATATATGCTCAAAGAACCAAAAACTCTTCTAAACTTATATTTAAAAAAATCCTATTTAGTTCTATGCTATTCCAATAAAATTTTTTAAGGATCAAGGACTTCAAAATATGGCTTGAGGTAGTGGCTACAGTAACCTCTTTATAGTCTCTTTTGTTATAAATAAAATGTTTCTGCAAATGACTGTTTTAAACAAACTCAGAGAATTTAGTATTTATAATTTTAAAAAACATTTCTTATAAAAGTTTCAAACAGATACAAAATTAGGATAGTAAGAAATACTACTTTACAACCACTATGATGACTGTGATTTAAAAACAGATAATAATATTAGCAAGGATGTGAAAAAAAATGGAATCTTCACACAATTGGCTGGTGAAAATGTACATCGATGTTGCCTTTTTGAAAAATAGTTGGGCAGTTCCTCAAAAAGTTAAAAATAGAATTAAATATGCCCAGCACTTTCTTCCCAAGTATACACCCAAGAGAATTGAAAACATATATCTACATAAGAACTTATTTACAAATGTTCATGGCAGCATTATTCACAATAGCCAGAAAAATTGAACACAGTCCAAATGCCCATTATCTGATGAATGGGTCAACAAAATGCAGTATATCCATACAATGGAATAATTTAGCCATAAAAAGGAATGAAGTACTGATATATGCTACAATATGGATGAACCTTGAAAAATTATCTCAACTGGAAGAAGCCACTCACAAAAGATCACACAGTGTAGAATGCCATTTATATAAAATGCATACAATAGGCAAATATACAAAGACAGAAAGTTGATGGGAGATTGCCTATGATGGGTTTGGGGAGGGACTGGAAGATGAGAGGTGAATGCTAAAGAATATGGAATTTCTTTTTGGGGTAACAAAATGTTAGAAAATTAATATGGTGATGGTTGCATAATTTTAAATGGGTAAATGGTATCGCATGCAAATTAAGTACCATATGTGAAGATGTTACAACAGGAAAATTTCACCACCAAAAATATAGAATAGTATTAGGAATCCCAATATGCCCATCACTTAACTTCAAATTCTCAATACATTGCCAATTTTGTTATATCTATGTGGAAGACTCCAGATAGGTACTTTACTTAAGGAAATCCTAAATATTTCTGTAGACTTGGAAACACCCCTACATTTGTGAGTCTTGCCATAAAAGGGAGGTACTTTCCAGAGGGGAACCTAAATCCAGTCTGTTGTTTTCCTTCATCATGGGTATGATGCCCGGTACGTATAGTACTCACAAATATTTTGAGATAGCAATGGCGACACACTGGGCTAACTAGGGCCTCTAGAAGAAGGAAGAAGATACAGAGCAATACATCCCACTCCACTGCATCAAGTGGTGCCTCTAAGGACATTTAGAAAGCTAGGCACAATTAGGGGCTAATGCACTTGGGTATTAGTTCGTTTTCAAGCTGCTGATAAAGACATACTTGAGACTGGGGGCGATTTAATAAAGAAAGAGGCTTATTGGATTTACAGTTCCAAGTCACTGGGAGGCCTCACAATCACGGCAGAAGGTGAAAAGAATGTCTCACATGATGGCCAACAAAAGAAGAGAGCTTGTGCAGGGAAACACCCATTTTTAAAATCATCACTATCTATCACACTCACTATCACTAGAACAGCACAAGAAAGACCTGCCCCCATAGTTCAATCACTTCCCACCAGGTTCCTCCCACAACATGTGGGGGATTGGGGGAATTACAATTCAAGATGAGATTTGGTAGGGACACAGCCAAGCCATATCATCCCACCCCTGACCCCTTCAAAATCTCATGTTCTCACATTTCAAAACTAATTGTGCCTTCTCAACAGACCCCCAAAGTCTTAACTCATTTCAGCATTAACTCAAAAGTCCACAGTCCAAAGTCTCATTCGAGACAAGGCAAATCCCTTCTGCCTATGAGCCTGTAAAATCAAAAGCAAGTTAGTTACTTCCTAGATACAATGGGGGTACAGGCATTAGGTAAATACAGCCGTTCCAAATAGAAGAAATTGGCCAAGATAAAGGGGCTACAGGCCCCATGCAAGTTCAAAATCAAGAGGTGCAGTCAAATCTTAAAGTGCCAAAATGATCTCCTTTGACTCCATGTCTCACATCCAGGTCATGCTGATGTAAGAAGTTGGCTCCCATGGTCTTGGGCAGCTCAGCCCCTGTAGCTTTGTAGGGTACAGCCTCCTTCCTGGATTCTTTCACTGGCTGGCATTGAGTATTTGTGGCTTTTCTAGGTGCATGGTGCAAGCTGTCAGTGGACCTACCATTTGGGGATCTGGAGGACAGTGGCCTTCTTCTCACAGCTCCACTAGGCAGTGCCCCAGTAGAGACTCTGTGTGGGGACTCAGACCTCACATTTCCTTTCTGCACTGCCCTAGCAGAGGTTCTCCATGAGGGTCCTGCCCCTATAGCAAACTTCTGCCTGGGCATCCAGGTATTTCCGTACATCTTCTGAAATCTCGGCACAGGTTCCCAAACCTTAATTCTTGACTTCTGTGCACTCCCAGGCTTAAAAATACAGACTCTGCCAAGATTTTGGGCTTCCACCTTCTGAAGCAACAGCCTGAGCTGTACTTCGGCCCCTTTCAGACATGGCTGGAGTGGATGGGACACAGTGCACCAAGTCCTTAGACTGCACACAGCAGAGGGACCCTGGGCCCAGCCCACAAAACCGTTTTTTCCTCCTAAACCCTTGGGCTTATAATGGGAGCAGCTGCCACAATGGTATCTGACATGCCCTGGTAACATTTTCCCAATTTTCTTGGGAATTAACATTCGGCTCCTTGTTATGCAAATTTCTGCAGCCAGCTTGAATTTCTCCTCAGAAAACAGAATTTTCTTTTCTATCAAATTGTCAGGCTGCAAATTTTCCAGACTTTTATGATCTGTTTCCCTTTTAAAACTGAATGCCTTTAAGAGCATGGACATCACCTCTTGAATGCTTCATGGCTTAGAAATTTCTTCCACCAGACACCCTAAATCATCTCTCTCAAGTTCAAAGTTCTACAAATCTCTAGGGAAGGGACAAAATGCTGCCATTCTCTTTGCTAAAACGTAACAAGAGTCACCTTTGATACAGTTCCCAACAAGTCCCTCATTGTCATCTGAGATCACCTCAGTCTGGATTTCATTGTCCATGTCATCATCAGCATTTTGGTCAAAGCCATTCAATAAGTCTCTAGGGAGTTCCAAACTTTCCCATTTTTCCTGTCTTCTTCTGAGCTTTCCAAACTGTTCCAACCTCTGCCTGTTACCCAGTTCCAAAGCTCCTTCCACATTTTTGAGTATCTTTCAGCAGTGCCCCACACCCAATACCAATATACTCTATTAGTCCATTTTCATGCTGCTGATAAAGACATACTTGAGACTGGGCAATTTATAAAAGAAAGAGGTTTACTGGATTTACAGTTTCGTGCAGCTGGGAGGCCTCACAATCGTTACAGAAGGTGAAAGGCATATCTGTCATGGTAGAAGACAAGAGAAGAGAGCTTATGCAGAGAAACTCCCATTTTAAAACTATCAGCACAGGAAAGACCCACCCCCATGACTCATTCACCTCCCAGCAGGTTCCTCCCACAACATGTGGGATTGTGGGAGTTACAATTCAAGATGAGATTTGGGTCGGGACACAGCCAAATCATATCTATCTTCAAGTTGTTTAAAAGAACAAATAAAGTCCTTGGGGAAATTCCTGGAGGCTGCAATCTCAATCATTTCAGCAATTCTTACATAACAGAACTATAGGGCAAAACATGGGTCTAGCCTACACACGGTGTTCTTTCAGAGGATTAAGGAGATGCAGGTAGGGGTTAGTAAAATGCCACATACAAATGAATGGCTAAACTTAGCATAAAGCTTATGGAAGGTCTTGGGAAAATAATAATTTATATGCTTATTTATTTGCTCAAGTCCAAGAAAATAAAATGAGAATATATGGAGTGTATTCATAGCCTGTGTACTTTTCATCATGGTGCTTATCACAATTCAAAGTTTCCATTGATCTGTTTGATTATTTGATTAATGTTTCTTAGCTCCAGAACTTAAACCCATAAATTTTGCCACTGTATCTTATGAAACAAGGTAAGTCTATAATTAGCACTGACAAAGTCATATTGGAGTTCACGAAAAAAGTTAATTTGAGTAAATTAAAAACAAGTGATAATCATGACACATTTTCTTTGTTTTTGGATAATTGCAGACTGGAAATATATGCATTTTCTCACATGCATTAATTATATACAATTGTAATCCTGGCCTGCTTTAATTTTCCTTTTTTATAGAACTGTGGAAGTTAGACAGACCTGGATACCTTTGTTTTGTTCTGAAGAAAGCCTCAGTGAACAATGAAATAGCATAAAACAAAGGCTATCTTTTGATTTTCTAGTTTAAATTTTTATTTCTATGTATTATCTATTATCTTTGCTTTGTAAATTACATTGAAATATTATGAACACATATTTTAAATGATATAGATCAAATCAGTAAATGTGTCCTTTCTATATCAATGTTATAATCAAAGACTCTGAGCCAGAAAGTTATCAGAAAAAGACATATATATATATATATATATATATATGGAGGGGGTGGGGGAAATAAAGGGAGGAAAGAAATGAAGAAAATGAGTCCTTCTTTCTTTCCTGGAGTAGAACAGAATACACTTGTTTATAGCCAATCAGAAGGCAACCTTTGTCTTGACTATCCTATTTTATCATGTTAAAGCCAACCTACAGGTAAACATTTTTATTCTAAAATTCAGGGTTTACCTTATTCCTCAATTATAGCTGAATACTATTCATTTTGCTTTAAGCTTTATGATTCATAAGACATATTAAAACGCTTGAACAAAAATATTCTCTCACTCCTGAGTTGCCTGCAGGTTGCTTGTAAAAACATTCACTTTTTAATAATTAGGTCAATGCTGACTTACTGATTCCTTCTTTTATGTCTCCTTTTACTCTTTTGTTCATTATTGAGCTATATAAAGACTATGTGATATAGTCACTGAAAATTCCTGGGAAAAGCAAATGACCAAAAGTCACCAGAGAACATTCTACACACATCGATTTTCTTCTTTTAGGATTAATGACTAAGGTCATTTAGTGCAGGCCTTTAAATTTTGTACCCAGTGGCATTTGTTTAATTAGAAGTCTTTTCACTCTTTGCACATATTCAATAACATGAGGCTGAGTACTATCCTCTCTGTCTTATAACTTAGAGACAAAAACATATTCCTTATTTTAGCTTTGTTGTCCCCCCACTTAAAAATACATTAATATTTTTAAAAACTGGTCTGAAAAGTGAGGGATAGTAGGAAGGGTATGGAGAGATTTTAGCCTACAGAAATGACTAAATCCTGACGTTCTATGCTTCTATAACACTTCAGTATAATAAATCCCAGAGAGTAAATAAATATTGTCTATTCCATTTCCTTACCATAGTTATTTTGCAAATGAGAACACGAAGGCAAATTTGCGATTGGTTCTTTGCGTATGGATTATACAAATCATTAATTTTCTAAATCTTGACTTCAGAAACTTTTCTCCAAGAAGCCTTCTTGCCTCTTCTGTATGAGCTAGCTAATCTGGGGCAAGGAAGATGCTAAGGGATAGAAAAGGAGATGACACTCAAAATCATTGGCCCTACTTATCAGATGCTCTTGCCGGGAAAACAGTGTGGTAGAGGCAGGACGGTCTTGCAGTAAGCATGCCCTATGTTGAAATCCCAGCTTGGCTATTTACTAACCATGGGACACACCTGTGCTTTTAGCTTTGCTCTTAAAGTGGGAATAAAAAATGAAGAAAGCAAAAACAACATAAGGAAAATCAATCAGAAAATCATAACCTCACAGGATTCTCATGTGGATTACAGATGATATTTATCAATGTGAAGTATGTTGTAGGTAGTGGAATAAAGCCCATTTCTTTCTCCCTGGGAAGTTATCAGTATTTCTAAAAAGGCCATAAGGAGAAATTGAACCTACTATCTAAACTAAGCATGTTTGTCTTAGTTTTGAAGTTATTTTTCTTAAGCTACAGTTCTCCAAGATCTCTCACTTTATCCTACCCCCAGCGTAGCTGTGTATAAGATTTTAGAATTCTGTCTATGTGTAATAATCAGATATATCTCTTTCTAAGAATTCTACTGCAACTGCCAGCCTGGTGAATTCTGGCAGTATACTGGCAAAGTTGCTCTCAGGCAAAAAAAAAAAAAGAAATCCCCCATAAATTGCATCTGCTAATTTCTATGGGGTAAATACTTTCATCACGGCCAATTGCATGCTCATAACAGTTTAGCAACTGCCTTGCAAAATTCCTGAATATTTAGCAATTGGCTCATATAAGCCAGTCCCAGCCAGCTTCAGTACTTATCCAAAAGGAATATGAAGTCAGTTTGCTAACAAAAGGACACAAGTCCAGAAGTTACAAAGGGACAAGTTTAGAATGAACAGTACCTGAAAATTGCAATTCCTTGGGGCAGGGTCTATGTCTCATTCAGCATTTTTACCTTCTGTATTTCTTAGCAATAAGAAATATTTATGGATGAAAGACTAAAACTCAGACAGTCATACAATATATTTTATGTGTGTGTGTTGATCTTACATAATTAGTCAAAATATCTATTAAAACCAGAAAAGAGTTACATGACATGTCAAATTTAGTTAGAGAGAAACTGTTAAATAATACCTTAAACCTAGCCCTAGTTTATTGGTACCTGCATAACTATTAGGATCATGAAAATATATTTAAAAAATGGAAGGTTGATGGCAAATACTGCTTTGTAGCTATATTTAATTCTCACATATACTGTTTTAATTACACAGTAATGCTCACATACTGCAATATGCTGTAAATATTTAAAAAACAGATCTTTTATTAAATTACAATTTCAAGATTCTGAGCATCTTCCAAAATAATGCCTACTTATTCCAAAAGAATTCACAACATTTGGCTGGTATCTCAGCCTCTTCTGAGGAGATGTTATTCATAGAGAAGACTGCACACTGCTACTTTTTCTCTATATACATACATATCAGTATTTAATATGAAATTATGAGATAGTTAACCTCTTAGGTTAGATCATATGAAATAGCCAATAATCAACTGGTTTTTAACTACAAAAATGGTGATTTCACATGCTTTAGCCTACTACAATGATTTTTATTCTTCATCTAGTCCAACCTTTTCAGGTTTTAAGTGAGGAAACAGAAGTTTCAAGGATATTTTAGATATTTTAGCTAGGATGATTTAGAAAATTTTTATAATGGTTACATTCAGAACCAAAATTATCAGGTTGTTCCATTTTCCAATAAATTCATTAATAGTGATTTTGAGAAAGAGAAAAAATATTTCATACCAGAGAAAATCTATCACAGACAGAGCTTCTGTACTAGAAGCTTGTCAACAGTAAAAATAAAACAGGGTGGCTCACCGGAAAAAAAGCAAAACACCCAGTAACTCCAGAGCATGCTCCTTCATCCTACCCAAACATCTTCTCAAATAATTTAAATCAGGTAGATGTGCAAAATTTTGAGATAAGGAACAAGACTGAAGATTAAAATGTGGAATAACTATTTTCAGTAACTTCATGATATTTATTTTTGCAACAGTTGGTTCTAAAAGAAAACTGAACAGCACCCACAATAAAACCTGCCAATGTCTCTGAAATGCAAACAGAAATGAGACTAGGTTACTCTAAAATAAATCTCCAATACTGGGAAAGAAAACAATACTGAATCTAAACATCAGTAGAAAATAAAGATGACAGTTGACATATAACTAGATTGTATTACTTTTGCTAGAACTTATGCTTTATATCTATTCATTTAACAAACACAGGCAGTATCATGAAGAAATTAGCCCACAGGCTTCAACAGTAGCCTAGGATTTTTTTTTTAACTTTTGTTTTAGGTTCATGGGTACATGTGCAGGTTTGTTATATATGTAAATCGCAGGTGATAGGGGTTTGATGTACAGACTATTTTGTCAACCAAGTAATCAGCATAGTGCTGAATGGTAGTTTTTTAATTCTCTCCAGTATACCACCTTCCACCTCAAGTAGATCCCAGTGTCTGTTGTTCCAGTCTTTGTGTCCATATGCACTCAATATTTACCTTCCACCTTTCTAAGTGAGAATATGCAGTATTTGGTTTTCTGTTCCTGCATTAGTTCACTCAGGATTTTGGCTTCCAGCACCATCCATGTTGCCGCAAAGAACATGATCTCATTCATTTTTATGACTGTGTAGTATTCCATGGTGTATATGTATCACATTTTCTTTCCATATGTATCGCCACTGATGGACATTTAGCCTAGGTTTAAATGACAGTTTTAACGCATAACAGCTGTCAGTTCTTTGCCGGATGCCATTTACTTCTCTGTACCTCACCTTCTCTCGCCACACGTGGGAGCAACAACACCAACTTTGCTGTGTTGTGAGGAGCAAATGAAGCAATGGATGTAAAGCATTTATGCATGCCTGGCACATGATCAACCCTGTTTCAAATGCTTTTAGGGCTAAATGCTGAGTCAAAAAATGAATTCTCAATGGAAACAAATTAAAATGAATTGTTTTAACGAAGAATTATCAAGTCACATCAATAAGCATTTCTTTTTTTAAAAAATCCAAAAGTGCTTTTGAAAATTAAGAGCAGGAAAGGAGAGGCAGCAGAGGAAAGGATGACCTATAAGACAGAGATCCTGTTTTACCTCTACCCCATTAATGCAGGGACAATATTAATCCTTTGTGAATTAACAGATCCCTTCATAATAATGCTTGATATTGCATACAGTAGATATAGATGGTATGGTGGGCTGAATTCCCACATTTCCCACATCTAAGAACCATATACAAAAACTTGCTGTGTCAATGTTACTCTACAGAGTGAACATATTTTTTCAATCTGAAAGAAAATATTTCTTCCCATATAAAGGAAAATTCTAGTCTTTTCTAGAAAATGAGAACAGCACATGTTGCCACATTTTAGCCTTATGTAATTACCAATATGTGAATGAAAGCAACATCAGGTTAATTATTCAGATGTTTTATTGTATACTGTGCCAAATTTACACATGTCCCATTTTAGTTCAGATCTTGTATTATATATACACTACTTGTCCAGTCATATACCTGTAAAACATATTTTTTTGTTATTTATTAACATCAACTCCCTTTAAAGAAAACAAAATATCTGTTACAATCCCAATTATCTATGAATGAACAGAATATCAAATGTAAAAGAAGCCCACAGTCACTATCATTTATCAAATAATACCAAAACCATTTCAGCAAAGACACTAGAATATGCCATTCTCTTTTTCTCTGGAATCTTCCATGGAAATTTTTCAGCAGCAGAAAATTGCTATTCCATGGGCTCTCATCATAGCTGGTGGCTTTACAAATATGCGGAGCAAAGAACTCAGACTTTTGCGTGGATGTAAATATGACAGCATGGCTGCTGATCTGCTCTGTGGCTGAGGCACTGTGGAGCTAAACTTTTCTGTAGAGTGAGGGCTTTACTTCTCCAAATGATCAAAGGATCACTTGGGCACAGTCCCTTGAAAGAGGAAATTTCACTGGGAGACTAGCTCACTGAGTTTCTGCTTAAGTATGTCATCAAAACTGCAAAGGGGAGGAGATGAAAGGGGAGGAAAACAATTCTTTAACATATCTGTCAGAAATTGAATGAGACAAACCATTCCATAAGATCTTCTAATTTTGCCAAAATTTTATCTACTGTCAAGCCAACTATTGGAACACAGAAGAAGTAGTAAAATTGACGGTGCTGGATGGATACTCAGGTCATGCTTGCATTTGGCAAGCAAATGTGGTGAGTAATAATAAGCAACACAGGATCCTCCTTCTCCAGCAGAGACTACAGGCATGCCTGACTACCATGCCTGACTAATGTTTGTATTTTTAGTAGAGATGAGGTTTTGCCATGTTGGCCAGGTTGGTCTCGAACTCCTGACCTCAGGTGATCCTCCTGCCTTGGCCTCCCAGAGTGCTGGGATTACAGGCATGAGCCACTGCGCCCTGTCCTGTTTGTAGTAATTTGGAAAACAGCACACAATATTAATCTTTGAGAAATTAAAATACATTCCTGTATGTGTGTTGAGAGTACTATTTTTATAATTTGAAATGAGAATTAAAATTAATTAGTGATCTGTCTGAATACAGATAGTGATATAAAATGTGAAAATAAGGAAAAAGGAAAGGTGACAGATTTGTCCATGGGGATGTATCAGGTCCATACAAAGATCATTTATTTATCTAGGGAATATATTTTATTAAGCTTCTTGTTTACAATTGATTAAAGAACTCCAGCTTAGTGAAGCTACAGGTTAACTTACATATTTTCTATCAGTAGAAAAGCAAATAATTCCTGTCCAGCTGAGATGTCAAAGTTGATAATTTATTACTCAATGGATATTAACCAATTTCATAACTATCCTAGCAATCTTATTCTAAATTTTTATTAAAGTGCCCCTAAATGCCAGCTTTGCCATCTTCCTCACTCTGTCATTAATTAATAAGATTAATATAAACTTTGATATGTTCATTTTATATTTATATGAGAATCGTATTTTTAATTTTTGAAAGTTATATTTTACTAATGGCCTGAAAATAACTGTTTCTTAAGAAAACCTGCTTTAACTCCAAAGGAGTGTTTTTATTTGTATTGCTGATATAATACAAAGGCAGAACAATTATTACAACAAAATTATTTTTTAAAATTATAGTCAATAACATTTGGTTAACCACATTATCAGTGATGACCCTCTTGTATATACTACCACATTAGCTCTCAAAAAACCAGACCTACCTGGATAGCAAAACCAATAGGAAATTAAACAGAATAGGTATTTCCTAGTGCTGCTTGACTTTTTAGTGGGTTGTTTCTTGCTGTATTGTTATAACCAATTTCTCAGACTAGCCATGATTGCTTACTTGACTACAAATGCATAGTTTTTGGTAAGGTTTTTGTTTCAATTTTTCTATGTTACAATGTAATAGAATAAACTAAAGGAAGCTAGCAAAAAATGCTGAGTGGAAGGACTACCAATTTAAAACCAATTAAAGAGAACTATCTAATTTTCTCTATGTGACACGTTCAGCTAGACTGTAGAAATCAGGTCCAGAGTAGATCATATATTTGACTGAGTTTTCCAGAGGTCAGTATAATTTTGTAGTAATTGCGGTGATGACTGAGAGAAGAAGAAAAGTCAAACCTTCTCTAACTCCACTGTATAGTAATTTTTACCTTCTTAGGACTTGCAACGCAGTGATAGCCTTAAGCTCAATCCAGCATTTGGCTAAATAGGCGTATATATTTTTCTCTAATAGTTTTTTCAATGCATGTTGTAACTCTTGTAATGGGAAGGCAATCACATTCTTAGCAAATTCCACTCTTCTGCATAGCTGACATCATTCTTTAAATTTTTGTGCATTCTTCACTATCCTGAGCTTGCACTAGAGGCACCAAATACTAATTTTCTTTATTTGCATTGATTGGCAATTTAAATTTTCAGTACACTTGGGATTTACAGCTAGAGGACAAGATTTGGGTGTTTAGTTGAAACAAATATATATGCCCTACCTAAAATGCAACTGTCTGAGGCTCAGTGCTTCTCCATCCTATAATATGTGGAAGAATCACCTAGGGAATCTTGTTAAATGCAGATTTGGATTCAGTTTGACTGATCTGAAGACTGAGACTGTATTTCTAACAGGATCCTAGGTGATCCTGATGCTTCTGGCCAAGAGACCACACTTTGATCAATAAGGGCCCACACAGCTTGCTTTAAAAGCAAATGATAGTCCAGTTTGCTAGTTTCTGAATAAAACCAGGAAATATACTCATCTATAATATGAATAGGTGTTCGACTGGGATTTTCAAATGAATTTCTCCTTATTTTCCTGAAAATCATAATTCTAAAAAACCAATCTGATTTCAGGAGTAGATATGTTCAGTTTTCTCCTGTGCAACTTGCAGTGGCATTGTGGAGAAACGTGATAAAGAACAGAGAGTCAAATCGCGTGATGTCTCACATATCCTGCACACTTACTTCGTACCTGGAAATCATGTCAGGACAGCATATTGCAATCGATTCCATTTAAAATATTTACAAAACAACAACAGCAACAACAACAACAACAAAAAACCCACTACTTACATAGCAAAGTTGTTCCTGACAGGATGAAAAGTGAATTTGATGAAGCAAAATTGCAACTTGACCATGGGATTCTGGATGGTGTAGCATCAATCACAAGCCCTAAAGTGTAGCTCCTACACATGAAACATGATTGATATAACATGCCATGATTCTTCTGTAGAATCAATAACACCCCTTCACACATTGTCTACACTGAGTTATAAAGGCTGTTTAAGTTACATGTGTATGTTTGTGTGAATAAATATATACATGCAATTTATTAAATAATTAAATAAATTTATGATAGTGTCATTGAGAAAATGTAGCATAGTTTCCTCCTGTGTTGTCCCATCCTTCATCACCCTTTTTGTTTTCAATACGTTTAAAAGTTTCCTTTAAAATGTATCTTGCTGCTTGTCAATGACGCTTCTCCTTTCCACACTGCTTAATTAACTCTTTTCCTCAGGCTTGCCTAAGGCCCTATTGATTTCTCCCCCTACACAATATTATCAGTGAAAATGAGCTGCTTCTATATGGCTGTGGAGTACATGTGCTGGTGCCTCACAGATGTGCCAGGGTCACATGTGTGATGTGCAGACTCAACTGAGATAACTCGCTGGGACAAGAGCAGTGAGCCCTGAAGTGTTGCTGAGTTGAAAAGAAGATTCATATTGAAGTAACTGGGGTAAAACAAAAAGAGTAGCAGACAGAAATATGACCTAAGGAGATAAATTATGAGAAATAAAGATGTCATGTGTAGAAGAACAATATTTTCAATGGCATGAAAACCCAGTGTAATAACACAAACTCAGAACTTATTTGCAAATACCTTTCAGGCAACACTCGTGAAATTGAATATTTAATTTTTAAAGTGGAACTTAGTATCAAATAATTTGCTTGATCCAAGTACTATGAATTGGATAATTTGATTTTTTAAAGGATTTTAATGATATTTGTTCTTAGAAATCCTAGACTGTTCATAATTTGTTCATGATCCTACCAATCAAGTTTCCTTTGGCTAAAGTTATTCAATATAGTCATTATTAATATACATAATCACGATGAGTCAAGTCAGACATTTTGCACCCATGTATGGATGATTATATCAATCACCAATGGTAAAACACAAAGAGGACAACCCTCACTGACTGAAAAATTCAGAGGCTCGTGTACAATTTCACACTTTGAAAAAAAATTAAAAGATAATTATTATTCATAAGAGCACATACTTTAGGCTCTGTGGAACTAAATGAGATTGTGATGTCCTAAACATAATAGCAATACCGCTGCATTTAATTCACAACAACTCTGTCCCACTTGTCTGCATGTGGCTGATCTTACCGCTCTTGAAAATGCAGGAATAATCAAGCTAAATTATTTCCATTGAATAATGGATCATTATCCCTCTTTTTAGTGGTTGCTACTGACTTATAATCAAGGTTCAGATCCAGCAGTAAGTGTGTTCTTTTCTCACTAGGTTAATTTATATTTCTTTATCTGTGTTGAGCTTTTTATTTTCATATGAAGCTTCATTCTTTGAGAATCATGTATCATTTTTTGGTGATATTTAAATGCTATTTAAAGAGAACAGCTTTTTGTGAAACAATCAAAGGATAACACAATTGTCTGAAGCTTGTTTCTTACGAAGATATTAAGAAGTAAATACTGCCACCTCAATCCCGTGAGAGATACTAAACACTCTTTTCCTTACAATGAGGTTTTGAAAAATGTACAAAATTACATCTCAGTGCTTACAATTCTGGGTGGTCCAGAGAAGACACTCAACAAATAATTACTGAATAGATAAATGACTGTGTGAAGGAATGGACAAATTCCATGAGAAGATAAAAACAACCTGAGATGTGAACCATTGTGTCATAAGTAGATCCATTACCAATTCATAATATAACTCAGAATCATTTTGTAATGATAGTAGGAGAAACATATATGCTTCTCTGAAAGACTCCTGTGGCAAAGAGTGGCAATTGATAGTTCTGTGAGAAAAGCTGTCATTCAAAACTCAAACCTGGTATTATTCTGTGATGAGAATGATTACTCATCAAACACAAAATTACACAGAAAAATACAATGTATACAATGTATATTCTCAAATATTTTATTAATAAATCCTATATATTCCCTTATTTTAGATGTGGAAAATAGGTTAGGTAATACCTACTCTACTTTTCAGAATTCCTTGACCTGAAACTAAACCAATACTCCATCTGATTAACTCAGGTAAACAAGCATGTACTAAAAGGACTCAGATCAGTCAAGTCAGTTGCTTGCCTAAATTAACCACTGGTGGAAACAAATTAACTACTCAGTTCTGCCAAAATACTAAGTCTCCTGTGCCTATAATGAAGGACCACTCTGAAGCAGAGCCGGTGTAATTGAAACATCTTATCACAACACAGCAAACTGAGAGAAATTGGTGTGAAATTAATGGAGGGCACACAAATGGCCTTTTCTTAAAAAAGAAGCTTTAAATAGAAAATAAGTTGCAGTATCTATTAACTATAAAAATAGGCAGGAGACAATACATTCAGTGATTCTTTATTACTTCATAGCAATACTAACTTATCTTAGGCTAACAAGGGGAGACACTGTATGGTAGAAAGCCTCAAAAATGGTGCTCAGTGATCCCTCCCTTTTGTGTAATCCCCTTACTCTTGTATAATCCCCTTTCCAGGGCTGGAACTTCTGACTTTCTTCTAATCATCAAAACACAGCACAAGTGGTGGTTACAAAAAGGTCACAAACGGAGGACGGCTTCTGCCTTGGTTTCCCTGTCTTGCTGGCTTGCTCTGGGGGAATTAAGCTGCCTTGTTATGAGCTGCCCTATGGAGAGGTCCATGGAGCAAGGAACAGATGTCTCTGGCCAACAGCCAGTGTACCTGGGACCTGCCAACAGTCAAATGTATGAGCTTTGAAGCAAACCCTCCCCAGTCAAAGGTGCCGATGAGACCACAGCTCCCATTTATACCTTAAGACAGCACTGTGGGAGATTCTGAGCCACAGGCACCCAGCTGAATCATACCTAGATTCCAGACTCATAGAAACCAGCAGATGATGTGTATTTGTTGCTTTAAGTCAGTAAATTTTGGGGTAATTTTTATGCAATAGGTAAGTATTACATATTGCTTCCTCCAGTCATTAGATAGTGATGTACTTACAAACCTCCTTTAAATATCTCATCAGTATCTATCATCAGAGACCACTTAGGAAAACTCCATGCCATAGCCCTTTTCTGGACTGTAGAAAAGCAAGTTCTCATAAGTATAACAGAATATGTCAGTATTATATAGGATGACATGCAGGTTTAAACTCACTCTTATAGGATAGCACAGTGGTGAGTAGCAAAGTCTCTAAAGCCAAAATATTTGGTTAAACACTGAGCTCTACTATATAATAGCTATGCTTCACTGTCGTAGTTATTGAAAATTTTGTGCCTTAGTTCCCTTGACAATAAAATGGGTAATATTATTTACCTCACAAAGTATTGTGAGAATTAAACCAGTTTAATGTACTTTTAATAAATAGTACCTGGCACATAGTAAGGACTCTATAAATATAATCTGCTTATATTAGAAAAATATCCTAAAGAGTTTTCTCTTAATAATCAGCAAAAATTATGAATAAGTCTTAGACTTATGCCCATAAAAAGATGGATAACTTTGGATAAATCTGTAGAGTTAAAATCTACATAGGTTAGGGCCCTAAAACATAATTTTAAAAAGATAGCAATGGGTACCAGTGTGCCATATGGCACTGGGAGGCTAATTATATTTTCATAATCATGAGGTATAAAGTAAAATTGTAAGAAGTAGGGAGCCCTTTTGTTTCCAAATTCAGTCTTCTACACATTTTAGGGTAAAACCTCCCAGTATATGAATCCCAGGAAGCAAACTGACATTTGTACCTTTAAACAATTCTTCTTAATAGCCATTTTAATGTTAAGATCTCACTAAACTCTAAGATTGAGATCAGATATATATAAATATATAATTAGGTTTTTAAGAAGATTTTGAATACACTACTCTTCCTATATGAAAATATTTGGCACTTTGCCCCCTACCGCCAAAAGCAAAAAATACCAACATTTAACTAGGAAGTCCTTACTATAGTTAAAATATTCAGACCACCATCTTGAAAGCATCTTTCAAATCCTCTATTCTGTTTGAACAAAAGCATTCTTAGAGCCAGGAGCTTATGGGTAGCACTCTTTTGAGGTAAGTGGTCAAACAGCTTTTGCATCTGTCTTAAGAAATGGAAGAAAATAAAAACTCAGAATTTTGTTCCCACCTCTCTTGCTTTTCTACCTTGCTAAGGAGAGTTTGTCTGTTACAAATTGCAGAACTACTTGCCCCTCCCACTAGTGTTTCCAGCATAAATAGCCTGATGGAGCAACCTGGGTTCTTCATTATCCCAGGAATGCATCACATGCATTTTCTAACCCTTGCTTTAAAGTATATTACTTTTCTTTTCTAGAAGGCTCTTTCTCCATCAACATTCCAAGCCTTAATCCATCTTAACACCATCCATTCTCCAGGCCAAACTCTAAGATGCTCAGCTCTAGGAAACATTCATCTTATAGGAGAGATATTGTATAATCCAGAAATTATACTTGAGTAAACTGACTCTAGAAGGCAATTTCCAGATTTTCAGCTATCTGTGCACTTTGGGACTGTTCCTTAACATTTCTTTGCCTCAGTTTCCTTGTCTGTCAAATGGGTTTAATAATAGTTTTAAGCACATGGAGCTATCAGGAGAACCAATAATACAATACACGTAGACCACTTAGCATTGTGCCAGGCACAAAGCAGGTACTTAAAAGACATTAATGATTAATGTTATTGCCATTAATATTATCACTACTATTATTCTTAACATTCTATGCCTTTCTCTTTTCCTATTTTTTGCATGCAGGAGAATAATTTTCTCCTCTATTTTTCACTTAAGGTCTGGGTTGATATGGTAGAGAGGAGGGGGTGGGATACTTGGAATCACCACCTTGGATGGAGTTTTGGGCTCAGGGATGACTAATAGGTTTTGATGTAAAATAGACCATTGTTGTTAAACTAAGAACACCAGCATTAAACCTCTTTTGATTTGGCAAATGCAAGAAAAATCAGTATATGTGTGTTGTTAAAGTACAATGGACAAGATTTTTAAATATTTTTTCTTAAAACCACATTTTATAATTTTATAGCAAACACATAAAAAGTACACTAGTTATTTCATCATTCCAGTCAAGCAAGCTAAAAGAAAAATCCCATATGCACAGGCACAAGTGCACATATACCCACGGGCACGCACACGTGCACACACACACACATACACACATACACACACAGACATCTATCAGGATAATTGTTGTGAACTCTAAACTTGAATAAAACTTGCCCCTGAGATGCCTTTCCTGTTGAGACCATCTGTTCACTAATGGACAATATTCTTTCCTCTAAAAACACATTTCTAGTGTAAATGACCTGAAGACTACACTCTATAAAGAGCAATTGCCTTCTATCCCAAAGGTGGTCTTTGCAACCCTGGTTCCTTGTCCACTCATCCATCCAAATTCCCTACGGTTTTCACTGTAGGCCAAGCCCAGTCCTCTGTTCTTTGGCTGACACAGAGTGGCAGCATCCTTGGCCCCTCATTCTGATCAGATGGTCATAAATACTGAGAGAGGACAGAACAGAAGTAAGGCTTTCTGAAGCCACTGTGACAGCACCACTCTGCCCCATAAAAACATTGCCATTTTAAATTTGTGAGAGTTCAGCAGTTGGACAGAGATACAAATCTTGTCATTTTTTTTAAGGCCAAATAACAAAGGGAATAAAGAAAGAGAGAATGAGAATAGCATTGCAAATGAGAAAATTGAAGGCAGAGAAGTCCTGATTAGACACATGCTTGAGAAGAGCTTATTGAATATGTAAGAAGCTATTTCCTATCTTAACATGTCCCTAAGTGAAAGGAAGAAACATATTTCTTAATTTTAATTCTATATGCCAAATAAAGGGATAATTCATGTGATTTTAAAATTTACTAATTGTGAAAAGGCATAATTTCCTTCCTCCCCAAATGTATGTGAGGCTAGTTTAAGTTCAATGTATCTGTTACATTTTCTGTTTACATAAATATGTGTAAATCAGATTGTCCAGTTTGAATTGCTAGTATTTTTTGACGAATCTGTAAAAATTATGATGTTTTAGGTTACAGAAGAAATGACCTCCCACTGAGAAAAATTTCCTTTGAAAGAAAGCCAGAGACAACACTTAATATTAATCTTGTTTTTGGCTAAATTTACCTTAGAGACATTCTATAAACTCATTTTTGCTTCCTGTGTTCAAGTGGAAATCAAATATTAGAGATACAATGGAAGCTCTCAGCTACCCTCGAAGTAGTAAGTTTGCAATAAGGTACTCACACAGGGGAATTTTTGAGTGCTTTGAAGTACTTACTTTTTATGACTGCAAAATAATTATACCTGTAGTTATAATATAAAAGGATCTTCTTTAGAAGTAACCAATCTGTGCCAGTTTTGAATTTTATTACATATTAAACCTTGGAAACCTGCTATTCACAGACCTAAAAGTATTATGTCCACTCGACTTGACAAATGCCAAATATAACGTCCTGCCCATTTCTCATTAACAATAATGACTATGTGGACGGCACAGTGGCTTACACCTTTAATACCAACATTCGGGGAGACCAAGGGAGGAGGATCGCTTGAGCCCAAAAGTTCAAGACTAACCTGGGCAAGATGATGTGACCCCCATCTGTACAAAAAATAAAACTAAAAAAAATCAGCTGGGCATGATTATGCATGTCTGTGGTCCTAGGAGGATCACTTGAGCCCAGGAGGTCAGGGCTGCAGTAAGCAGTGTTTGCACCACTCCAACCTGGGTGACAGAGCGAGACCCAGTCTCAAAAGAATATTGACTGGGTGTGGTGGCTCATGCTTGTAATCCCAGAACCTTGGGAGGCCAAGGCCAGGTGGGTCACCTGAGGTCAAGAGCTTGAGACCAGACTGGGCAACATGGTGAAACCCCATCTCTACTACAAATACAAAAATTAGTCAGGCATGGTGGCAGATGCCTGTAATCCCAGCTGCTCAGGAGGCTAAGGCAAGACAATTGCTTGAAGCTTGGAGGCAGAGGTTGCAGTAAGATGAGATTATGCCACTGCATTCTAGCCTGGGTGATACAGCAAGACTGTCCCAAGAAAAAATAATTTTTTTTTTTTGCTTCAAAATAAGCATTTGGAAATACAAGGTCCCAAACTAACAGTACTGAATAATGTAAGTAAGAAATTTTATTTAAGTGTAAGATGTAGAATAAGAAAAAAATGAATCAGGAATTTTACCCAGTCTGAACCTAGTGTATGAGGAAAGTATAATATGAAGTGATGCTTCGCAATAATGATAGCTGAGTTTAGATGCTTCCCAGTTTGGGTGGTAAATATCAGACAGTATAATTTATTTATTTATTTTTTTGTGTGTGTGTGTGTGTGTGTGTGTGTGTCTTAAGGCTGTCTAACTGAAGAATGTAAACAATAATGTAAACAAAAGAAGCTATTTAAAAGCTTGCTTTCTAAAGGTTTCCAAGATACACGTGTGGCTCTTTGGGGGCATATACAGTTGTCCCTTGACGACAAGGGTTTGAACCAGCCTGGTGTACTTACATGTGCTCTTAAAAAAATAAACGTTACACTGTGTGCTTGCATCACTTGTTTTCCCTTCACCTCTTCTACCTCTGCCACCGCAAGACAAGCAGACCAACCCCTCCTCTGCCGTCTCCTCCTCAGCTATTCAACATGAAGTTGATGAGGATAAAGACTTTTATGGTGATCCAATTCCATTTAATTAAAAGTAAATGTATTTTCCTTTCTTCATGATTTTCTTAATAACATTTTCTTCTCCCTAGCTTATTTTAAGAATACAGCATATAATACATATAATGTACAAAATATGTGATAATTGACTATGTTATCAGGAAGGCTCCTGTCAATAGTAGACTACTGGCAGTTAAATTGTTAGGGAGTCAAAAGTTATACATGATTTTATTTTACCTTTTATTTTAGAATCAGGGGTGCATGTGCAGGTTTGTTACAAAGGTATATTGTGTGACGCTGAGGTTTGCATCATAAATGTATCCATCACCTAGGGAATGAGTACACTACCCAACAGGTAGCTTTTTCCACCACGTGCCCCTCTCCATCCTACCCTCTATTTCCCAGTGCCTATTCTTCCAATTTTTATGGCCATGTGTACTCAATGTTTAGCTCCCACTTATAAGTGAGAAAATACAGTATTTGATTTTCTGCTTTCTGTGTTAGTTCACTTAGAAAAATGGTTTCCAGGGCCTCTATGTTGCTGTGAAGGATATGATTCTTTTTTTTTTTTTTTTTTTTTGAGACAGAGTCTCACTCTTGTTGCCCAGGCTGGAGTGCAATGGCGTGATCTCAGCTCACTACAAATTCCGCCCAACGGGTTCAAGTAATTCTTCTGCCTCAGCCTCCCGAGCAGTTGGAATTACAGGCATGCACCCCCAGGCCCAGATAATTTTGTATTTTTAGTAGAGACAGGGTTTCTCCATATTGGTCAGGCTGGTCTCAAACTCCTGACCTCAGGTGATCCGCCCACATCGGCCTCTCAAAGTGCTGGGATTACAGGCATGAGCCACCATGCCTGGCCTTGATTTCATTTATTATGGTTGCAAAGCATTCCATGGTGTATATACATATATACCTCATTTTCTTTATCCAGTACACCATTGATGGGCACATGAATTTTTTAACTGTACAGGGTATTGGTAACCTTAGATCCTGTGTTGTTCAAGGGTCAACTGTACTCATTTTAGGGTATTAAAATGAAAATTAATACACAATCAGTGAAGTAAGGAAAATACTTGTTTTTAAGGAAAGCACACAAAAGATGTTTAGTATCATTAGCCATCAGAGAAGTACAAATTAACATCAGACTGGGATAGATAATACTTAACACCTACTAAGATGTGTATAACAAAAAAATAGTAACAAGCATTGGTAAGGATATAGATAAACTGGAACTCTCATATACTATTAGAATTTAAATAGTGCCATTGCTCTGGAAAACTCTTTGTTTCTCAACAGGTTAAACATAGTGTTATTGCACGACTCAGCAATTAATCTAGGTGTCTACCAAAAAGAAACAAAAACATGCATTCACACAAAAATTGTACATAAATAGTCATCACAGCATTCTTCATAATAAGAATGTAGAAACAACCCAAACATCCATCACCTGAAGAATGGATAAATTAAATGTTATATATCTATACGATAGAATATTATTCAGCAATTGAAAGTAATAAAATATTGACTGACACGTGCTACAAACGGATGAACCTAAAAACATTTCAGTAAATGAAAGAAACCAATCACAACAGACCACATCCGGTATGATTTCATTTATATGAAATGTTCAGAATACACAAATCCTCAGAGACAGAAAAGCAGACCAGTGGTTACCTATGGCTGAAGCGTGAGGAGGGCACTGCTAACGGATTCATAATAAAAATCTTTTATAATCAGATTGTGATGATGGTTGCACAACTCTCTGAGTATACTAAAAGCCATTGAACTGAGCACATTAAAAGGATGAATTTTATGGCATGTGAATTACATTTCAACAACACTGTTTAAAAAAAAAAGAAAGAGCACGGGAAAGGGAACAAGGGCATTGAGTTAAGTCGCAGCTTTACAATTTCGTAAATAAATTACTTCACCTCTGACTCTCATTTTACCCCGGGCATTGAAAAAAGCAAAATCAAGTAACAAACATCATAAAACAACAACAATAAAAAATGTACCAAAGTGAGATGATCTCCTATGAGTTGCTCCAAACTCTATCTTTAAAAATATTTATAGAGCATCTATTACATGGCCCATGCAATATATGAGGACTGAAGTAACAGTGTCTCTAGGAAAGCACAGCAAGATAATAGTCATGAACTGTAGAGGTACAGAAAAAGAAACAAGATAATGTGAAATTAAGAAGGAAATGCTTGCTGACATTGACAAAAGTAGAACATAATAGGAATTCTGGATTCATGTGGGTCTGAGGTCCCTGACCTGGTCCTTGGTTAGGATTTGAATGACTTGGAGGAAGTGAGGAAGTTCCCAGAGCTGGAAAGAGCATAAGCAAGGCCCAGAGGGAGAAACTTACATGATATGTCCACAGGTGGCGGCTTAAAGTACAGCTCAAGAGAGAACACCGAGAAATAAGGATTAAAAAGGTGGGGCAAACCAAAGAGAGCCTTGGAAGATGCACCAATCCATTTAAAACAGGAACCTTGAAGAACAGAGGTATCACCATCTGAAAGTAAACTTTAGGGGACAGTAGCTAATTTTATGGGAAAGATCATGAGTTTCAAGTTTGAAATTCTGGTTTTGATAAGATGGCAAGGAGACCCTGTAAGCTTCTGAAAGCCCTAGATAAGAGATCAGAGCTAAGAATGTCTGCTGAGTCATCTTCAGAGACTGCACTGGCATTTTTCAGTGTTAAGTTTATTTCTGGAACTATATGCCATGTAAGCATCTTTACTTTCCTCATTCCCCAATAATACTGAAAGGTCAAGGAAATCGGTTAAACTTGATTAGGCTAAGCTTCAGAAAACTAACAGGGAAAAGGAAAATTAAAATGGTCTCCAAATTCTAAGGACATTATTCTCTCTAGCAGAGGAAACCTCTTTTGCTGTCAACTATCATGTTTATTTAGAGCCTGATAATGATCAGTCCACTATTTTCTAGGTTTCCTTTATATATGGAGTGTGTCTTCAATGCACAGTACACTTTTATGACAAAAATCCATCACCTAGAAATTAATTATAGCATGCAAAAAACGTTTACCTTTCCTCCTCTAATGTCTCACAGGCTGTCACTTCTATTAGTAATACTGAGCCAGGTTATAGCTAAGACAGCTTACTGCTGATGAGGCCAAGGACCTGGGTTCTCATTAGCTAGCATTTGGGAAGGAAAGAACACATTATTCCCCGTAGACTGCATCCTTAATGTCATCCAGTTGCTTCTGACATCCAGTATGCTTAGCTGAGATGGAGCTACTTTCCTACCAGCAAAAGTGTGGAGTTGCTTTCATGGGTCACTGATGGGCACATACTGGGCATCACGGGAATAGGAAAACACTCAACAAACACTGAATAAAAATATAGTCTCTGATTCAACAAGAAGTCCTAAAGCAAAAATTGTGAGCAAGATTCTTTTTCTTCAAATATTACAGTGTTTCTCAAGAATCTTTTTTTGAAAGTAGCTGCATTTGTTTTCAGGATGTGAAGATGTTCCTATCACCCTGCTTGACTCAATGGCATATTGTTTTGTCCACGCTGATTTTTTTCATCCTTATTCTTTTCAGTTAAAAGTGATGATAATTATTGAGTTAAAGGAAGAATCACCTAACAACTACTTTTCAATGAGCTAAATGCTGAGCAACAGGTCTGTCTGCTGCTGAACCTGAAAGACTGATGCCAGCTTTTCCAAATTTAGAAAGGAACCAGAGGGGCCATGGGCTCCATCTCTGAGCCTATAGAAGAGGACCATTAATCACAGTTAAACTCTAAGTCAAGAGCGTTGCCTGGGGATTGCCTAGAATGTACCACTGTGTTCGTTTTAAATACCGCTTCCCAAAATTCCCTGTAAAATAATTTTATGTTGACAGGACTTTCTGAAATATTAGGACAAACAATGTAAGAGGCTTTATTATCGTTAGACTCAGAATGTTTCCTATGCTGATGAGATTTGTGGGTTTTAAGAGCAAAAGAGAGGACAAAGAGTTTTCCAAATACATTTAACTCTTCTTTGAAAATATGCTTTGTGAATCATTATATTACATATAAATCAGAGACTGTGCCTTACAGAAAGTTTAAATTATTAAAATTGTAATTGAATACCTATTCCTTTTAAAAATAAATAAGCTCCAAGATAAAACAGCTGAAAATTGAGTATATCAGTAGGGTCAGGGTTTGTTATAAAATATGTTAATATTATAAATATCATAAAATCATTTAAAAATATAAAATACTTAGAGCTACTAACAGGGTACCTAATTCCAGTAACTACTTGACTGGCATGTATTTTAAATATTATAATGTAAAACCAAAACTATATTGCATAACTTGAGTACAGAACTTCTCTAACATTTACGTCTAAAGAGTTTGGAGAAAGCATTGTGTGCTTTCAAGCATCCTTATTTTAGATGCAGCATTATTAATGGTTCCCAGCCTTTCTATTCTAATATCTACTTCTCTTCATAAAATCAACTTAATAAAAGCCTTTTATTAAACATGTCTTAAAATTTTAGTTTTCTAAAAATAATGTATAAAATGTTAAATTATTAAGATATAGAAATACATTTTAAAAGTATGTACTTGGGGCTGGGTGTGGTGGCTCACATCTGTAATCACTGCACTTTGGGAGGCCAAGGAGGGTGAATCACTTGAGGTTAGGAGTTTGAGACCAGCCTGGCCAGTGTAGCAAAACCCTGTCTCTACTAAAAACGCAAAAATTAGTCAGGCATGGTGGAAGGCACCCGTAATCCCAGCTACTACAGAGGCTGAGGCAGAAGAATTGCTTGAACCCCAGAAGCAGAGGTTGAAGTGAGCTGAGATCACACCATTGCACTTTAACTCAGGTGAAAGGGGAAGACTGCATCTCAATAAATAAAACAAAATTATGCACTCAGCATAATACTGAATTCATTCAGAATAAATGAGATAATTTTTAACATTTACATGTATTCATGCTGATTTTGCTAGATGACCATAGTTGTTTCCCATGCCCCCAAATCCAGTTCTCACTGAAATTTTCATTCCCAATGCTGAAAGGCCAAGAAATTTATAGATACGCATATTGTATTCTTAAAGTTGTTTACAAAATCACTATCTATATTTGTATTGTTTTATTCCAAATGAACTCTCCTCACTTTCTGAAAATATCATAAAATTAATTCTAGCCATAAATGGAGTTAAATATTTTATTGGATAGCCGATAAATGAATTTTTTGGCTTTTTGAAGATACTTGTGATTATTTGCCATTTTCAACCCTCCATTAAAATTCCTTAACATTCCTTCAAAATTCAGAAAAATTAATCCTCCAATCAAGGACTAAGGGAGAATGTCTATGTAGCAAAGGGTTTTTATCTATCTTTCAGAATTTAACAGTGTTTTTCATTATATAAAGAGATGGAGAACACATATTAAATTATATAACATTTGAGTTGGGTCATCTTTCCAAGAAACTATGCTGGATGAATGTTTTAAATACGCACATGAAAATCTAGCAAACATCATCTCTTCTGAATGTATTATACACTTTTCAGAATCAGATGGGAGTTTAGTTTTAAATGTCTAGCTAGGAGGATTCAGGGACAGCGAATTATATAAAAATCACTTTATCTACACCAAATACTTAAAGAAAAAAGTTACGCCAGAATGTCATGAGTTAGACCACCACAGAATGGACTCTCAAATTTCAGAATTTGCAGAAAACAGGATTTGGTCTGTAGTTCTATATATAGAGTTGTTTGATTTTAGGCTATGGGGGAAAAATAGATATAATACATTCACAAAAGTTTATAATGGGGTGGGGATATAGCCTCAGAAGGATAGAGTAGTGTGGAGGGTAAAGCAAGTCTGTCTTGGAAGCTAATCTGCCATGTTGGCTTCTGATTAACCTCTGCTCCAGGAAGGCCTCTAAGATTTCCAGTTTATTTATTGTTGTCTGTGTAAGAACAGGAACTTATTAAAAATCCTGATCTTAGATCAAACAGCTTTGCTGTTATTGTACTTCAATTGTTCTCCACTTCCTTTCTGTGGGGATCCACCATCTTGTCTCACAACACCTAAGACAGGGACACGGCTTCCGTTGGTAAGTCCCCATTCCATGTTTCTTTCTGAGAAACTAGATTTTTTTAGTTTCTTTCTTTGGCTTCTTAGCTTTCTAGACTTTGGAGTCAGATACGCACAGGCCTGCCCACCTGCAAACAAGCAGGAAGAGTGAGTGTATCAGATTAAGTCCTGGTGATCTGACTGACACAGGAGAGGAAAGAGATAAATATGACCCAACTCCTTATTGGAACTGAGCCCTGGCCAAATAGCTGAGTCACTGACAGTATTTCTCTCCCCTGATGCCAGTGCAGGAGAAGAGGACACAAAACGTCCCCACATAGACAAGACAAGTGGACAGAAGGGCCTGAAAGGCCTGGCATTCTAATAGGAATACTCAGGAAGTTGGAAGTGACTGCTTCCCAGCTGATCCCTGGGAGTATCTTGGGTGTCAACAGGAGAGCAGTTTCAGACGTGGACATGTTGGTTCTAACAGCTGGCTCATTGTTTCCAATAGAGGAGTGGGTTAACCTGCAGTTACCAGAACAACTGGACTAGACTAGAATAGGGCAGGGCTCTAGAGGCTTCCATTTTAGGAGTAAATGTCTGTCCCATATATAGTCCCTAAGGTGTGTTAAATTAGGATATGTTATATGCTTTCTCTTATTGCAACAATATTACTATGTTTCATAGAAATATTGGTTATGGAGGCACAGTATTAATAATCTCATGAATAATGCATATACCTAGGCATGACTCCATCTCACCCTGACTGAGGTTTAAGACCACTTGGTTAATAATATCCAGGACAATTCTGAAGGAAAGGAGACATTCAGAATAATCTCTAGAGAATTATTTTAAATGCACCTGCCAATAAACTTTCCCTAGGCTTCTGCAGGGCAGTAGAACTGGGTGTGATGGGCTGGGCATGTATATTTTTATCGTGTCACATCCCTGATTAAGAACCAGTTAGAGATAGGGAAGAAAGACAAGGATTCCCTGGAATGAAGACTTCATGTTTATACCTTGAAAGACAGATTCTCTGGGACTGAAGTCGGCCCTGAATTTGCATTTTAATGGTGATTTCGGTGCTAATAGCTCTGGGATCTCCCTTCCTGTAGAGGGCTAGCTGAAGAAGTCCAGTACAAATTGGGATTGATACCATCCCAGAGGCAGACTCCACACAGGCATTCATGACCACTTTAGTAATAGGAGAATCTGAAACCCATTATTTTCTTTCAAGTGTGCTGAGAGGATTTCCTACCTTTCCAGGAAGAAGTTATCATTTTAGAGCAAAGAACCATGGCAGCTTGGGAGCCCTGTTGCTCAGATGACTTTTTAAAAAATATATATTAAGGGTGAGGACATTTGCTTGATACAAAAAATAAACATGGTTGTCCCCACACACATTAAATAATCATTCTTTTTATAATGACAGAAACCTGGAAGCATCCCTTCGCTCATTAGCTTTTACAACTCTCCTGATGTTTTTGACTTCTGAGGCTATATGACACTTTATGCTAACACGTTTGAGGGGAAAACACACTTCATCTAATCAGGCATTGTTTAGACACCTGCCATCTAACACTGACTCCTATATACTCTTCATCACCCTGTTCCAGATGAAGCATCAGTTCTCAAATTAACTCATTAGTCATGTAGAAGAGCATGCATGGCTGCGGAGTGGAGGAGGGGATGATTTCTTATACTAAGGTAAATAAAAAGGTCATGGATTTATAGTTAGCTTCAATCTAACTCCTTAAGTCTGTATAAGAGGTATCTTAGTCTGAGAAATTTGATCCACATTTTCTTCCTGAAACTCCTACCAAGCTGGCTTTGAGAAAGTTCACGTTACTTTTTCATTAAAAAATAGAAATGACGTAATTGACACAATAGTTACTTAGTGCTTTTTTTCAGAATACTTTCAACTCCTTAGAGAAGGGGAATATTAATACAGTGTATTGCTATAATGAGACCAAAACTGGTCTACACCTTATTAGAGGCAATATGACACTGCATATAGAGTTAGACATTCTCAACCTAAGTGGACATTCAGAATCACCTTTAAGTGAAGCCCTGATTCTAATATTTAATACTTGAGTGCCCTTGGACAAGTTCTTTAATCATGTCCTATCCTGTTCCTCATCTGCAAAATGGAGATAATAACAATTTCTATCCCATAGGGATTTTTGAGGATTAAGTAAAATAATACTTATGAAGTGCTTAAAATCATGGTTGACATAAAATAAGCTTTTAATAAATATTCGCCATTAATATAGGAAGAGGGGGATGGATGGAAACTTCAGCAACATCGAGAGACATATTAAAAAACGGCTGTGTTGTTAGGTTTTTAAAATATTCCAGATCCTCTTGACTGCCAGGGTTTGGATAATTTACATCTGTTGTTGAATTAAGTTCTTTTTTTCATATTTATTTATCTATCTGTAGGTAATATTCTGACATATAATGATATTTTAATTAACTAATACAAAAAGTGGTACATGAATAAAATGAGTAATTGATCAGGAGTCAGGAAATGTAGTGCTAATCCTATTATATCATTAGCCATATGACTTTGGGAAAGCATGCTATATTATAATTCCATCCATTTAGTTTTCTCACCTTGTTTTGTTAAAGCAAAATAACAGCATTGGATACAGTGAAAATATATTATACAAAGGCAAACTATCACCATAAATTGTTTAAAAAACAGACAATTTTTTGCAAATTGCTCATTTAATCCAACTTAGGGCTTTAGTCTGCTCTGTCTTGATCAATAATTGAGTTTTATGTGCCCCTGTCTCCAGATAGATAAGTGGACATCTTGAACTCAGTGCCTTCCCCTTTTCCTTTTATCTTGCACAGCCCTGCTCCTAGCTCTGAGCACAGAGTAGTAACCAGAAAGATGACAGCTGACGGATCACACCTCATTGTTGCTATTACTTGGTCCAGCAAAATTTCATTCTTTCTCATGAAATGTTTGAATCTCTTTAGATTGCACTAACTAGAAATTCTTAAATTGCCTTTTGGAGTTTGAAAACAAATGTGTTGCTTTGGAAATAAGCATTAAATTTAAGATATTTTTATAAAACCCAATTAGACAACTATTTTTCTGCCTGTGAACATATTTTCACACTAACCACCTAAAACTCCCAGAGTAATTAAGTCTCAGTCTTTCCTTGGGGTCATTCCTTTTCTTAACTTTTTATTTTTATTGTGGTCTAATACTGTATTTCAATTTTATTCTCTCTCTGTATTGTAGACCATCTAAAATCCTGTGCAGCATATAAATAAGCATAAGCAAAATACATAAATACCTAAATGACATAGTATTTCAAGAGGTTTCTTGCAGAAAGTTGAAGGCCAAGTATAGGGAAGAAGAGTGTGAAGCAGCATAACTGATGTTTTCAATTAGACAAAATCATTTGACTTAAATCTGACAAATTTTTCTTAGATTCTATTTTGATTGATTTTGTGTTAAAAACATATGATCCATACATATATACATATATACTGTGGAGGATCAGACCATGCCAGAGGATATCTTCCTGGGATTATTCTAGATCCAGCCCAGCGGGCTGAAATGCGGAGACCTCAGCAGAAAAATGTAGTGGCAACACCCTGGAAACAGTCAGTGTTTTGTCATGTCCAGGAGTAAAGACAACATATGGAAGTGACAACATGGGAGGATGCATTTATTCACCTAATTCGACATACTGTAGATGACAAATCATGAATAATGGTAGAATATGATGCTTCATCAATGAGCCAATTTTTCTAATCATTAACTATATTTAACATCTATTCTTCTTCTTATTGGCCATTCCTATACCTATGTGGTACAGTATCTACCTGAACACAAACCCACACACACACACACACACACACACACACACACAAACACACACACACAATTAGATAGTGCTGTATGTAACTTTTTTAAAAATCCAAAAAGAGTATATGATTTCAGAGAGAATCCATATGCATTCTAAATGAAAAGATAAGAATTAGGTATATGTAGGAAGACTCCATTTGAGCTGAGGTTTCAGTTACAGGTATGATTTGAACATACTCTTACTTGGTATAGAAACGCACAAATCATATTTGTGTTATTGTTAGTTATATCCACAGGGCATAACACAATGCTCATTTCCATTTAAATGAGTTAATTCTAATTTGAAGATAAAGAAACACAGAAGTGAGCAGGGTCCAATGTGGAAGAGGTAAGACTAAAAGACAGATTTTATACAATGGGAAAAGCTGATTATGGAAAATGTTACTTTGCCAGGGTAAGATAAGGCTGCTTGTAGGCAATAGGAAGTCATGGTGAATTTGTAAGCAGGGGAACTGATAAAATAACAGAGGTGCTTTAGCCACATCAGTCAGAGAGCAGGAGTTGGGTGGAGCCGATAATAGATTCTATTAAACAGATCAGGGAATAGGACTAGAGATGACTGTGTAAAGACCAAGAAGTCTACATTTAAGGAACATATAAGGGAAAGGGAGGCCACAAACCTGATGCAAGACAGATAAGGAGAAAGACAAGAAGCCAGATAAAGAAACTCATTCCAGGAAAAGAGAATGATAAACTGTGCAAACCTACCCTGTGTTAGCCAGACAGACTCCATCTTAACCACTGCCTCACCGCTCCCACCATTTCTCCCTTGAGCGCATACCTGGGTCATGCTCTTGTGCTGGGTCATGCTCTTGTGCTGGGTCATGCTGTACTTAGACCTATAGAGGCTTATAACCATTGTAACCATATCCTGCTTGGCAAACCCACTTGTTATTGTGAATATCCCCCTTGATTGATTGTATGACAAGTACCGAATATCCCCACCCCCCTTGGTAACCAGCAATCATGGGAACCGCTTTTGTATACCCTCCTTAGTAATTGACAATCATGGGAACCTCCTGCCTCCTGGTTACCTGCCTCCTTATCTAACTTGCTTGTTCTGCTATATAAATTCTGCTTCAGCTAGGATCCCTATCCCCTTTCTTAAGCAAGGTATAAAAAGTAATCAAGCCCCTTCCTCCGGGCTGAGAGAATTTTGAGAGTTAGTGGCCTCTCAGTCGCCCGCCAGCAATAAAGGGACTCTGAATTGGAATTCAGAGTGTAGTGCTTTCCTTCTAATTCACTGGGGTCTAACAAAACCATGCACAAGGAGGCTCATCAATTCAGGAAGAAGAGCATAGATGTCATGGGTGACCTTGATTAGAACAGGTTTAGGAAAATGATGCAGTAGAAGCCAGATAGTAGGGTTTCAGGAATCAAGGGAGGTAAAGGGAGTAGAGATCCTGAACATTGGTAACATTTTCAAAAACATTGCTACGAAGTAAAGAACAGATAATAAGTGGTTAAAGCACCTTTCGGTTAATATGGTAGGAAGCTGATTACGGACCATTGAAAATGAGAAAAAAAGTCACTAAGTGGGCACTTGAAGAGATAAGAGAGGAAGGATAATCGGAGTGAGACCCCTGAGAAATCTGTAGGAGATGGAACACAGGAGATGAAGGACTCTAGGAAGGATGTATCTTCCAGAAGCCTGTGGAAGAAAGGTGAGGAGACTGGGGCAGCTACTGCTTGTAGGTCTGGGAGCTGGGCAGACACCAGGTGAGAGTGAAACAATGCAGAGGGTCTTTAGGTATAGTAAGAAAGTCATATCCCTTAGAGAGGGCTGATTGCCAAGTCACTTGTCCCAGAGTAAAACTACAGTCTAGCTGTGACCCCAAGCACAACACTTCAGGGTGAAGTCACTTATCTAAATTAAAAAATTAAACTAAACTAAAAAATCTCATTTTTTAAATTAGTTTTTAATCTGAAATGGAAACTTTTAAAGCAAAACTTTATAATTTCCTATGTGGAGTGCAGAATCTATATAGTGAATGTTTCACCTTTAAGAAATTATAGTAACAGAAGCCACTTAACCTGATCATAAATATGTCTTCAAGCTACTTCTTGAGGGAAATTCAACTCCACCTCAATTTTAAAAACTGAATAGTTATCTCTTAAGTCTTCAGAATTGCATCATGTGCCTGATTTTTAAGATGTACCAATGTCTTTTCAACATCATGGAATCTGTGAACTTCAGATCTTCATGAAGAGCCTTATTTTCAAATTCTGTCTCCACTCCTATCAAAAATTCAATTAAATTTTAGAAGAGTATTCTGTGATTAAAAGTCTAATTTGATTTCATTCCTGTAAAAATCTGATTATAAGAGAGCAACATACCTGGAAGCCATTATGTTCACTTCCTTATAAATGTCTTGAGACATTTACAATTAATCATGATGCCATTAATTTTATTGAAGATTGAAATAAGTGCTGACCACATGGCTGTATTTTGGCTAAAGTTTTTTGAGAAAAATCTATCCATGTGATACTGTTTTTAAAATTTGGCTCTTAGGGAACACATTTCTTTCTATGGCTATGCCCCTATTATTCCATAGATAAGGAAAAGTATGTAATTCACTGTTTACTTATTGTCTTAGAGAGAAGCTCAGAATCAAATCTGGTATAACAAATGAGTAATTAATTCTACCACACATTTCCAGGGCAATAACATCTACTATATCTTCATTAATTTTACACAAATGTCTTAATCATTATTTTCTTCGTAAATACCCCAAACTTGTAGACATAGCCTTTGGTCTGTCATAAAACGCTAATTTTGAAAACAAGTGACTAGATGGAAATCCATTAACATTTAGCATAAAAATTCTCTTAAAATGGTACCCATCTAGGTCATTTTGTGATACAACACATACATTTACAATTTATTTTTGTTTGTTAAAAGCTAGTAATAAGATTTGTTTGTTCAAATAAAAAAGAAAACAGAGTTCTACTACATGATGTAACAGAATTGACAATGTAGTGAACCAACTCTGCAAACTGTGTAAATTCCTAAAGCTCATTAAAAACTATGGGAATCCACATTACACTTTCATGCCTGGCCTGATCCAGCTGTCCTAAAACAAGTTAAACTCAGCAGGAAAGCGTACAGTTTCTGTGCTGAAATTTTTCATGTGAAAGGAATACAGACTAACTCTAGCAGGTGTCAAACAGAACCAGAGCAGTCATCCTGATTTTCCATTCACATAAGGTAAAATTGGAACTTTCAGGCAAATATATTATTTGTTCTTAAATACCAAAAAAAACCCTCCCTCTACAATACATACTTAGTTGCCAATTTAATTGAATTATTTAGATATTTGTATTCAACAAATTTTTGTGTCTATACACTGATAAGAAAAAATATTATAAA
The DNA here is from genome assembly GCA_036589455.1 of Ateles fusciceps. Classification (NCBI taxonomy): domain Eukaryota; kingdom Metazoa; phylum Chordata; class Mammalia; order Primates; family Atelidae; genus Ateles; species Ateles fusciceps. The sequence continues at coordinate 756,984 of JAZHEH010001015.1, forward strand.
TCCTTGTGGGATAATAAGGGAATAAAAGACATTACTTTCTTCTTTCAAAATCATCAAATTTTCCAGTTGGCTAGAGATTTAGTATCAGGATGGTGCTTTTGATATTATCAGCAACTTCATTGAAACTGGCATAAACAAAGTGTTTAATTGGCTGAAAGAACTGGAATTGCAGAGGTGTGGCAGGGGAACTTCACACATCATAGGAGCCAGCTCTGGCTTTCTTTCTTGGCTACTTTCTAGGCTTGGTTATCTTCTATGGAGAAGGATTGTACTCAATCTCTCCTTCATTATCACAAATTAGCTACCACCAGTTGGCAAGGAAGACAAGATGTGTTCATGATCACCTCCAGTGGGAGAGAGTGAAAGGGGTTTTCCACTGCTACTCTCTAAAAACAGGGAAGGACTTTCTTAGGATCCTCTAGTAATCCTTTTAAGTCTCATTGGCCACAATACGTCCACAGGACCATTCTGGGGTTAATCACTGACAAAGGTTTAGGATTTCCAGAATTGTCATAAATTAATCTGGGACCATCTCTGAACCTTTAGGTTGGGTCAGTATCTTCTAACATACATATAAAGAGATGGGGGAAGAAGTAGATAAATGATCAAAATAGAAGTGCTATGAGAGAAGACAACAGCAGGATAGCTGTTAGTCAACAAACAATTCAAATGTATTCATTCTGTGTTTATGGAGCACCCAACATTAACCCATTTATTAATCCAGTAAACATTTATTGACCATCTACTTCTGAATATTCCTGACATTCTGCTAAACCAAGGGATTCAAAGAAATCAGAGGCAGAGCAGTTAATGAGTTCACATATATGGATGAAAGGTCATGGGACTTGAGAAAGTCAAGAAATTATGAAACTAGAGTACTGCACAGGATGTCCACATGGATATTAAAGCACTCAGATTTAGGGCTAAAAGGCAGGAAAAGAATCCTGTCACTCTGTTGAAAATAAAAAAAAAAATTCTCAAGTTCAATAGACTTTAAAGGAAGCTTCAACTTCTAAGATTTACCAACCCAAATATGACTCATTCTCACTCAAGAGCAATCTCAAGAACCAGTCTCCATTAAATAACTGGCAAGTGATTAGCTTCAAACAGAATTTTAAAAATTGACATCTTATAAAATGTATTTAATAAGCTTAACAGCTACATCAAATCTATCTACATCTTTGTCTTTTACTTGACTCCTGCTACACTCCAAACAAATAAAGTATTAGCATCCTTGTCATTATTTTCACCTTTAATTGTCAAAGCCTATATTGTGCTAGAGACTCTCCTATGCTCTTTCATATTCATAAGAATAAGCTATGAAAGTAGAGGAGTTTAATGTTGTTTTGTAAAAATGATCTTCACTCTTTATAAGCACATACAATTTTCCTGGAAATAGCCACCTTTGCACCAAATTTTAAATACAACATGTTATGGGATGTCCAAACAATATTACTCACCACACTGTGTCTTCTTTATGGGCACTCAAGGGAGTCATATTTCTTAGCTTTCTTAGAGTTAGGATCAAGAAGAATGTCACTATATTTTGGCCAATTGAATATTGGCAGGAGAAAAATCCACTTCTAGGTTTCATTCTTAAAAATAACATATGACAATGTCCAGTTTCTAAGGAACCTAAGATTGTCCTCATCCAAGTCCAAACTGTGTGTATAGTTTCATGGTCCATGATACTCTGCCATGTAGCCTTTACTTCAGTAGAAGTGGAATGCTCTATTCTCAAGTCTTCCCAGGTGCTCCCATTTCTTTGACTGTATCTCCAGTGTTTCTTTTTATTTAGAACACTAAAGTTCCTTGGCTCCCACCACCTGATACGAAACCTAACCACCACTTACAGGTGATATTAAAGTTCTTCTTCTTTTCTAACTGTGTTTAGAGCCCCAGCTTGGACTTATTTCCATGAATTCCCAACTCCAGGCAACTGTTCCATCTGCTACTGTTCAAACATACTTTATAATACCCAGGCTTTATGTAATTAATTCTTCTATTCTACTACTAAAAATGTACCATGCAATTGTACATGCAACTTCTAGTCATTATTCATGACCTATATAAATATCCTGCCTTCTTTGTGAAACCTTTCTTGACCAACTCAGCCTTGAAATACATTCTGAATTTTCACAGCAGTTTTGCATAAATCTTGGAATTAATAATAAATGCCTGTGAGGCAACATTGTCTATTTTGTTGTCCTGGTTTAAATTTTTTTTTTTACTTTTAATTCACCTATTTTTTCTCTACCAAGTGACTGCATTAGTCTAGATAAAATAAAGAAATATGAGCTATTTATTATTGTATTTTCTTGTTGCCTAACCTTTGCTCACATCCAAGTAACAATGTTCTGACACCCTCCTCCCACATACACACAAGATAGCTGACTATTTTAATATGTAAAAGATGAAATCCTAGGAAGCCAGTTGATAGTTAGGGCTATAAATATTAGATTTGAAAGAAAGTGAGTAAATATCCAGACAACCCCTGCTCAAGAATAAAATTTGGCTCAACTGAAATAGAAATAGATTAGATGTTAATGTGAGTCCCAGAGAAGGGTGCTAGAGCCTGACCTCCTGGCTGATTCTAAGAACAGTAGTGGCAAGTCACAGAAATTCAAAAATTTAAGGAGAAATCTCAGAAATAAGGGGACCTATGCTTTAATCCCTGGGTAAACATCATGATGACAGCAAGCCTCAGCAAAACTATTCAACACCGTAAGTATGCTGTATCTGAGCAGCAGACATGGCCATATGGAGGAATATGAGAAAGCATGACAGCTCACACCCAGACAGACTTGTGAAGGTATCCAAAATACTCAGCCAACTCCAGGAGTCACTCTGAGAGGCTTACAACCTAAGGTAGTCAGGGACTCAGGATGCAGATATAAAGTAAACTTTGAAAGCCTGACAAAACTCAAGGTATGACTGTGACGGGGTTTGCATAGAAATAGAAAATAAGATACTCCTTATTGCTTAAGACTGTTGAGTAGAGTTTTTTGTTCTTTCCAGTCTAAGGTATCCCAACCAATACACAAGGATTACTGTTAAATATTTTACTAATAGTTGGGAAAGTTTAAGGCATGGAGTCAGTCTCCTTAAGCAAGCCTATATTAAAGATATTTAGCATCTATCCTTCTTATTATTGGCCATCCCTATACCTATGTTGTACAGTGTCTACCTGTGCATGTGTGCACACACACACACACACACACACACACACAAATTTGATAGTGTTGTATGTAACTTAAAAAAATCCAAAAAGGAGTGTGTGATTTCAGAGAGAGTCCATATTTATTCTAAATGAAAAGATTAGAATTAGGTAAATGTAGGAAGATTCAATTTTAGACTTGCTTAAGGAGACTGACTCCATGCCTAAAAATATATTATCAAAAGGGGGAACATTATTCTCCTAGGGCCTGAATTAGAACTGTAAGCTGACATATCTGATGTTTTTCTGTATCTTTCACTATTTCAAGGAAATTTATTTATTTCACCAGCGCTTACATAATGCTATTCATGTGCTAAAAACCGTTCCAAGCACATTACCAAAAAAAGCTCATGGATACAACCATAAAAACTCTGTAGGGCGGGTGCTGTTATTTTCCCACATAACAAATGAGAGCATACAGAGCACAACCCAAGGTGGTCTGCCTTCACTTTAACCACTAACTATGCTGCTTCTTTCTCAAACTTTATTTTATTGGACTGATTCCAAATAAAATTATACCTGAGTCACAATATATAAAGCAGATGACAGAGAAGCAGCTCTGATTGAAATTAGGAAGGAAGATTTGAACATGTCATAACTTCACAGATGTCAGCTTCTTTTTTGCAAACATACAGGTGGTAAATTAGGTGGATTCTTAGGTTTCTTCTAGCATGGGCTATAGTAAGATATTTCTGGCATCCGAATATACGACTCTAATTACATTTTCTCACGAAACTGAGGCTCAGGCAGAAGTGAGAAAACTTAAAGATCACGAGTAACTAAGCCACCATGACACTAATGCTAATTCACATTTAGAATGAGAACATTAAAATGTTAAACTAATCATTTAAAATAATAGGATACATTGCTTTTATTTCCTAAAGGCAGGATGAATGACCTATATAGTATAGGCAGTCTAAATTTGGGTGTCTCATAGACATTGTGATATTGGGGTGAAGATGACTTAGGAATATATAAAACAGATTCCAAATTGTAACTTCTAGTTTCTATAAAGGGACCCCAATGAACCACAGCTTTGTGCAATCCCATCCCACTTAGTACACTTCCTTCTGAAATCTAGCTGCCATACTGTGAGAACCCTAAGCTTCAAGGAGAGGCAACATGGAGATAAGAGGTACATAATGAACAGTGCCAACTGAGTTTCCAACAAAGCTAACTCCAGCTGCCAACAGTGCAAGTAAGTCATCTTGTATGTTTCAAGTCAAACTCCTAGATGTAGCCCTTGCTTACAACACATAAGCAGAAGAACCACACAGCTGAACCCAGTCAACACACAAAATCACCAGTGATAATTAGTTATTGTTTTAAAACACTAAGTTTTAAGGTGGTGTGTTCCACAACAATAGATCACTAAAACGTATCTGTACTAGGACACTTGGTTCAAATTATATAAAATTATCCTGAGGATTACATGGAGCTACTTCGTTGTAGGAACCCCATCACTGGTTTTTAAGTGTAAGTCCATGCAATAATAGATACTAGAATTGGAGTGTCAACTCTTCTGTAAGTGATTCATTTTTTAAAGGGAAATACTTTTCAAGTTTATAAAATGAAATTTAAATAATAAAATACCAAACTTCCCATGAAGAACATTCAGTTTTCCATGGTGGAAAGAATAAAGCTCTGTGTGACAAGAAAACATGAATTGAAAAATATGTCACATCTGGTTACATCTGCTGCTACATAATGGCCTGATATTTAATGATACAAAACTGCATATATCATGCAGAAGCAAATTCATATTTTTCATAATCATCTTGGAACCTATCTGCTGTTTTGGATGATTGCTTAGAATCTTAAGGCGTTGCCTTTGTCAAGTTAACTTCTAAGGACAGTTCATATCTTGTTCTTCTGCCTAACTAGCAGATTTGTGTGTTGAATTTACAAAATATTTAATAGAAAAAAAAGAAGACTTTACAGTTTCCATTTCTTCAGAGAAATCAGCTGAATCCGGGAGTCAGACCTGTTGTTCTTAACCCTTCACTTGAATGACCCTGTTTTGTATATGAACATTATGTTGTTAATATTTCACAATAATCTCAGAAATAGAGCTTGAATCCTGCCATTAGTTTCCAAATGTTCAGCAGCCTTAAGTTTTCTTGCAGCTTCTTACACCACATAATCTTCCAGCAAATTACTCTTCTTCCCAGAGAGTACTCCGAGTTTGCCAAGTTTACATCCTTTGATTAAACTGATACGGAAGCTACTGTGAACAGTTCAGAAACAAAGTGGCAACTAGTCCCTGCCTCAACTCATTTGTTAGCCTCTGGTGGGTCAGAGAATAATACCTGTCTCGGTAGGCATTTCAAATGATTTTCGGTGTCTGACACAAGGAGATCCTTAAAATGTGATCGCTAAGACAGCAGCAGAGCACCAATCCCTTCCTGAAGTCTCAGGGTTTGGATTGATGTGTTTCTCTGTGGTCACTGTTGAAGTGTCTTCCCCAGCTGTGCTACGTGATGATTCTTCTTTAAGAAGTTGCAAACAACTTTTGACTGTATTGTGGATTTTCTTGGGGAAGAAGTAAACACCTCTGTCCTAATGAGGACCCAACTGCTTGACAGCTCAAGTGGTATTTCCTTCCTTGCCAGCATCTGTGTTACATAAACCAAAATAGGACTGTTTTCTCATCATTCTGCTTTTCTTTTAATCCGGAAATGCTCATAGCTTTGAGTCACATCAGTTCAACATGTTCAAAATGTTTCTTCTTATTTTTGAAGAAACATTCAAAAGTTTCTTTTGTGTTTCTGATTGTGATTTTCACAATCAGACAACTTTTGTAGCTTTGGGGTCCTCTTCTTGACCACTTAAAGTACTGCCATATCTCAAAATGAGCGCTGCAAGGTAAGAGCTTGCACCCTGGCAAGTTCACTGGCCAGATAAAACATATACATACACACACACATACACACACCCCTCATCCTAGGTCTGGTCACCTTTATCCCCTAGGGAACATAAAGATAAATTTATTCAGTGCCTATAAACAGTATATGAAAGATTGAATAATGTTATACTGGGCCATTTTTGGAAAACTCACCTATAGTCTGTATCAGGGACTGTCCAACATGTTTTGTAGACATGTGTAAACTCTTAATGCCAATAACAGGCTGTCATTGACAGTGGTATCCCATTACTTTCTTGCATTCGTTTGGTTCTTATCATGATGGAGTTAAATTTCATTTTCTATGTCCCCAATAAGTTTACAGACAAGTGCCTTGCCTTATCATGAATAAAGCTTACAGTAGTAGATATCTAATATATATAATCACTGATTAAGTCATTTTTATATTTACCCCCTCTTCAACTTTCCTGGGAAAAATGGAGCAGATATCAATTAAGCAAATACTATGTTTTAGATAATGTGTTAGGTGTTTTATGTATGTCAACTCATTTAGTCCTAAATGCAATTTAGAACAACAAAGTAGTATATTTCTGTCTATCCCATTGGAAACACATCATTAAGCATATAGGTTTTTTGTGGGTTGTTTACAGGTCCAAACTAACTGATTAATTCTCCTGTACTTTCTAAATCAAATGTTTTAACACACTTGTCTTCCCTTCAAATTTGCAGCTACTGTGTCAGCAGTGATCAACCAAGACTCAGTCTTCCTGTTTGTTCTTGACTATAAATCCACCATTTATTTTCTATTTTAAGATTTTTGCTGCAACTACAGAGAAGCAGGAAAACTTTTTTAAAAGACTGAGCATGCTTTAAGAAGTTCCCCTTCTACTATTACTGGAGATCTATAGGACTGCCTTATATTGAGGAGTCTGGCTTCTAGCTAAAACTGCATGTGTGATTTTCCAGGCCTGGCAATGATCAATCAAAAAGACTTTGCCTGGCAGATCACATGGAGGGAAGCTGCCCTCCCCACACCAGACTTGGTGTGAAGCCACGGCAACCTCTGAAGGAAGTTGCAGACAAGGACACTCCCACTGGCTGGCCATGCTCTTATGTATATCTGTATTCCCAGCCCAGGCACCATCATTCAGAGTTTCTTTGTCTAGGCCTTCAAGCAGTGGTATCTCTGCCCAGTCTTCTTTATGAGGGGAGCAAAAGAAAACCTTGAAGACACTTTTATCCACTCCGACTCAGTATGCAGTAATTTTCCACTCTCAGCTCTTTCCTCTCCCCATCTCCAGCCCCAGGGTCCATGAAACTGCAGGAAGCTTCGGTTCAGAGCTCCTTCATCAGGGAGACAACCCCTCTGTCTGTGTTGGTCCGCTCAACCCTCCACAGGTGCTGCCCCATGGGGGAAAGTGGAACTGGGGAGAATGGGTGTGTTCTCTGGTTAACCTCTTGCTTGTATGATTGCAGTTCAGTGATTAAAGGCTTGACTGTCACTTGCATCTTGGCTTGTTTTCTTGATTAGCTACTTGGCTACTCTGACCCCAAGCAGATCAGATTGCTCCAGCTCAGCCTAGGCCTTGACAATCATAAATTTAAGATACCAAGCCACCTTCTCAAGCCCCACCTTTAGACTTCACCTTACCTCCCCATTTCTCTGCCTTAGATCACTCTCATCCATCCTCCTGGAATACCATTACTTCCCAGCCTTAGGGTCAAATTGTTTGTGGAAACTAAGGTCCATTCAGAAGCTCAAAGATCTCTGTTACCAAGGAGGTAAGTAACATTGCTGAGGACTTCCCAACTCCCCTGCACGTTTCAGTGGCTCTTCTGCACCAAGAGCACAGGTTTATGCCCTAAAAACACTTCTACGCAATATGCAAACAATACAGGACTCTCTGAAAGTGAAAATGTTATCTGTAACTATTACAAATATCTTAAAAATGGATCAACTAAATGCAATATTTTTAAAAATAGAATCTGACAAGCCAGTTTGTGAGTGCACTCATTGCCTCAGAGAAAAATGAAAATATTAAATGATAAAAATGATAATGACAACCTCTTCTAGGTGCTGTGCATTTGGAGGCATTATCTTGTTTAGTCCCAAAGACAATTTCATGAGAGTTGGAACCTAGTATTAGTCTCATTTTACAGATAAGGGAAACAACAGTTAGATTGTTAATTTGCTATAAAAAGTCAAGCAAATGAAAAGAGGAACTTAATATTGCGTCTGACACCAAAACCTTTTACACCTTGAAGATCACCTTTTAATACATTTTCTACAAATATTCCTACCTGGATAACATGGGACAGCTTCTTCTGATCCTTTCAGTGGTAAACCCAGGATTGGTAGCTTTTATTCCTCTGCTTTTCATATATAAAATTTGTTATAACTATGACAGTCACGGAGATGACTGCTGATCCCTCCGTGGGACATAGGATGAATTGAGGCAACCTCAGAAATGGGAAAATATTCAGTGTAAGGTGTAAAAATGGAAGCTTTCTGTTGACTGTTTTTTTTTTTTTTTGGCTTTTTCATTTATTTTTAAAAATGAGCATGTCTATAAATTTATCTGATTTTTCTTCCCCTTTTAAAAACATCTCCAGAAAAAAACTAGTCTAATATAAAATTATAACTTTCATAGCAATCATAATGTTCATATTTATTTTTCTGGAAAACAGTTGAGGCACGACTGCTTTTGATTGCATGTTACATACTGGGGAGAAAGTGGGTTTTTTTTTTTACTCGAGCTAAAATTGTGTGTGTCTAAATGTTTTTACATATTTTCTGACCATTTTCTGCTAACAAAAATAAAATACAAAGCATTGCCTTTATTGCTCTGTCCTTGTTCTGATTAAAATGTGTATCATGCTACCATTCAACTTATGTAGCACTTTTATATGTTAAGATAAAAAGTGTGAATTATATCATTTTATCATCCCTTGGTTATTCAAATTAAAATATTTTTTCTAATAGGCCATGTGAAATACTGTATATCATTTTGAACCCCCTTGAAGTGAAACCAAGAAAAATTGGAGTTCTTTTCTTACAACTCTCTGATTCCTGGGGTCAAATATTAAGCATTCAAAACATTTGAATTCTTCTACTCAAGGTAGAAAATCAGTGAGGTTTTGTTTGACATTTTCAAACATTTTTCTTTGTAATCACATCAAAAATACCAGTCAGTCAAAGGGCCCAATGATGTAAACCCCTGTGGGCCTTTCCCCTAGGTGCATTCTCCCTCATTTCTATCTCTGCTCTGTGAATTTACTCACTTATCAGCACAACTGTCATCTGTCATTCTGGCTTTTTTCAACATGAGCCATCACTAAAGAGGTTAGAACAGAGAACATTAATAACTGGAAACAAGGAAGAAAACTGCAGTGACTCATGGTGCAGTGACTCTTTGTGGTTTTGAAAACCCCAAAATGATATACCTGGGAGAAACCATGAAAGGTCATTTCATATTTTCTATTCTTTACGTTTTTCTCTCCCTCCAGTTTCTGTAACTGTAAAATGGAGAATAGTAATGGTCTTTTTCCTAGAGTTTTGTGAAAGTTAAACAATATTAGGTATGGCTAAAGTAGATGATGCATACAGATATTGAGTTTCTTTCAATAAATATTAGCTCTCTGATTGCTCAGGTTTCACCTTTTGTAGGAAAATTTACCCATACTCTGGGGTTCTCCTCTCCTCTTAGCATACCTGTATCATAGCATTTTTCGATTTCAATTTTACATGTTTGGCTGCTTGTCTCAGTCCTCTAGGCTCTGAGTTCCTTAGTTGCAATGATACTTCTCACACTGCTTATATATCTTTACCATTTTCAGTGTTTACTAGTATGATAAGGCTTATAAGAAAAATAAGGGACCACTGCAATGTGTGTGAGCTTGGAAAAATCCTCAGTATTTCTGATTCTTTGTTTCTTCATCTTAAATAAAAATGGAAATAGTTCCATTCTGTCTATGTCATACAGTTTAATAAGAATTAATATGCATAACTACAAGATTAATGTCTCATTGATCTTGGTGAACATATTTATAAAACAGTTATAGTCTTATGGAACACAACTACAATATGTAAATGTAACATTTATCATCAATAAGACATTCATATTGAACAATCCTAGGAGCCATGATTCACGTAAAACACAACACTATGTATCAGATAATAATAAATTAGAATACCCATTGGAAGAGTAGAATCAAATGCAATTATCTCAAATGTAATGCATTTCTGTGTATCGTAAGTAAAAATAGCGGTCATGAAGGAAATCATCAGCAATATATACTAGATAAATGCAAGGAGTATAAGAAACAAATTTATTTGAACCCCTGACATCTACAAAGTTTACCCTGTGAAGGCCAAGCACAGTGCTCCATGAGGCTCTTTTGTGTTCTTAGGTCTTCTTGGTAAAGTAATAGATTTGAAGATTAAATTTGATTATGTGCTAAAGTCTTTGTTTTCAATGGTGACAAGATGATAATCTAGTTGTTTACTTAAATTGTTTTTGTGACTACTACATAATTTCACAGCTAGTAATGCTTACTGACAGCAGTTCAGTTTGTCAGACTTTTTATGAAAAAAATGTTATTTTTATTTAACTTTGTATACTCAATAATGATTTTGTAAAACAATGGGAATTAGAATTCAATTTCTTTCACAAGAACTCACTTCTAAATAATGTACTTTGGATGCATTTTTCTTGGAAGGTACAGCGAGTTGTCACAAAATTATTAAAAGTACTATCTGAATTGTATTTTTAGTCAGTGTGGCAACTGACTAGGTTAGTATAGCAGACCTGTCCCTAGCTGAAAATCCAGATGTCAGCCACAAAGCAGGCACCCTGCCTGCATGAGCACTCAATATGACTACTGACTGGCTGTGACCATCAAGGATGAAAGGAATTAGAGTTCAGTATTTTGAATGAATTACTTCTTTAACCCTTACTGTGTTCATCCACTAATGGAGACAGTAAGTACCTCACAGAGTTTTTGTAAAAATTAAATTCAAATATGCCAAGATATATAAAGCACTTTGCAGAATACCTGGCACATAGAAGGTACCCCAAAAACATTTAGCCTTTTTTCGATTTTATCTCAGTCGCCCACATATCCACATATTTAGCATAATGTTTTTCCATTGGCTTTGGCTTGTTTAACTGTGAAGGAGAATCTAATAAGCTAGACTCTACCAGGTGTGCAGATCATACATATAATGATCTGATCATACAAACAATGATCATATATTTAATGATATATATTCCCAGTAGAATATATCTTTATACACACACACACACAGACACACACACACACATACATATATTTGTGGAGAGTAATGGTTTTTAAAATATATAAATAGTTATATTCTATCTAGGAAAAAAAAAGAACCATGTTTGAGGACTTATACTACTTGATCTCAAGATGAGCTATAAAGATATAGCAAATAAGACTACATGGTACTAGCATAGGGATAAACAAATATATCAATGGAACAAAATAAGATCCAGAAATAGACACAAATGTGCATACACATATGGTCAATTGTTTTCAAGGAAGGCACTAAATAATTCAATGAGGAAAGAGGAGTCTTTTAGTAAATGGTGTCGACAAAACTGGATACCTATATACATAACCTTGGCCCCTTCCTGAATCTGTACACAAAAAGTAATTTAAGGTGGATCATAGACCTAAATGTAAAAGCTAGTAAAACAAAGAAGAGTATCTTTATACCTTGGGGTAAACAAAACTTTCTTAAGTAGATCATAAAAGGTCAAAAGCAATAGCTCAGACTTTATCAAAATAACATCATCTGCTCATCAAAAGACAACATTAAAAAAGTAAAAAGGTAAGCCTCCAATTTGTAGAAATACTGACAGTACCAAAGTCTCCAACTTATAGAGATAAATTTTCAATTAGTAGAAAATATTAACAATACCAAAATATGACACAAATGTTTTCCTAAAATGTGTAAAGAATTTCTACACATTGATAATTTAGAAGATTAACAATTCAACCCAAAAAGTGTCCAAAATAAAATCTTCAAATAATCAAACATATGAAAAGATGTTCAACACTTTTAGTTATTAAAGAAATAAGAAGTATAGCCACAAGGTAATGTAACCGTACACCTATTAGATTTGCTAAAATTAAAATATCAACCAATTCCATGTGTTGGTTAGGACTGGACAACTGGAATTTCCATATACACCTGCTAAGAATTGAAAATGTTATAACCATTTAGGAAAATTATTTCTAATCAAGTAAGACACATATCTAAATTTTGATTCAGTAGTTCTACATCTAAATATCTACATGAGACAAAGTTTATGTCCAGTAAAGACTTTTCTAACAGTGTTGCAGCAGTTTTATCTATAATAGCCTCAAAATGGGAACAATCCAATCTTCATCAAATATACTTTGGTATATCCATTTGATGGAATTATACTAAGCAAAAAAAATTACCATAATATTCAATACCATGCATGAATCTCAAAAACATCTTAAATAAAATAAACCAGACACCAAAGAACAAATGTTGTGCAAACTCATTTGTTTAAAGTACATGGAATAGGCAAATTCAGAGACAGAAAGTAAAATAGTGGTTACCAGGTTGTCAGGGAAGAGGTGAATGGCAATATATTGTTAAATAGGAATAGAGTTTCTGTTCAGGATGATGAACAAGTTCTGGAGATGGATGATGTTGATGGTTACACAACAATATAAATATACTTAATGCCATTGAATTGTACACTTAAAAACAGTTGAAATGGTAAATATTGCGTTATGTGTATTTTACTACATGCACAAAAAATAACCAAATACCAGAATGAAAGGGCACAAGGGGGAAAGTCCAAAATTATTTTCTGTTCTTATACTTTCATATTTTTCTCTATCAATCCTACCAGAAACAAACAAACAAAAATGAATGCTTACTTAGAAGACAAGAATCTGCAGAATGAAATAGTGACTTATTTTTCTAGGAGTTCTTTTTCTTGTGACTCTACTCAGACAAAAGATAAATAATTCCAAGCATCACATGTCATTCTAAAGGGTTTAAATTTTCATTAAAGTGAAACAGCAGACAGGCTTCTAAGGAAATAATGTGAATCTGTGCCCACATCCAGCAGGGATAATGACTCTTTTAATTATAAGTTATTGGGCCAAATTCAAAAACACATGATGGGCAGGCATTAGGTAACTAAATAATAAATAGCAATTGCATTTCTTCCTTTGCATTTTAAAGGGACAACACCTGAGAACCTCTACTTGATATTCCTTACACAATGAACCCTCTGTGTCATGTAGTCATTTGAAATAATGGCATTTGATGCTGTGCATCCCATAACTTTAAATAACATCATTAACATTAGAATAAAAAAGAATGGAAATTGGCTATCTAGAGGGCATCTGTCCTCATACTTATGAGGTTTGTCAAACAAAAATTATTTGACTCTCCCTTTGTGACACATATTTGTCTCATGTAAGTGATAAAATGAATATATTTACAAGGAAGAAGAGAAGAAGGGAGGAACAATCCATCCAGTCATCAAAAGCTTCAGCTTTAAATCAATAATTATAGAACAAATTGTTACTTCTTCAAGAGATTTAGGTATTAAAAGGCATTATCACTTCACTGACAATCCACATGAGTATTCCTCAATGCTTTCTTTTGATATGGAACAGAATAAACACTAGCTTAGGCAAAAAACTGGAGCTAGATTTCCGGTTTGTTACTAAATTGCCAAGGGATTTGTATGTGCCTATATTTTATATAGTTGAAAATGAGGGGCTTGTGTGATTATATCACTAATATTCTTTTAAATATGTCACTCTAAGTCACTGTTTTAGAGAATAAAGGTTTTCATAGGGCATAATTATAATTTTTGTGATACTCTGGGCCAGGGGTTGAGTGATATGAAGCAGAAAAAAAAAACTGATTGGCCAATACGTTTTTTTTTCTTTTTTGAGACAGGGTCTTACTCTGTCGCCCAGGCTGGAGTGCAGTGATGTAGTCTTGGGCACTGCAACCTCTGCCTCCGGAGTTGAACTGATTCCCCTGGCTCAGCTTCCCAAGTATCTGGGACTACAGGTGCCTGCCACCACGCCCAGATACCTTTTGTATTTTTAGTAGTGACAGGGTTTCACCATCAGGCTGATCTCAAACTCCCGACCTCAGGTGATCCACTCGCCTCAGCCTCCAAGTGCAGGGATTACAGGCGTGAGCCACCAGGCCTGGCCTGGTCAATACATTTTGAGACGAGAAAGAATGAGAAAAACATTCACTTCATTCCTGTATCTTGCTTTTGGTTTGACCCCTAAACTATGCCATATAAAAAAGGTATTCATAGCAATCATGAAGTTACAAGTACTGGTCCACATGCTTGGTGAATTATTCACAAAGGTAACGCAGGAGAGTTTAAATAACATTAGATATAGTTCAGCAGAAAAACCAGGACGTCAAACAGGAAAATCAGTTTTCTTTTTATCACTCCATTTTTTTACAGCTTTGAATGAAAGTATGATAAACATATTGACCTTAAAACTGCAGGAAATGAGAAGAAAAGGAAAACTGGAATAATTAGCTAAATAAATCAGTTTCAAATATTTTAGGAAAAAATGTATAGAAAGACTGAAAACTGTTTCTTGATAATGAGCTAGATCCTACCCTGCATATTACTTGACCTTTTAGAAATGAGAAAAAAAAATGTGTATTTTGTGTGAAGCAGGGTATTTGAATTATTTTTGTGAATTACATGAAGAAATATGGAGGACACTAGAGTGAACTGGATTAATAACTGATATGATGACATATGTAAAGAACAGGATAATGTCAATGTGAAGCAAGGTTCAGTGGCTTTTCAGGGTCCTTCATATTCATACTTTTCAGCCATTATAGGATTTTCTCCCATAGCACTAATTAGCTTGACCTAAAGAACGGGCAAGGAAGTTCATTAGGACTGTATGAGATAAATGATGATGGTATAAAAGCAAAAATAAAATCAAGTAAATCTTGAGGGTGCAGAATATGTTTTGTCACTTGATCAACCACAACGTTCAGTTTTAAAAGTAGTGAGAAAATAAGAAAAATAATTAAAGGAAAAGGAAAGAAAAGATCAAGTTGAAAGTGTTTATGAGACTTATCAGCTAAACAGTTTATGGAGATTGGAGACATTAGAGATCCAGATGAACACAGGGGCTGTCACATAGGATGGTTCTGAAGTTTCAGGTTTTTGGTGAAAGTCCCTTCAAGGGGGAAGAAAACAAGATTAAATTATGGTCTGGGTATGGTGGATGAAATAAAGTGGTAGAGAAGATTGCTGGAATGGTGTGTCAAATAATTAGGCCACAGAATTTACATCTTGGATATCACCAGACACATTCCAGATGTACAACTAGCCTTCACTTACTGATGTTGAATCAGTACATGAAGACTCCAGGTACCCTGAGAGGTAGTAGCAGTGGAGTTAATATAAGACAAAATGTAACAAAGAAACATAAAGAGGTCTTGCAAGTGAGTCAGAGCCTGACATGAATAGCCTGAAAGCCATGCAGTTTGTCAGCGTCATTCATGAAATACTTACAGGTTTTCATGGAAAATCAGATCTATAATAAGTCCGTAAGATAATATGACCACCCACAACATCAATGTGATTGGAGCATATATGAATAATTCTGTGTTAAGATGAGAAAGGCACCCTTAAGGTATGTCTAATAGTCACATGACATTTGCAACTATGCAGAGGAGGATGACATATCAAGTAAGGAGCTGACAAGCAAAGAGAAATATTTGCAGAAACTAAGAATATTTTACTTGGAGAAGAGAAGCATTGGCAGAGGGAAGCGGGGGGAGGGGTCCTTGACAGACATCTCCAAATACTAAAAGTCATGCCATAAGAGAAAGTCACTAAACTCACAAGATTTGTTATTTATAGTCCCAGGGGAAACAATTTTGACAAATTAGCAGACGTTACCGAGGGACAGAACTTTGAATATAAATTTCTGAAAGTTAGAGCTACATATGACAAAAATGGCTGCTTAAAGACAAAAATGTCCCTGTCATTAGAAGAGTTCAAGCATGAGCTTGAAGAAGTAAAGGGAATCAAATGTCAAATGAATGACTGGAAAATCAGACTTTTAAGAGACTTTTGGTATATATTTTGAGTCAGCAAAATAAAAATTACAGTCTGAAGATACATTCTTGGTGATTTTGTTTTTCTGTTGTGTATGTGAGAAGAGACTGCAGATTAGTAAAGGTAGAATTAATTAAAATCGTTAATACTGGAAGATTCATCTAACACCTTGAGGATCAAATAGAATTTATGTAAGACTCACACAGTTAAATGTTTCAGTCCAATTAATACTCCCTTAAATATTCTTTTCTCGGCTCTGAAAATGAGTCATCAAATGTAAGACCCAGGACTGAAATAAGTCTAGTTAATTCACGAAAACAGCCTCCTCAAACCCATTATATCATTGGTCACAATTCTCTGCAAAGGCAGGCAAAGAATAGCTGACTGCTTGCATTAGGTAAAAATAAGATGTGCTGCATTGTTGAGACATTTGCCTTATTATCTATTTTAAACATATAGATGTTGATAGATATAATAAGCATACATTTATCATTTGCTTGTTATAACAGGTACTGTTTTACACACTTTACAGTCATTTATGACTTCATCTAAAGAGCCAAGAGCACATTCAGAAATATATTTCCCAAGAATACTACCATAACACGAACGTTTGCTTGGTTTGAACCAAATCTGATGTGACAGCAAGATAGATACTTCTTCCTTGGCTAAACAGCATCACTTCCCATCAATGTCAGTTCCTCACAAGACCCACATGTCACAGAGTAAGTATATTTTCTTATTGTAACCTCCGACTCCTGTTGTGTGTCCCTCTGTCAAAATGTGTCCCATAGGAAACTTCTTGACATCTGTTTCCTGCTCAGTCTGGAGGAAAAAAATCAACTCTAAGATCAAAACTGTGTTTCTGGAAAATACTCTCAGAAAAAGGTACACTGATTTCATTAAAGAAAATAATAGGCAAGTCTACATATCTACATAATACCCCAAGGAAAACTAGACTTCAAATTGCATGATGTCACATACTTACATACTTTCTTCACATACATACTTCCAAAAATCACAGAACTTACTATCAATTACAGAAAAAAAATTAATCACACCACTTTTCATCTAGTCTAAATTGAATCTCCACATGCAGAACTTGTAAATGCTTTATAACTTTTAAGTGAAAATTGTTAAGGCAGGCATTTGCTCCCTTTATATGTAATTCAGAGTAAGGAAAAAGAATTATTAACTGGTCTATTCAGACACCTTACTTCCATGATTTACATTTCAGGTTATCTAACAATAAGGCCTCTTAAAGGATACCAATATCTAATTATTAAATAATAGGTGCATAATAGCTGTTGACTAAATGAATCAATAAAAATGAATTCATAAATAAAAGGCTGAATTAAAGACACAAGACTACCCACATTATTATTTAAAATGATACACTGCAGTCCCCTAAGGAAAAAGAAATTTGTTTTCTAACAAACATAAAAAAATTCTGATCATTTCATTTTGGAAAGGCTGAAATAATCCATCACTAATGAAATTATTTATATTCATTGCAGAGATATTATTAAAGACACTGTGTAATTCTTCTACTTTGGGGGCATATCAAATTATATGTTAGTGTTACAGATAAAAGCATAGCTTATAGACAGTAAGCAGGATAAATGTCTATAATTAAATTTGCTAAAGTAAATGCTAAATGTGGTACTGTTGTGCAAGATGATCACTTGCATTTCACAGAGGTACAGACGTGTCTCTCATTCATCAACAACAATAAAGATGGAGGAATCATTTTCTGAGCTAAACAATAAAGATGTAATCTGGAAATATTTATATCCAAATTATATATCTTCACCTTTGTAATCATTTTCATGTAAAGGAGCTTACAAAAAAAAAGATAGGCAGTTAGAATAATTATTTGGATGTACTCTAGTGCTGTTCTTCCAAGGAACTGGAAAAAAAGTAGACTCATAGTCTCATAACCAAAAGTATAAGATTTATGTGTCCATGCTAAAGAATTTGACCTTCCTTTTGATTCCTTCTTCTTTTGTACCTTTGCATGGTCACAGCAACAACATAATTAAGTCATATTTTTTCCTTTTCTTATACTACATTTTGTTCTCCTGTGGTGCTCTAGAGTCTACCGGGAAAATTGAGGGCGAGTCTTAGAAACTGGCAATTCCAGCATCTGCCCTCCTCTAATGATAAGCTAATACATGTTCAAAATCTGGCTCTGTAGAAGAAAAATCTTTGATTTATAGCATTTGCTGAGTTCTGTGGTGCAAATACACTCAAGAAGGCCAATTTCAAACTGATAGCATAATGTCACTGAAAACAAAACAGGAAGGAGATGTGCATTTCACCAGATACGATATGAATAACCTAAAGGGCACAGATAATAACAACACGTAGTAAAAGAATGAGGAAGTGGTAGGTGTAACATATGTGATATCTTGCCTTTAACATGTTTAATTGTAGGGCTATGTAATTGAATTTTTAATAATCACTATGTTTAACATAAGGCTTAAAAAATTCTGAAAAAATTAACAATTGGTTCTTGCAAGACAGAACAGCCTGGCCCCAGTATACCATTACCCTCATCCCAAGGAGAATAATCTGTGTTTTTGCATAGCTTTGCCTTTGCATGTTATACCAAGATGTCACACCATTTAAATATTTGTTTTGAAAAGTAGATTTTATTCCATTACAAAAGTGTGGAAACCATTTATTTAATTAGACTGTTATAGTGGGATCTGTAGTTCATTGAAAACACAAAGTTTCTGGCTTAAAGACCTACTGAATCAGAAGTAGCAACAATGGTCTGAAACCATTAGGAAGGGTACATTAAGCTCAAGAAAATGCAAAACATAATGCTGGACATACATATCTCAATCAAGCATTATTAATTTAAATAATAAAGAAAAAAAATTGAGCATAAATTAGTTAAGTATGGAAGAAAAGTCACATAATACTGCAACTAATAATGCAACTAGAAGAGTGTATGCATGTTGGGGGGAGTAGGGATAAATCTTCTGCATTTTAAACAAGCACCTGGTTTAAGGTATTGTTATATTCCTCAAATTTTAGAACTTTAACTCGGCCACCTCAACTTCTCCTTTCTTCAAGGCTCAGCTTCATAGACCTCTTAACTCATAAACCCGGAGATCCTTGACTATATCAAAGTTAAGTATAGTCAGAAAATCTCCAACCTTCTCTAAACGACAGACAAGGGGAAAGTATCCGCTACCTTTACCATGGGTAGAGAAGTTAATTTTCCATGTAAGAGCAGAAGAATTTTCCATGTAACACTCAAGCCCAGGTGTTATCATTTGCCAGTTGTTCACTGATTGCTGACATTCATGGAAATGCTGAGGTTTTGTGGTTGACAAATAATTTGGAGGACTCTTAAGAAGCTGAAGTGTTCAGGAAGTGACATGTACACAGCATATATTCAATGAATATTTATCGAGAATCAAACAAATGAATTAATGAATAAACACATGAAAGAAATAATTCTAGACTGTAACAAAAAAAACCTTTAAAGTCTTCATTGACTTTTCTCTGATAAATCTTCCAAATTAAGAGAGCATCTGGATTTTTGTTTTTTCTACTAAAAATGGGTTCTTTAACTGGCATTATATTTGATTTCATCAAGGGAATTATCTACGTTGGCATTAAAAAGAAACACAGATATGTTTTCCTTTCTTTGAAGTATAAGAAAACAAAACCTAACTTGGAAATATTGAAATACAGACATCTCTAGGGAAATACATGTTGATACTATTATCATGGACATGGAAATATATATTCTTTGCAACATTTAGATTTAGCAATGCATAAAAGAAAAATCTATAGTCAGCTTCACATTTTAAAAAGATATCAATTTTGCTTAAAGTCAGTATAAGGCATTTCTTCATATATAAATCTTTTTTGTGTGTGTCTCTTAAACTTTATCCAAGTAAAAATAAAATAGGTAACAATCTAGTTAATAGCTACTGCCTCTCAGCTAAAACACAAAATGGTCTGTCAAGCAGATTTCTCTGAAAGATAAGAAATGTTTAGATATGAGGACCTTGAGTTACTACAAAAAAAGAAAATGGAATTTCTTACTGTTTACCCTGGGACAAAGTTATTTGTAGAAGACATGGTAATTTCTCTCTGTTGCATTAAGATTACATATATAATATGTTCTTAATTTTTTGAAGATTTGAAATTGTTCCTTACTACTTTCTTTTTCCTACTATTTCATACTTCTCAATGCATCTGACAAATCCATTTGTATGCAACATACACTTTATACAAAATGCTAGGGAAACATGAAGATGATGCTCTTAGATTCTGTCAGTTTTCCAGTAGACTGAATAATGTTTTGAACAGCTTTGGAAAACTAATGGAGGCTATCATTTTCCATGTGAAAGAACAACATAATAAATGAAATAAGTGAGTTTCAATGTTGAGTGTTATTAAGAATATATATAAGATCGCATGATGCTGGTGGACTTTTTGATAGATTAAACTAAAATATCATCAAGATGAAGATATATCAGACTCAGTTTAGTAACTAAAGAAGTTATATCTTAAAATATACTTAGATAGTTAAACTATTATCTGACAATATTCTATACTTAACTAATTTATATTTGGTTTAGTTTTACTTACTGTTTAAGTTAATAATGTCTGATTATAAAATGTATGCCCAGTTTTATGACTTGCATTTTCTCTGAATATACTTTTTCTAATGGTTGAGGAGCTCTGTTGCTAAATAATTAGAGGTTTTATTTTTTCCAACAATCCTTGAGGGCTAAGGTTAGGCTCTTTTCTGTGATTTCAATTTTCCCACTTAAAACTGTCAATAACAAATATATTCTGTAACTTGGAATTGAAGAAAATCAGAATTACATTAGCAAATACCCTAAGTTTTTAAACTTGTCTATTAAAGTTTATTGCGGTATCAGTTGTGCTGTCTTAAAAATGTACTGTTCCTCTGATTTTTTTTTAGGTCCACTGGGGGAGAAATATACAGACTGAGATAGAGAATCTTCCATATAGGTTCGCTACATGAAAAACTGAAAAGTCAGAGAAATGTGTTCTTCTGAATCCCCTTCTAGCTCTCCTTCTTGGCACTTTTTTAAGAACCAAGACTTTCAGTTTCCACCAACAGGTCTGATGTCTCCTAGTTGCTGATCTAGACCTTATCTTTGCCTGGGAAAAATTTTCACTGAGAGCTTAAATCGCTTGAATGCAAGGCTTATTTTGTATTCTGATTTGTATCTCTTCCCTTAGCATTGGGTCCTATCTGAGGCAGTGTGTCCATATGACCAAGATCCCTGGCTGGGGCTCAAGTCCCTGTGCTGCTATTCAGTCCTTCTCTGTGTGACACTGGGGTGTATTATCTAGTCTCTCTAGCCTCAGTGTTCTCTCTGTAAAATTGAGATAACAGTACAGCCCACTGACCTTACTGCTTTTCTGTTATCCATCATCACTCTGCCCCATGCCCATTGTTTTATTCCATAGGTAGCTTAGATCCATGGGTTTTCTTTTTAATCACTCCTTTGCAAAAACTCTTAATCCCCCTGACCCATTCTTCCCTGGGAAAGCGTCAGACTGAATAAAACCCAAGTATCTGGCTACCCCAGGCCAGCAACTGAGCAATCAGCTATGGAGATAAAAACAAACATGATTGTGTTAGTTTCACTTTAAATTCGTGACAACCAATTTCAAAAAGTCAGTCCACAGTACTTAGCAATCATAATGTCATGTATATTATGACTCCTTTTCTACAATCTGGGATAAATATTTCCCACTTTTTCCCTATTTTCAAATCCTCAATACTTGTTCCTCCAAGCCTTCATACTCTGATGATGACCTTTACATACATTTATCATCTCTGTAGCACCCACACCTATTCTCTCTGCCTTTGCTCGTCTTACCAAAATTGAATTGTCTGTGCCCAACCATTTGTATGCTGGATCCTGTGTGTTTTTGCCTACTCAAAGGATTGCATTCTTGCAATTTTCTATTCCTTCTTCTGCATCATCAATGTTTCCCTTTTTACTGCATTATTTCTAAAAGTTGTGATTATCTCTCATGTTTAAAAATGAAACAACAAAATAAATAAATGAAACAAACAATAACACCTTCCTCAAAGCTACCACCTCCTAAAGACACTATCCATCTCTTCACTCCATTTCAGAGCAAAACTCCTCACAAACATGATCTACAGTCACTCTACTTAATCCCTTCACACTCTCTCAATTGTCATACCCCCTTCCACAGTGATCACTTTACTGACATGATTTACTGTATCTCTCATTAGTACCTGACATAGTTAACAGCGCCCACCTTTTGGAAACATTCTTCCTCACCATGGCATCTGCAAGATCACCCTTCATCTTTTTCTCCCTCCCATATTCCTCCTCCTCATCTTCCCAATCTCTAAACATTAAGTACTCCAAGTTTCTGCAGTATTTTTTCTAACTATAGTCTCTCCTTAGGTGTTATAGACATGACAATGACTCCTAAATTTGTATCTCCTGGCATGACCTGTCATCAGAACTCTAGGCTCATATACAAAATTGTCTACATCATTGATATTCCTAATTGCAATATTTAATAGCTATCTCAAATTCAAAATGTCCAAAAGTGATTGTCCCCTAAACCAATTTATTCTCCACTCATTCTTATCTCATTAAGTAGTTCCACAATCTGCTTACATTTTATAGCCAAAAATGTAGTCTCTATCCTTGATCTTGCTCTTCCTCCTGCCCTATAATCCATTAACCAATTTTGTTGGCTCTGGATCCAACACAGACCCCAATTATTTCTACTTCCAAATCCATCACCTCCTATGCCTCCTAGATTCTTGCTACAATCATCTCATACGGAGCACTAGGTTGTCTCCCAACTGGTATTCCTGCTTCCACTCTGTTCCACCCCATGATAATTTTCTCACAGTAGTCAGTGTAATTCTTAAAAATGGTGAATCTGATTATTCCCCTTTCAAAATGCTTTTCATTGTCCATAGAATGAAATCTCAAACTTTACTACACCCTACAAAGCCCTGCAAGATCTGGCCCCAGCCTAGCAATCCATGATCTATTCTATTCTCATTTCAGCTTCACAGTCATGTAAAGACAGTTCCCCTCCTCACTGCGTTTGCCCTAGTTGTTGGCATCACGTGAAATGTGTTACTCTGAGTGTGCACAAAGCTGGTCCCTTTTCTATTCATGCCTCAGCTGATATTAAAAGGTCCTTCCCTGACAATCCAATTTAAGTGAGGTCCTCAAAGTCAATCTCTGTCGCATGACTGTTCTTGATTTTCTTCAGGGAACTTACCACTCCCTTGTGTCAATTGTTAATTAATTTGTTTATAAGTCTATTTCCATGTATTAGAATATAAGCAAGTTCTCGAAAAGAAGGTATTTGATTGCTTTTGCTATAGCTTTTCCAGAAATAAGCATAGTTCAAAGTTGGTATTACAGAATTAGTTTTATAATATCCGATAGGACTCTTTTAAGCAGTAAATGAAATACCTCTGCTTAGCACATTGCCTGGCACAAAATACCTGTTGGAAAGATTAGTTATTGCCATTATTATAATTATAATTAGGTACTCATTGAATGTGTCTATAATATTGACTATAATAACTCAGGTTAATGTGTTAAATCTTTCAATAAAGTGCTTGCATTTTAAAGGTTGTTTTATAATATAAATAACATGTAAAACTATACTGGTGAATAAAGTTTTTGCACATAGGTGAATGGTTCAACATCTTTAAAATCAAATCACATATTTAGCAACTGCTTTTACCTACTGGTAGGGCTGAACTTATTCATGTCTTCTAACTAATCAACCATTCCAACTATAAGGGCTACTTCCATGAACTAAATTAAAATCAGAGGCCTTATCACTAGACCTAGGTTCATTTAATTTAAGCCCATTATTAAACCTCCCACTTTTCAAAAATGTATGACTTGAGGGAAATCTCATTAAACTTCATGGAAAGGCTAAAGTGAGCTTTGCCTTCAGAGCCAAGCAGAAATAGAGCCATTAGAAATACGTGTGATGAAGTATAAATTATAAGGTGATATTAAAGTGAGGCTAGAACTCAAAAGAGAATGGTATTCTATCACACATTTTAATCTCTTTGTCAAAATCCTTTGTGCAAGTATACTAAATGGCAGTGACTATAATAAATTGGAAAGAGTAAAATATAGCAGCCTCAAAATACAACAGAAAAAAATGATGTATTTTATGTATATGAAATATGAAAGATAAGTCTAGAAAATGTTTTCCTGTCTTATTTACTTTAATAAAAATTCATATTGACATGGAGATTTAATTATGTCTCTAACTTATTCAAATCTTCTAACAGATGACATAGAAGGTTCTCAATATCCTATTCTACAGTTAGCACAAACATACTTTGTGACTATTCCTTAATTCACTTCTACTTTCCATAAATTTATTTTTTCACTGAATTTGTATTTTTATTTTAAACAATTGAGATAAGAATGTATTTTTAGAGGAAGATGAGGTTCTTCAAATTATGGAGTACACTGTTCTCACCTGTAACGTTATAATGACATTAAATAACTGTAACAAAGTTTTAAAGGTTGTATTTCGTCTAAAATGTTTTTGTAGAAAAAGCAATTGATAAAAAATCTGAGTTAAACAAATACTTCTCATAGCCTTTAGTATCAGCAATAGGAAACCTCACATATTTCTCACAATCTTTTCAGCCATAGCAAACTTGTTTCCTGGGAAAGTACCACAAGATAGTATTCTCTCAAATAGATTTTAGAAAGAGCTGCTCTGATAAAATGAGGGAGAGTGTAACACAAAGACATGTTTTGAATTTGCAGAGTATTCTTTTATTCAACTTAATTACAGAATGCACTTAAGTTGGAATGATGCATGCATGTTACGTAAAAATTAGTTATCTATTGTTTTACTATTTTATTATTCTTCCAATTCATGGTTGATATTTATTCATTGACTGTACTTTCACTGAAAAAAAAGATGTAAATTGTTGACTTTTTAGAAGTTCAAAAAAAGTCTAAGAACCAATTTAGCAACTGGTTAGGAGCTCTGGTCTAAATTTTGATGGAATATGAGACAAAATTATGTCTTTTAGAGTTCCTTCAGAACAATCCTATGTATGTGTTTCTGGTTTCCTCTTATTAAATATGACAGTTGGCCTTATCAGCAGATTTTCTAAAAACAATTTATAAATGTGGGACTTTGGAACAGAAGTATTCTGACAGCACTGACAATTACGGGAATGAGGCATTTCTTCCTAGCCAATTAATGCATCTGTCTATATTCTTGACTACTATGATTCATTAAATTTTTTATTTCTCTGTAAGATGAGGATCTAAAATTGGAAAACTGTTTTATTTCTCAATTAAATGAAGCAAAAGGGAAATTAATTTTTTTAATTGGTTTCCTTGCTCATTTATAAAGTAAGTCAGAATACAAAAAGTAAAATAGTGGTTGACAGGGATTCAGGGGAGAGGAAATGGGGAGTTACTGGTGAATAGATACCAAGTTTTAGTTTCGGAAGATGGAAAATATTCTAGAGATGGAAGCTGGTAATGGATGTACAAGAATGTGAATGTTCTTGCCACCTTTATTTTATTTTATTTTATTTATTTATTTATTATTATTATTATTATTATTATTATTTTTTGATATGGAGTCTTGCTCTGTTGCCCAGCCTGGAGTGCAGTGGTATGATCTCAGCTCACTGCAGCCTCTGCCTCCCGAGTTCCAGTGATTCTCCTGCCTCAGCCTCCTGAGTAGCTGGGATTACAGGTGCACGCCACCACATCTGGCTAATTTTTTAACTTTCAATAGAGTTGGGGTTTCACCATGTTGGCCAGCCTGGTCTCAAACTCCTGACCTCAGGTGATCGACCCTCCTCAGCCTCCCAAAGTTCTGGGATTATAGGCGTGAGCCACTGTGCCCGGCCACTTTCCACCTTTAAACTATACATTTACAAATGGCTACAATGGTACATTTTATGTAACATATGTTTTACCAAGATAAAAAAAAAAAAGATATATTAACTAAAAAGATACGATGGCAGATATCTGAAGATCAGTTCTATCTAAATTAAAGATGAAACACAGTCTTATCCTTAAAGGGGTCTCACAAATTGTTACATATTATCTGATTCTAATGGAATATAATCATTTATATGCAGTCTAGTCTTTTCTACAAATTCTGAATAAAAAGACTAGACTGTAAGAAGGAAATAATGCCTTCCCTACAATTATGCTCCTACCCCCAACCCTTCTTAAAACTTTCAATCATAGGTCCCTGGACATTAGCTATGTTAAAAAATCACCATGTAATGAATCAATGAAGGAATCAATAACTAAAATAAACATAAGAGATCTATGCCTACTTGAATTAAATTGATGGATAACTGGAACAAATAATATGTTCAGGCAGAAATGCTCTGTGTTATGATTGAGGACAAGTATCAGTGTTAAGCTTGTGAGTATAAACATTGTTGTATTTAAATTGCCCATTAATAAGCAAATGCTTGTTCTAGTTTATCTTCAAATAAAAACAATCCTCTACAGTCTCCTATATGTTCTCTTTCTCGTCATTAAATTCATTTTTTTAACCCACTACATTTGTGAGGGGAGGGCTCAGAACTTTGGGTCCAGGAACTCAGTGGCCAAAGCGTATTTTATGAAGAAGCACATTTTTCCAAGGACTACCTGAGGCCTATGACTCCATACAACATACAGGAGAGAGATGAACATTGACTAGAAGCATGGTGAGAGCAGAGAAGTAGGTCCAGACCCCTTTGTGAAAAGTATTTTTTCAGAGAGTTCACAAAAGCAGGGAGGAGTGTGAATTCAAATCCTGTCTGAATAACCAGAGAAGACAACTCCAATTTCAGAAAAACAAACAAACAAACAAACAAAAAACTGAACACAAACACACACCAAACACAGAAGATCTCCAAATTGATATCAGAATGCACACTGTTTTTCCATGCCTCCAGCTTTTCCCCCATCTCCTCACTTCTCATTGGGAGTCACCTGCAAATGACTCACTCAACCATCCACTTGGCTATGGACTTGTGTTAATAAGAGAGGTCTCACTAGTCCAATGACAGGATTTAGAGACATTGATCAAAATCCAACAAGTCGCACCATATCTTAAAAAGCATGCCCTTCTGCAGTTATCCCATAATATACTTAGATGTCCTCTGTCTTGTTACACACACGCACACAGAATGTTAAAACATCTGTTAAAAATGATCAGTTTGCTTTGCAGAGTAGAAAACTGCTGTTTAAATTCTCCTTTTGTATAGTTCCTGCATAAGGGAAATCATATGATTGCTGAACTCATGCTAGAGTTATTTAAGCATGCCAAGTTGTGCTTAAGTGAGGGAGAGTGAGACACACTTTAAGATGTAGAAAGACATTAGGAACTTTTTCTAGTGTTGCTTTGAAAGCACCATGCACACTATCAGATTGTGAGTGACTGAGTACTAGCTTTAGGAATGCAACAAACAGACATTCATATAGATGCGTCTGGTGTTCAAGGATAAGGATTTCAACAGCAGAGAGGTGTGAAGTGATATAATGACAGGAATCTATCAGTTTGCATTTAAAAATCTAAATCTGAACAATGATCTATGCCTCATAATATACTGGTGTTTTAGGGTGGAAAGGGAGTTAATATTTCATTCCTTGCAATCACTGTGTAGTGCTCAGTCAATACAAATCTGAACTTGTGAGTTGTCTGGTATACTGAAATTAATTGACTTGTATTGTTTTCGCTAGTTCTTTAAAGGTAAAATGGTTGAGAAAAGGTATAATAGTTAGAAACAGAGGCACAGATGCTTGAAGCCACAAGAAATTTTAGATATTCTCTATCCAGTCCTCTCATTTTATCAATGAGAAAACAATGACAACTTTGAAAGGTTACAACAAATTAAATGTGGCTAGATGAAAAGTGGACGTTCTTTCACGTGTTTTCCTACCCAACTATGAGCTCCGTGAAGGCAAATTCCGGATCACATTCCTTATTATATATGACATTATACTAGGTACAGTATAAATGTTGAATAAATAAATAAAACCAAGGAACCTGACTTTTCAGGTTCAAAGAGTTAGTAAAAGGACCCAAGAAAATTGAATTCTGTCAACCTCTAAACATTCTTACTCCTGAGAACTTCTAGGCTGAAACACAGGAAGTATTAATATTTGTGCACAAACATTAGCTCTCTGCATTCTGTAAATGTATCCTTTACATTCTTGCTGACTAAATTGTAGCACATAATTGAAATATATAATAATAATTGAATCAATCATAATTGAATAATAATTGAATTTCAAGTTAAATTCTTAAGAAAATTATCCTTATAAAGTTTTCCTAATAAAATGTAGCATTTTAAAGTCCATTTCATAAACCATTATTTTTTGTTGAAAAGGTATTATTTCTTGTAACAAAATTTTAGTGTGTGAAAATACCATTTGATTATGACCCAGTTTTACCTGAAATGCAATATGTATAAGTCAAGCCATTACTACAACAAAAAATTTGTGATCATAGTTAGCTTGTAGAAAAGGAATATAATCTGTTCTGCTATTAGAGCTTTGTAAAAGTATTCTACCATATTGAGTTTTCAAAAATGATATAGTAAGAGAAATTCATTTTGGTTTTGGTTCCATTATCTAGATGTGTAAAGTGTAAAAGCTTCTCTGTTTAACTATTTTGGAACATTATTTCTGGGTCCAATTGGCTTATAGTTGATGAAAACCTTAACAAGTACCTAGATTGTAATCACATGTCTTATAATGACCCCTCATGACCCCTCATCTTTATGTTCAAAATCCTAATCATCTTTCTGCAAAAATGTTAGCAGCACCAAATTATTTCATTTGCTATCAATTAAAAAAATCAATTGTGCTCTATATTTACAAATATGATACAGTATAAATTTTAAAGTGTGATTCTGTTCCCTCTATCTTAAAATCCCAGGTAAAATAAATTATGTAAAAATTCAAGAACTGAGCATGGTCACTCATGCCTGTAATCTCAGGACTTTGGGAGGCCAAGATGGGAGGACAGCTTGAGGTTAGGACTTTAAGCTCAGCCTAGACAATGTAGTGAGAGTCTGTCTTCCAAAAAACACAAAAATAAATTAGCCAGCCATGGTGGTTGCATGCCTGTAGTCCCAGCTACATGAGACACTGAGGCAAGAAGATCGCTTCAGCCTAGGAGTTCAAGATTGCAGCAAGTCACGTTTGTGTCACTGCACCCCAACCTGGGCAACGAAGGAAGACCTTGTCTCTAAAAAATAATAAAACAGGGGGAGGACCCAAGATGGCTGAGTAGGAACAGCTCTGAATTGCAGTTCCTAGTTAAAACCCAGAGGGTGAGTGATCACCGCATTTCCAAACGAATTTTTACTGCCCAGAGACCAGGAGATTCACGAGTGGAAAAGTGCCGTGAGTCTCCAGCGCAGCTGTTTCAGCCAGCAGAGCAGTTCTCTGCACAAAAATCTCACAAAAATCCAGGTGCAATTTCAACTGGTGACTGGAACACCTGGGGAGACAGAGTCGCCCGTTGAACTGAAAGAAAGGGGGCTGAAACAGGGAGCCAGGTGATCTGGCTCAGCTGGTCCTACCCCGACAAAGACTAGCAATCTGAAATGCTCTGGATTGAGAGTTTCGCAGCAAGCACAGCTAGACGCGGGAAGGTTCAGCTCTGTGGAGTGAAGGGCATCCACCATTACTGAGGCAGTCCGCCACTACTGAGGCAGTCCGCCATTACTGAGGCAGTCCGCCATTACCAAGGCAGTCCGCCATTACTGAGGCAGTCTGCCATTACTAAGGCAGTCCGCCATTACTGAGTCAGTCCACCATTACAGAGATAGTCCACAATTACTGAGGCAGACCACCATTACCGAGGCAGTTCTAACTATACCCCTATAAATAAAACTGTAAGGAAGTTCACACAGCAGCTGAGCAGAGCCCACAGCAGCTCAGCAATGCCTCTGCTGGCTGACTGTGAGTAGGCTACCTCCTTGCTGGGCAGGGCATCTCTGAAAAAAAGGCAGCAGAATGACAGGAACTTATAAATAAAGCCCCACATTCCTGGGACAGAGCACCTGGGAAAAAAAGGCAGTTATGAGTTCTGCTGCAGCAGACTTAAACATACCTGCCCAGCAGCTCTGAACAGAACAATGGAGCTCACAGCTCAGCACCTGAGCTCCTATAAGGGACAGACTGTCTCCTCAAGCAGCTTCCCGACCCCCATATAACCAAAGAGATACCTCATAAAGGAGAGCTCAGGTTGGCATCTGGTGGGTATCCTTCTGGGACAAAGATAACAGAAGAAGAAACTGGCAGCAACCCTTACTATTCTGCAAGCACTGCAGGTGATCCCCCAGGCAAGCAGTGTCTGGAGTGGACCTCCAGCAGTCCTACAGCAGGGGGGCCTGACTGTTATAAGGAAAACTAAGAAACAGAAAAAAACAACATCATTAGCAACAAAAAATACGTCCACTCAGAGACCCTATCTGAAAGTCACCAACCACAAAGACCACAGGTAGATAAATTCACAAAGATGGGAAGAAACCAGCACAAAAATGATGAAAATACCCAAAACCAGAATGCTTCTCCTCCTCCAAGGGATCACAACTCCTCACCAGCTAGGGATCAAAGATGGATGGAGAATGAGTCTGATGCACTGACAGAAAAAGGCTTCAGAAGGTAGGAAATAACAAACTTCTCTGAGATAAAAGATCACGTTTTAACCCAATGCAAAGAAACTAAGAACCTTGAAAAAAGGTTTGATGAAAGGCTAATGAGAATAAACAGCTTAGAGAGGAATATAAATGAATTGATGGAGCTGAAAAACACAGCAGGAAAACTTTGCAAAGCATATATAAGTTTCAATAGCTGAATCAACCAAGCAGAAGAAAGGATATCAGAGATTAAAGATCAACTCAATGAAATAAAACAAGAAGTCAAGATTGCAGAAAAAAGAGTAAAGAGAGATGAACAAAGCCTCCAAGAAATATGGGATTATGAGAAAAGACCTAATCTATATTTGATAGGTGTACCTGAATGTGATGGAGAGAATGAATCCAAGCTGGCAAACACTCTTCAGGATATTACCCAGGAGAACTTCTCCAACCTAGCAAAGTAGGCCAACATTCAAGTCCAGGAAATTAAGAGACCACCACAAAGATATTCCTCAAGAAGAGTAACCCCAAGGCACAGCACATAATTGTCAGATTCACCAGGGTTGAAATGAAGGAAAAAATGCTGAGGGCAGCCAGAGAGAAAGGTCAGGTTACCCACAAGGGGAAGCCCATCAGACTCACAGCAGATCTCTCAGCAGAAATGCAAGCGAGAAGAGAGTGGGGGCCAATATTCAACATCCTTAAAGAAAAGAACTTTCAACCCAGAATTTCATATCCAGCCAAACTAAGCTTCATAAGCACAGGAGAAATGAAATCCTTTATGAGTAAGTAATTGCTCAGAGATTTCATCACCACCAGGGCTGCTTTACAGGATCTCCTGAAAGAAGCACTAAACATAGAAAGGAACAACCAGTACCAGCCACTCCAAAAATGTACCAAATAGTAAAGAGCATTGACACAATGAAGAAACTGTGTCAACTAATGAGCAAAACAACCAGCTGGCATCAAAATGTCAGGATCAAATTCACACATAACAATATTAACCTTAAATGTAAATGGGCTAAATGCCCCAATCAAAAGACATACTGGCAAATTGGATAAAAAGTCAAAACCCATTGGTGTGCTGTATCCAGGAAACCCATCTCACATGCAAGGATACACATAGGCTCAAAATAAAGGGATGGAGGAAGATCTACCAAGCAATTGGAGAGAAAAAAAGCAGGAGTTGCAACCCTAGTCTCTGATAAAATAGACTTTAAATCAGCAAAGACAAAAGAGACAAAGAAGGGCATTACATAATGGTGAAAGGATCAATGCAACAAGAAGAGCTAACAACCCTATATACGTGCCCAATACAGGAGCACCCAGATACATAAAGCAAGTTCTTAATGACCTACAAAGAGACTTAGATTCTCACACAATAATAGTGGGAGACTTTAACACTCCACTTTCAATATTAGACAGAGCAACGAGACAGAAAATTAACAAGGATATCCAGGACTTGAACTCAAATGTGGACCAGGCAAACCTAATAGGCATTTACAGAACTCTCCACCCCAAATCCACAAAATATACATTCTTCTCAGCAGCACATCACACCTACTCTAAAACTGACCACATAATTGGAAGTAAAACACTCCTCAGCAAATGCAAAAGAACGGAAATCATAACAAACAGTCTCTCAGACCACAGTGCAATCAAATTAGAACTCAGAATTCAGAAACTAACTCAGAACCACACAACTTCATGGAAACTGAACAACTGGCTCTTGAATGTTGACTGGATAAACAATGAAATGAAGGCAGAAAAAAAGATGTTCTTCGATACCAACGAGAACGAAGACACAATGTACGACAATCTCTGGGACACGTTTAAAGCAGTGTCTAGAGGGAAATTTATAGCAATAAATACCCACATAAGAAGCAAGGAAAGATCTAAAATCAACACCCCATCGTCAAAATTGAAAGTGCTAGAGGAGCAAGATCAAAAAACCTCAAAAGCTAGCAGAAGACAAGAAGTAACTAAGATTAGAGCAGAACTGAAGGAGATAGAGACACAAAAAACCCTTCAAAAAATCAATAAATCCAGGAGCTGGTTCTTGAAAAGATCAACAAAATAGACCACTAGCCAGATTAATAAAAAAGAAAACAGTGAATAAACAATTAGTTGCAATAAAAAATGAAAAAGGGGTTATCACCACAGATTCCACAGAAATATAAACTACCATCAGAGATTACTACATAAAACTCTATGCACATAAACCAGTAAACCTGGAAGAAATGGATAAATACCTGGACACTTACACCCTCCCAAGCCTAAACCAGGAAGAAGTGGAAATGCTGAATAGATCAATAACAATGGCTGAAGTTGAGGCAGCAATTAATAGCTTACCAACCAAAAAAAGCCCAGGTCCAGAGGGGTTCACAGCCGTACTCTACCAGACATACAAAGAGGAGTTGGTACCACTCCTTCTGAAACTATTCCAAACAATCCAAAATGAGGGGAATGCTCCCCAAGTCATTTTATGAGACCAATATCAACCTGATACCAAAACCTGGCAGACACTCAACAAGAAAAGAAAACTTCAGGCCAATATCCATGATGAACATAGATGCAAAAATCTACAATAAAATATTGGCAAAGAGAATCCAACAGCACATGAAAAAGCTTATCCATCACGATCAAGCAGGCTTCATCCTGGGGATGCAAGGCTGGTTCAACATACATAAGTCTATAAACGTAATTCACCACATAAACAGAACCAAAGACAAAAACCACATGATTATCTCAATTGATGCAGAGAAGGCCTTCGAAAACATTCAACAGCCCTTCCTGCTAAAAACTCTCAATAAACTAGGTATCGATGGAACCTGTCTCAAAATAATAAAAGCTATTTACAACAACCCCACAGCCAATATTATACTCAATGGGCAAACACTGGAAGCATTCCCCTTGAAATCTGGCACTAGACAAGGATGCCCTCTCTCACCACTCCTATTCAATATAGTATTGGAAGTTCTAGCCAGAGCAATTAGGCAAGAAAAAGAAATAAAATGTATTCAGTTAGGAAAGGAGGAAGTCAAATTGTCTCTATTTGCAGATGACATGACTGCATATTTAGAAGACCCTATCATCTCAGCCCCAAATCTCCTTAAACTGATAAGCAACTTCAGCAAAGTCTCAGGATATAAAATCAATGTGCAAAAATCGCAAGCATTCCTTTACACCAATAACAGTCTTAAAGAGAGCCAAATCAAGAACGAACTGCCATTCACAATTGCTACAAAGAGAATAAAATACCTAGGAATACAAATAACAAAGGATGTAAAGGACCTCTTCAAGGAGAACTAAAACCACTGCTCAAGGAAATAAGAGAGGACACAAACAGACGGAAAATCATTTCATGCTCATGGTTAGGAAGAATCAATATTGTGAAAATGGACATACTGCCCAAAGTAAATTATAGATTAAACACTATTCCCATCAAGCTACCAATGACCTTCTTCACAGCTCTGGAAAAAACCACCCACCTTAAATTTCATATGGAACCAAAAGAAAGCCCTCATAGCCAAGACAATTCTAAGCAAAAAGAACAAAGCTGGAGGCATCACGTTACCTGACTTTAACCTATACTACAAGACTACAGTAATCAAAAAACCATGGTACTGGTACCAAAACAGAGATATAGACCAGTGGAACAGAACAGAGGCCTAGAGGCAACGCCACACATCTACAACCATCTGATCTTTGACAAACCTGACTAAAACAAGCAATGGGGAAAGGAGTCCCTGTTTAATAAATGGTGTCGGGAAAACTGACTAGCCATGTGCAGAAAGCAGAAACTGGACCCCTTCCTGACACGTTACACCAAAATTAACTCCAGATGGATTAACGACTTAAACATAAGACCTAACACCATAAAAATCTTAGAAGAAAACCTAGGCAAAACCATCCAGGACATAGGCATAGGCAAGTACTTCATGACTAAAACACCAAAAGCATTGGCAACACAAGCCAAAATAGACAAATGGGATTTAATTTAACTCCAGAGCTTCTGCATGGCAGAAGAAACAATCATTAGAGTGAACCAGCAACCAACAGAATGGAAAAAAAAATTTGCAATCTACCCATCTGACAAAGGACTTATATCCAAAATCTATAAAGAACTAGAACAGATTAACACGAAAGAAACAAACAAACCCATTCAAAAGTGGGCAAAGGATATGAACAGACACTTTTCAAAAGAAGACATATATGAGGCCAACAAATATATGAAATAAGGCTCATCATCACTGGTCATTAGAGAAATTTTGAGATACCATCTCACGCCAGTTAGAATGGCGATCATTAAAAAATCTGGAGACAACAGATGCTGGAGAGGATGTGGAGAAATAGGAATACTTTTACACTGTTGGTGGGAGTGTAAATTAGTTCAACCATTGTGGAAGGCAGTGTGGCGAATCCTCAAGGACATAGAAATAGAAATTCCATTTGACCCAGCAATCCCATTATTGGGTATATATTCAAAGGATTATAAATCATGCTATTATAAGGACACATGCATACGTATGTTCATTGTAGCACTGTTTACAATAACAAAGACTTGGAACCAACCCAAATGTCCATTGATGATAGACTGGACAGGGAAAATGTGGCACATATATACCATGGAATACTATGCAGCAATAAAAATCAATGAGTTTGTGTCCTTTGTAGGGGACATGGATGAACCTGGAGATCATCATTTTCAGCAAAGTGACCCAGGAACAGAAAATCAGTCACGGCACAGGCAGTTGTTGAACAATGTGAACACATGGACACAGGGAGGGAGCATCACACACAGAGGTCTGTCTGGGGGCACTAGGGGTGGGACAGTAGCGGGTAGGGAGTTGGGGGAGGGATAACATGGGGAGAAATGCCAGATATAGGCAATGGGGATGGAGACAGCAAACCACATTGCCATGTATGTATCTATGTAACAATCCTGCATGTTCCTTACATGTACATCAGAACCTAAAATGCAATAATATATATAATAATAGTAATAATAAAATAACAAAAACACCTCAGAATCCTGTTAATCTAAAAAAAGAACACAATATTTATTCAACCATAATGTTTCTTTTTAAATACAGTTTGCTCCTTGAAATGGTAACAGTCAGGGTAAATATTAATATATTTTAAAACTTTTCATTTATTTCAAAGAAAAGGCAAATATCCAAATAGAATTTTACGTTTGCCTTTCTCTGAATCAACACACCGAGAATGCAAAAAGCAGTGTTTTGATCATCCAGTTTCTTTTCTCTTGAAAGTAGTCCAAAAAAAATTTATAATTCATAATTTCTTAGAAGCTATGAAATAAGATCAGAGAGAAGAAGCGGAGAGAGGAGCTATGACTTTCCATGCATATGACTTTTCCTGGACATACTATTTTCATTCTGAAAGCTAATGAACAATTTAAATTTTCCAGCAGTGCAATGTTTCAGAGATCAACCACAATAGGATAGAAGCCAAAGTGTTTGTATTTGCTTGCTGCAAGCAAGGCATATTAGAGAAGAGTACAAGCTGTGATATTGTGTGTGTGTGTGTGTGTGTGTGTGTGTGTGTGTGTGTATGTATGTATATTTGTGTATATATATGAAATCTATTTTACAATCCAGGAATTCCCTCTTCAGTAAGGTAAATCCATATTCAAATACAGTTAGCACCCAGAGCCATTCAATAATGCCTTATTCACATTTCAGATGGAAACATTCATCTTTTGCTGGAGCACATTCTTAAAGTGTATGAACACACAAACACAAAATAGCTTGTATATCAATTTCTATATTCTGTCCTGCAGGAAAAATATAAAGTGAGTGAGGATTGTAATCATGAAGAGTCATTAAACAAGAGACACTACAATATGTTTTCCAATTTTCATTCATTAACAACATACAATCATTTTTAAAATCTACTTGACTTTGACTTGGCAATCTCTTAATTTAAGTGGCACATCTAAAAAGCAGTGTTGATGCAGATAAAAATGTCATTTTTAGGGTTACGTTAATTTTGGGTTATTTTCCTTTAGCTCATTTTTCCCCACTGTTAGTTATTTTTTTCTAATATTATATTTGCTTTACTAGTTCTTATCCAATATATTGTCTAAAAGTATAACAACTTAGAAACATTTCACTTGCTTCAAAAGATAAATTCATTTGACTGAGACAAATCCAATTAATATCACAAGATATGGCTTCAGCTTAAACTTTTTTATGAAATATGACAAGGCATTTGCACAGGGAATGAAAGAATCACTATCAATATTAATTTAGATTCATTGCATATGTCACATTATTACTTTCTCATGATAAGCCTGTAAGGAAGACATTAATGCCTATGATATTTAAACATAGAAACAAGTTTGCGAAGGTTAAAAACTTTGCTAAGACCACATAGTTATGAAAAGAGAAAGCTAAAATTAAAACCCAGAGTATGACTTTTTATAAGCCCCATATCATTTCTCTGCTGTCTCCAAGAGCTTAGAAGTCATTTAGGCCAATTTCCTCACATGAGAAGTAACTAACCAGAGGCCCAGGTATAGTGAAATTCTTTCCCATGGTGCATGTGGCCAGGCGGTGACAGGGTCAAGCCAGACTAATCCTCATTTGTTATACTCTACTAGGTGGCCTTGGCTTATTTCCAACCCTGAGCCACTTGAAATAATGACATGTTTCTAGAAAGCTGACTTCTGGCATTAGGCTACTTCAGCAATACTAGCCTAACTTGAGCTGTTTTGGAAGTCACAGCAACTTCCTGGGCCAAAAAAGTACTAATGACTAAGTAACACTGCTTCATAAATGTAACTTTATTGCAGTTCAAGAATAGCCTTCAGTGACTATGTTTATAAAGGAAGAATGGGGATGATGATGAAATATTCGATTCTAAGTAATATGTTAGGAAACAGTCTTTCCTTCGCCTCTCTCAATTCCTTCATCTAGCATATTATCAAAGCTGTATCATAGATTGTGAGTATAGATGCAGTAGATGTCTTTGTTTCCTTATGCAGTAGACTTTGATCATTGTAACATTTACAAAATCAATGTCTAACATTTTTAAATAAAAATATTTCTTTAGAAGTAAAAAAAAATGTTTCATTTAATTTATTTAAGTGTGATGGAAGATGATGTGGGATCAATGTCACCTGCTGTGATGTTTCAGAACATTTCTTCACACGGAAACCACTATCCTGTACTCAAGATGGCAGTTGGGTGATCAAATGTTATACATGATTGATAGGTAATGGAATAGTGAATATTTAGCCAACTTACTCTTGAATTGACCACTTCCAGGGAGACATTCTGAGGCGGAGCACTTGGCACTAAAAGGAATCAAACAAATTGTGACAGTTACTGCCAAAATTTTGAAAGAGAAATACCACCTGTCTTGTAAAAAAAGAGTGGTTTTTTTTTCCCCATAGTTCATAATGATAATTAGGTAGGTTAAACCAGGTGGTATTTCAAGAATTTTTGAAGAGCTGAAAAATATTTGTCAATTTTTTGTCTCACTTGGCAAGCCAGTTAACTTACCCATCTAGGCAGCCCCCAAAACTGTTAGGCAAGAGAACACGTGCAGTGATACCAAATACCACCATTTAATTACAGCCCTCTTGTGATAACTTTCCAGAGAAAGCAATAAAAATATACAGAAGATTTCCTAGAGTGGTTTTAAAGTCTTAAGATATTGTGCATTTCAGAATTTGCATTGCTTTATGATAAAATATGTCATTCTAATGGTCACCCAGGTTTCTAAATCCCTGTAATGCAATCTTTATTACCTCTTAAAAAGTAAAAAGAAGAAATACTTCTTAGATTTTTAGCTGCATATAATTAAACCTGTATGTGATAAAAGCAAGCAGGTTGCAATAGCACTTGAGTCAATTCTATTAACAAAGGAGCAACTTATTTTTCTTTGTAGACTTTCTAGGTACAGTATTTTGTTTTTCTTGCCTGCATTTCTATTTTCCCACTCCTTAATAGAAGGAAGAACATATACATCTCTCTTTTAATACTTAAACATTTACTCTATCAACAAAGTGAGTATTCTATCATGTGAGTAATTAAAAGACAACCACTTATTGAATGGCTCTTATGTGTCAGGAAGTATTCTAGATGTCTGGGATGAATAATACATGAAATTAAAGCTTTCTTCCCTATAATAGAAGTAGCATTCCATACACTGTTAACACATATTAATCTATAAATAAGTAGTCCCTATTGTTGTTTCTCAGAAACGGATGAATTTAATAGCAAAGAAAAGTCCTCAGGTATTTTCAATAATCTAAGGGCTTTTTTTTTTTTTTTTTTTTTTTTGACATCTTTCCCCTTCTTTTACTAGAATTTGGAAAAAAAATCTATGTTTTTCTATAGGGCACTTACATTTTACCATTCATTTATTTATGCCCTACTCTGAATTTATCTTCTCAACAGTAATTAACATGGAAACATGATGTGTCGATGATTAATCTTTTTATCTTCCAAACTGACATTCAATTAATATTTACTAAATGAATGATTGAATGAGCAAATGTGTACTTACTTATATAGATCCTAGACCTTTCTGGGAATGATGAGAAATGCAACCTTTTTTTTTTAATGTTGATTTTGAACTTCTGATCTTAGTGCCTGATGAAGGTTGCAGCCAGTGTAGCTTCTGATAAAGTACTCATTTTTCATGAATTAACTCAGCAAGCATTCTTTCAAAAATATTTCACAACTTATAAAATCATTCTTAAATTTTTGAAGTTCATATTCTGATTTTAAAATTAAATCAGAATGTAATTCCAATAAGGAAAAAGATTTTTATTCATTTTGATGTTGCATCACCACTATCAAGAAGCGTTTAAGGCACATTTGCACATTTAGTAAATAGTTACTGAATAAACGCATTAGTAGAAAGTTTATAAATTACAATAAAAATGCTTTCATATTCAGGTTTGGTCCCAAGTTTTGTTTTGTTTTATTTTTTAAGTTAAAGTATAAAATTGCAGTTGTACTTGTATTATTTATTTATCATTTATACTATTCTAAACGTTATAATTATTGAGGTATAAATTGCAATTTGGTTTTTTAAAGTAAAGTATCAATTGAATAACAAGCTCTATGTCATACAATCTCACAAACCTCCAAAAGCGGTATCCATTAAAAGCAAAGTTTGGAAATAATGTCTTAATATTAAGTGATGTTGATTCACTTCTTAAACATGAAAAAATATATCTAGTTTCTATTTAACATAATATTGTAATACTGATATGTCATGCTATATGTTTCTAATCATATTACACTCACTTTTTGATAAATTAAAGAGTATCAAAACATAATCTCAGTTACTAATTGAATTTTTGTTAGAAAACTGAATTTTGGAAGAAAGAGAAGTAATATTTATTATGTGTTTTGTTGTAAGTACGGTTCCAGCTGATATGCAACCCTTAAATGTCACTTTCATTTATGTTTATAAGTGTCATTTAATTCCTTATTTCCAGAAAGCCAAGAATACTTTAAGAGGAAAGATATATATGTATTCTTTTTTTGTAGCTACCACAATTTTATAAGCATCAGGACTGTTTTCTACATTAAGAGTTGAAAGGCAGGCCGGGCATGGTGGCTCACAAGCAGTTTGGGAACCCAAAGCAGCTGGATCACTTGAGATCAGAAGTTCCAGACCAGCCTGGCCAATATGGTGAAATCTCATCTCCGATAAAAATACAAAAACTATTTAGATGTGGTGGTACACGCCTGTAGTCTCAGCAACTCCAGAGGCTGAGACAGGAGAATCACTTGAACCTGGGAGATGGAAGCTGCAGTGAGCTGAGATTATACCACTGTACTCCAGCCTGGGTGACAGAGTGAGACTCTGTTTCAAAAAAAAAAAAAAAAAAAAAAAAAAAAAGAACAAGAATTGAAAGGTAATAAAACAAAATTCTGCTAAAAGTCCTTATAAGTAAAGGTATTAAAGTATTTTTTCTTATTTTTTTTTTTTTTACAATGTGAAATTCTTCTCTAACTTTCCACTGATAGCACACTGGCTATTCTTTTTTGTCAGAGAGGAGAGTAGAGAATTTTTCTACAGTATTTTTAGTTATCAGTTCCTACTCCCTCCTTCTCACTATCAATTTCCATATTATTTAGAGATAAATAGATCCAAAAGATAGGATTAGATGCTAGAGCTAGGTGAAACTGAAGAGAACCCACAACGATCTGTTCTTTTCTATATTTGCCTTCCCAAGATGCTTCTTGTTTCATGAGGCAGAAGTAAAAGGACATTTTTCTCTTCAAAATGTCAAATAATTTATTATTTACAATAAATAGGTCCATTCAAGTCAATAAGAGATGGGGCTGGAAACTTCCCTCAATACAAAGTATGCTGGCTTAAAACACATGGTGATGAGATATTTTGTAGGACTCATGAAATTCTCATAATTGTAAATAAGTCTCCAGAAGCATAGGCACTTCAATTCCTCCCCTCAGCAAGTGTATGCTGCCAGGCACACACAATTTATAGACCAAAATAATTCTTATTTATTTTGAGACAGACTCTCTCTCTGTTACCCAGGCTGGAGTGCAGTGGTGTGATCTTAACTCACTGCAACCTCCGACTCCTGGCTTCAAGTGATTCTCCTGCCTCAGCCTCCCAAGTAGCTAGGATGGCAGGTGTGCACCACCACGCCGGGCTAATTTTTTATTTTTACTGGAGACAGGATTTCACTATGTTGACCAGGCTACTCTCAAACTTCTGGCCTCAAGTGATCTGCTTGCCTTGGCTTCCCAAAGTGCTGGAATTACAGGCGTGAGCCACCCTGCCCAGCAGTAATTCATATTTCATTATAAACATTTTTCTTTAAAGGCCATTTATCACAGAATAAAAGAAATATATGTTTCCACATTGAATCTTGGCTCTGAATTTTCTAGTTTATGTGGCCTGGCTCTAATGCTTACCACCTTTTGTGATCTCTTTCTGACTTATTTTGTCATCTGTAAAGTAGGGAAAAAATTATAGTATTGTGAGGATGAAAGGTAAAGGCAAACTACTTAGATCAGTGTCTTGCCCTAGTAAGTATTCAACGAATATTAATGATAACAGTGATAAAAACAATAAGTACATTCTTACACTTATGTTGCCTATGAAATCGGGTCTTCTGCTTTTGGACACAGGATAAGCTGGCATAGAAACTTACAACTGTTCATTCATTCATAGAAGCTCTTAGTGACTTACCCATGCCAACTACTCCAAGAGAGTATTTTGGAACACATTCCCAAAATTAGTTAGATGTCCATATGCTCTATAATCGCAATGGTATGATAAAATGGATAATTATAAACCAGTGGTATTCTAGGTGGAGGAATTTGAATGAAAAATAATTTTTCTACTCAGAAAACAAAGCAGAGCTAAATTAGAGATGACAGCTCATCTGGATAAAGATCTTTACAAGCATCCCAGTAGAACAGAGGAAAAAACATAAAATAATTAATCTGGAAGAATTTATTTACATTTAACTTCGGTGTTTTTTTTTTTTTTAATTTTTCTATGTCTCAATGTATTTTTATGGTAAGACTCCTGACATGAAAAGATTTATAATGTTCTCTGTAATACAGACGCATTTAGACACAGTCATGTATTAAATTAGTTCCACAAATGAAAAATCCTAAAGATAAGCCTTTGCATACAAAAATTTGCACAGTTTTGACTGAACTGTCTAATTAATTCAATAAATATTTACTCTGTTAGGAGGAATACAGAGATAAATATAACATCA
This sequence comes from Ateles fusciceps, assembly GCA_036589455.1. Classification (NCBI taxonomy): domain Eukaryota; kingdom Metazoa; phylum Chordata; class Mammalia; order Primates; family Atelidae; genus Ateles; species Ateles fusciceps. Next base: position 799,632 of record JAZHEH010001015.1, read on the forward strand.
TCCCTCATATATAGGAGTATGTAATATTAATATAATGAGAAAAAGTGATTGCACATTGATAAAGATAATATTTATTAAACACTTAAACATCATGTATTTTTTTAGGTGCTTACACAGATCAGCCCATTTAATTTTCACAACATTCACCTGTTACAACATTTACAAAGTTAAAGAAGAAGAGTGTGCCATGACTGAAGACTGGGAAGCAGGTGATATTACATGTGATAAAATACATCTCAGTGTGATACATGACCTCAGCATGAACAGCTTCAGTATAAAGGAGAAAACATGAGATTGAAGCAGACGGAAACTGGATAATAAGGAAATGGAAGCCAAGATCACAGATTTGTGTTGGACATTCAAAGCGATGAGTTGATTATAAAAATGAATGCAGATGAAGTCAGTGTGTCGACTATAAGAGGCTTATAAAGTCCTTGCTTTCTCCTTTCGGTGCATTTGATAGAGGGAATTTGGTATCCTTTGCACAGTAATGTTTATTGGGGTTAGGGTCATAAAATTGTCTTTTTTTTTGTAATAGTGACAGACAGTTTCCAAGTCCTAAACACTGTAACACTTCCAGAAGACAATTCTTGAACTAATGAATGATAATCTATCTTTCTCACTTATGACATTTAAAACCAAAGTAGAGAATAAGGCCACAGTATTACAGTTCAGAGAGTGAATGAAATCTACATAAATTATGTAAAATATTCACTTTCATTTGTTTTTCTTTTATTTTTATAATTATAAGTTGTGAAGCAATTTATTCCACCAATAAATATTCTGTTCTGTCTTCAGTAACAGAATCGGATGGATGGGCATAAGAATTACTTTCAAAGTGATACCAAAATGGTATTACATATAAAATACATTTTAAAGTTGAATTTGCAAATGAGCATTATTCCTATGTTCTCTTTGTACTGTCCTTAATATGCATGCCCTTCCTCATTTCATTGATATTGTGTGAAATCTACAACCAAATACTTTCCCAGATTAAACAATGATAGATCTGTCAAGAAATCACAAGCTAAAGTTATTTTTTTAATTAAAAAGATCAATGATTTATAGAATTAAACACATCAAATGGAAACTGTTCCTAAAAAATGCTAGTCCATCGCCTTTTTTAATATTCACATGAGCCCATCTCTACATTTTAGCACCTGCCTGAGTTTTCATTGGCTCCACATCATATATATTGGTGTATTTTATTTTCACTTTTTATCAAATTTCCCAACCTTTCATGATCATCTAGCAGGTAGATTTCTAGTTTCCCCTGGCCATTGCTTTGCCAAATTTATTCTCTTTATTAAGATTTCTTTCTCTCTTTAACGGCATTAAAAAAACACGTCTAGCCTGGGCAACGAAGTGAGACCCTATCTCTGCAAAAAATAAAAATATTAGATGGGCACTGTGGCCTATGCCTATAGTTCGAGCTACTCAGGAGGCTTAGGTAGGAAAATCCCCTGAGGCCGGATGCAGTGGCTCACGACTATAACCCCAGCACTTTGGGAGGCCAAGGTGGGTATACCACTTGAGGTCAGGAGTTTGACAGTAGCCTGCCCAACACGGTGAAACTCCGTCTCTACCAAAAATACAAAAATTAGCCAGTTGTGGTGGCATGCATCTGTAATTCCAGGTACTCAGGAGGCTGAGGCAGGAGAATCACTTAAACCCACGAGGTGGAGGTTGCAGTGAGCCGAGATCAAACCAATGCATTCCAGCCTGGGTGACAGAGTGAGACTCTGTTTCAGAAAAGAGGGGAGGGGAGGAGCGAGGAGCGAGGGGCGAGGGGCGAGGGGCGAGGGGCGAGGAGTGAGAGGCAAGAGGTGAGAATAAAGAAGAGAGGAAGGGGAAGGGGAAGGGGAAGGGAAGGTGGTAGTAAGCCACAATTGTGTGACTGTATTTCTTGTCTCGTGTGTGTGTGTGTGTGTGTGTGTGTGTGTGTGTGTGTGTTTATTCTTCCATTTAGTAGGCAACATACACATTTTTCATTCTCAATTTTAATACTTTCAGTTTCAATATTAGCTTATTTGGCCTAAGTCCTTATATTTTCTAATTAAGAGGTAAATATAGGAGGATTTATCTATCATTTACACCTTTAATCATCCTCACACTTTTAGAAGGGGAAACAAAAGAAATATGCCAATCAAAATTAGTCCACACACACCCAAATGTGTTTGTGTTAGAAGATTCAAAGAAATAAAAAAATACATGCACAAAAATAATTTTAGCTCTTAGTCAATAGTCACATTTTGAGGATTACCTATTAGTATATACTGACTCAAGAGTATATGTATATGCATATATACATATATATTTATTTAATATGGAGAAAGGGTCTCACTCTGTTGCCCAGGCTGGAGTCCAGTAGAGCAATCATGGCTCACTGAAGTCTTGAACTCCAAGGGTCAAGTGATCCTCCAGCCTCAGCCTCCCAAGTAGTTGGGATCATCATATCCAGCTAATTAAAAACAAACAAACAAACAAACAGTTTACAGAGATAGGGTCTCACTATGTTACTCAGGTGGGTCTCGAACTCTTAGGCTCAAGCCATCCTCCTGCCTCAGTCTCTTAAAGTGCTAGGATTACAGGTATGAGGCACCAGACCCAGTCAGGAGTATATATCTTGATAGCAAGTTTACATTTGATTTTAATAGTCCATAAATTTTTAGTCAGGAAGCCTTGAAAATGTAATCTGCGATATATGTGCAATATTATGTCATTATTGTAACAAATTTGTAAAAGGAATTTCACTGTTTTTAACTTACCATCAGAAAGTGTAACCACTGTTATATCATCAGTAGATACTCCTGGGCCGTAGCGATTATAAGCTAAGAACCGAAGACTATATTCGGTGAATTTTTTCAGGCCTTCCAGTTTATAAGATAGTCCATCAACCTCTATATTCTGGAGACACAAAACATTAAAACTGTTATCAAGGAAGTGCATTAAAGTAAAAATGGCAACATTCTGTACACTCAGTGATTGGACATAAGACTCTTACAAACTGTATTCCAGCCTTATAATGAGTTATAAAACCTACCTTGTGACACAGACTCCCCCACTAAAAACCAACTACTCTGTAGACTGCTTGTTAAAACAGCACATGCTATTTTTACAGTCATTAAGTTCCAATTTGTTTAACACTACTCAATATAGTGAATGGTTTGGATTATTCTACCCACACTAAACTCTCACAGGCAAAAGTTAGCTTATAACTCCACGGGAACAGAGATTTTCTCCTGTACCAAAAATGGAATGATTCACCAAGAAACAACAGATTTTGTGCTTCCCTTGCTGAAATATACCCACAGCTCTTGAAACCATCAGACACGTTGCTACAATTTTTATCTCCCAAAATGCTATTAAATTGGTTGAAGCTATTTGAGCATCTCATGGCTGCAGTAAATGAGCTACTGAAGGTGAAGGTCACTGAGGAATCAGATCAACATACTCACATTTATCTTGGGTGATGCTGGTTTTGAATTTATTTAAATTGGTTGGCGAAATGTATTATTGAAGAGCTAACGTATACAGAAAGGCAGATTAAAAAAACTTGAAAAAACAAGAGCTAAAAATAGCTTGAAAATAGCAAGAAAAAAAATACCACCCATGATTACATAGGAGGAGCTCTTGTAATGCTTATGATATAATTTGGGACTGGACTTGAGCTATTTCTGAATACAAAATATTTCTTATTTTTAAAATAAAAATTCTGATCATACAGTTTATGTGGCAGCATGAAGGCCATTCTATGCTTGACAAGCTTCACAATACATAATAAGAACTCCCATATCCTGAGGCCAATTTTTGATTTTAACTATTGAATGTATACTTGTTTGTATATATTTTCCTACATGAAGTTGAGAATCTGGAAATATCTCAATAGTCATACAGACATATAATATATCTATGTATATATGAATCTCAGAAATTTTATTTGTGACACATATGTGTGTGCATGTAACACAAAGTAGAATTTGAATTTCATGTGTCTCTCTAAAGACTTATTTACTTTTAGTTTGCCTGAACAATTAATTTGCTTCTTTTCAGGTCTCTATGCTAACCATTGTATAGGAGCAAAATGTAAGGAGGAGATTAGGCTTCTCAGAGTAAGTTCTTCTGAAAACAATAAAAAATGATAGGTTATATCCTGATGATGTGAATAAGTTAGATATAATACCAAATGTATTAGAATAAAAAAAGCAGTTTGGCGAATGCCACTGACTATGAGGGCAATCACCCCTTAGTCTAAGAAATAATATTGCAAATGCCTTCCATAACTAGGTGAGTAAATACAAATGTGGTTGCCCACACAAGCCAGGCTACTGCGGACTCAAACAAAAAATTGGCATCCTTTCTATTGACTTCACTTTATTGCCCATTTACCTCTTACCACCAGAATTTAATTAAATTGTGTAAAGTTTCCAATAACAAGTGCTTTAAAACTAATCAGCTTTTCAATGAATGTGCTAAATACTGGGCTGTTTCTCCACCTCTAGAGCTATTCTATAGATGGAAGCATCCAATCATATGGAAGCAGTGTGGCCCATTCCTTCACCTACCTGTTCTTTTCCCGTGGACACCTCAGTGCAGAACAATCTGTAACCTTGGACTGGACCATTTGCATAGGCAGGGGGTTCCCAGGTAATAAGAATTGAGGTAGGTGAGGTAGATACAGCTTGCAGGTTTTCTACTGGCCCTGGAACTTGTACTGTATACAAGAAAATAGTGATTAGGATGAGTGGTTTTTCCTTCTCAAAACAAACAAAATTATGTTTTTACAGTTTAATAAAATTCTAGGAGTATGTATTTTAGAATGATATAGAACAAGAATATAAAAATATAAACTCTGGAAACTTTAGAATCACTTCATTTTAAAATTCATAAGAAGGTTACATTAACTGAAATTGCCTATTTTATTTTACATTTAAAGAAACTGGTAAAGGAGTGGAAGTGACTAAGATTATGGCAGAAAAGCATGGGATGCTGAACCTAAACTTTTAGTCTGAAAAATCTGCCACTATGCCACTGTGTCTTTGCCTGCGTATGGCTAACAACTGCAGAAGGAAAAGAGAAAGTCCATTTGGAGTACTTGTACATTATGGTTCTACTTATAATTTTTAAAGTTTTCACAGCTACAGATAATTCACCAAGTTGTCTTTATTTAAGTCAGCATTTTAAATTCTTGCCTAATTCTGGGTCCTTTAAATGAATTTTAGCCATTTCATTTTCAATTCCACTTTTTAATATTACATTTTCTCTCATTATTACTTTACTTAATCAAGGATAAATAACTTGCCTGTTAATGAAATTAGATAGCACAGGTCTACAACTGTTTACCAAAAACATTTGTTTATACTTTTTTTTTTTTTTTTTTAGAGACAGAGTCTTGCTCTGTTGCCCAGGCTGGAGCGCAGTGGCATGATCACATCTCACAGCAACCTTGAACTCCTGGGGTCAAGCAAGCCTTCTGTCTCAACTTCCTGAGTAGATAGGACTACAAACATGTACCACCATGTCCAGCTACTTTTTTATTTTTGTAGAGACCAGGTCTCACTATGTTGCCCAGGACAGTCTCAAACTTCTGGCAAGCAATCCTCTTGCCTTGGCATCCCGAAGTGCTGGGATTACAGGTGTGAGGCACCACACCCAGCCCGGGTATCTTACCATTCTGAAACTTTCAGAGTTTAGAAAAGTAAAATGGTAGCTATGCAAGGTTTTTAATGTAACACTCCTAATGGGGTCTGTAACTATATATTTATTCAAATGTAATGATATCAAATTAATCAAATGTAACTATATATTTGTTAATCAAATGCAACTATATATTTGCATAAAGCATATGATATTTAAACCAAATGGACTTATTAAATACTATGAATAGTCTAGCATGAGGTCAGGTCAGATTCAGATGCAGAATGAGTTAAGAAAAAGCTTCCATTTTGATTATTTGCTAATTTTGTATTTGTTCATAATTTTGTATTCCTGCATATGGACCTGTATATGGCTTGTACATGGTAGGTGCAATGGCCACATTATGGTAAATGATATCACCATCGCAAGTTTAACTACAACCTTACTTGATAATGTTGTCTGTGTATTTTCCCCAGCCCTGGATACCACCTAACTTTGGACAGATATGCATTGTAGGCTTCTAATAGAATTCTGAGAGTTTGAACTTCCATAGCAAAAACGGCATATGAAAAGCTGACTGGCATGTATCTGATGATACACTTCTTAGATCAGCGTGGAACCTAACAGCATATCTCTGCATCGTTTTTCAAGATTTGTTCCATGGAACCCAGGCTTCTTATGGTATCACTGCTCACACATTCATTTGGAAAAATATTTATATTCATGTCAGAACATGTATTTATGTCACCTTCGCATATTTCCCACCAGTTCCCAAACCTTGACAATCCTTGTTCTTAACAACTGTATTTTTTTACCTTAGCAAATGATTTTTTTTGTTTTTTACTTTTTGCCATTAAAAAAATGTATTGGTAAATAATTTAAAGCCAAAGGAAAATTTAAGAATAAGAATAGTGCATAGAATAGCCATGTTTCCTTTATCCAGAGTGATCTATTGTCAACACTTCGAAATATATATACCAAAATATTCCTCTCTAATTACATATATATACATATATGTATATATATACACACACACACATGCACATAAGAGAGACAGAGAAACTATATATAATCAGAATAAGCTACCCAAATCATTTCTCCTTAACCCTAAATACTTTAATGCATATTTCTTGAAAATAAATGAGTATATGAATAGTATAGTTATCAGCTTCCACGAATTTAACATTAACACAATACTTCAATCAATCTTCATTTGCATTTTGGTTGTATCAACTGACCAATAGTGTCATTGGTGTGGCACTCCCCCTCACCCATTCAGGATCCAGTTTAAGGTCAGGTTTTGTTGCCATGTCTTTTTACGCTGTTGTGAGTTCAAACGGTTCTAAATCCATTCTTTGACATTTGGGCAATTTATATTTTTAAAGAATCTAGCCCCTTTTTATAAATAAAATGTTCATCATTTTGAATGTGTCTTTGTGTCCTCATGTTAGATTTAGGTTATGCATTTCAGACAAATGAAATCTCAATGATGTCTGTTCTCAGGGCATCACATCCAGAGGTGGAAACTCTCTCCCTTCCCTCATTTAAAATGCCAGAGCTGAGTACCTGGGCAAGGTGCTGTCAGTTTTCCCCAGTGCATAGTTTGAAGGTTCCTTATGCCATTACAGCTCTCTACCACTTGCAACTAATAAGCAACTGTGGGGAGATAACCTTAGGACCATATAAATATGCTTGTTATCAACATTTCCCATAGATTTAGTATCTAATAATGGTTCTTGATGGAGTCAATTTCTAGCATGGTGGTTACAAAATGATGTTTTTTCTGTTCCAGCACTTTCTCTACATTTACTTGTTGAGACTTAGCATTTGACTATAAGCAAAAGTCCGTATTTTTCTCTTTTTGTGAATCTTTTATTTCAATGGGCACCTGGATTCCTCCTTTTTTATAATCTATAATTCATTACTGTCCTTAATTATATTGGTGGTCAGATTGACCCATATTCAACCAGGAAAGCTCTTTTTAAACTTGTTTTTCTGTCCTGTGACATGCTCCAATCATTTATTGGAGTACCTCCTTTCTTTTTGGCATAGGATGTTCCAGGCTCATCTTGATCTTGTGTTAGCTCTAGAAACAGACACTTTTTAAAGATTTTCTGGTTCTTTTTAGTGGTGACTGGTACAAAGACAAATATTAGAATGCTAGGTGTATAAGTTGCTACTTGAGTGCATTTACGTCTCAGTCATTTTGGTGATCAGAGCTCAGAAACACGTGTGCATGCATACACATGCCCACACACAAATTTACACACATATACATGTATATACATACATACAGAGAGTAAATATTTTTCATGACTCCAAAGTAATGCCTCCCATTCCAATGTCTCTCTATTGGGTTTTGTCTTGCTCTTCTCATTCCTTTTTGATGTATTCTTTCCTTCACATAAAGACCCTTACTCCTAAGGAGTTGGATTTTGACACTTTATGAGTGTCCTCACTTTAATATCCTTCCAGAAAGAAATATTTTTTTTTCTAGGAAAAAGCTCTCTGTTCCACAAAGGAGAATTTAAGAGACAAAGTTGAACAATGAGAAATCTTACAGTGGATAATGACTCACCAGAATCGTGCTATAACAAAGCAAACATTTTCCTTAATGGAAAAAAAAAAGAAACAAATCAAACCAAAAATGTGTCCACTAAATATTGTTCAAATGAATTGTCACAGTACCATATTTTAAAGAATAAAAACATCAATGATTGGTATGTTTGTATTATTATTGATATATTCACAAAGACAATGCACGTATTTCAAGAGTGGACATTTCTGCTTCTGAACCTATTATTCCTCAACAGAAGACAGAGAAAGGAGCCAGAGCATTGAGAATGAATGACCTGCTTAAGATATATCCTGTACGTGACGTATTCAGAATTGTGATATGGTGCACACAGTGCATAAACATGCGGCCCAGTTGATACATAAAGTACTCACTGAATGTGTTCCTTCTTGCTTTCTTATGGCTATACGGAAAGGGTGTGGTTTATTGTGAACATGGTTCAAACTTGGAGCAGAGATTTCAATTTAAAAATGACCAAACTCCAAGGACATCACTCCTCTCGTGAGATGTAACACATCCAAAGAAGGTGACAGCCCAGCCCTAGTTTCCCAGATACAACCACTCCAGGAGGACTGGGAGATGAGACGGTATCTGAGGAAGGGAAGGGAAGCCAGTGTGTGGGAAGCCTCTGCTCATCTCACCCACCACAGCACAACGAGGTGATGAGAAACAATTCAAATGGACTCCAAGTTTCAAGGGGCAAAGGAGAAGAAAATGCACCTCATCTGACCTATCACATGCACAGTAGGTGGCAAATTTGCTGAGAAGGAAGGAGTGTGAGGTGTCCCCATGTCACCCTGAAAGTTTTCTGAGGTTCCAAGCATGACACGGAAGAGAAGCTACAAATGAACTGTTCATCTACAGTGAAATCAATGAGAATCTGGAAGAGAAGGCTGAGAGAGCCACCTAGCAATGAAGGAGCTGTGTATGGTTCAGAATGGGAGGATGTGCACAGCCTTACATGACCATGACCCTTTGAGAATCATCAAGGCTTGGAAACTTGTGTGAATCAGATATGATAAACACAGACACTTCCATCAGGCATCTTGGGGGAGAATGGACTACAGGGATATCTGCAGCTCAAAGCAGTATCCCCATAAGAACAAACATGAGGCCACACTCCTTTCCTGCTAATCCTCACCAGGGCTGCTCAGTGTCCTGGCTCTTTGTCCCAGGAGATCAGTTGGTACACATTCTATTCAGTTGCCCAAATAATTGCAGCGACTGTCTTTTCCACAAAAACATGCACAATGTTGCTACACAGAAAGCACTCAATTAATGTCAGTCAAATGAATGATTTTATATACAATTACATGTGTTACAGTAAATCATAGGCTGAAGACACATTATGTAATCTAATGCATTTGATTTTGTTGATCCATCATTGTTACTAAAAGGGATCAGAAAAGAGTGTTTTCCTCACACATCTGGTATGAACTAAAATTGGTACATGTGTCTGTGTGTTTGCTGTGCATGTGAGCCTGTGGGCACTTTACCCATCTTATAATTTATTTATATCTATGTAGCTTAATTATTGGTGGGGAAATATTGGGCAGTAAGTACTATAATTTGGACTTACTTTACACTGATAGTGCCAATTCTAATACTCTGTTCATCAACTGCACTCTTCTGGATCTATCTAGTTTAAGTATTCACAAACAACAGTATGCATTTTTATCAACTGCCAGCCAAATGAGAATATTCTATTTGTTGGTGTAAAGTTTCCAATTGCCTTTTTTTCCTGAGAAAGGATTGCCCTTTGATACTAAATTGTTTCCTACTTCAACTCTTTTAAAATTTATTTTATGATCTGATTGTATTGGTAGATTTTCAAAATATACTCATATGTTAAAATTTCATAATTGTATGTTGATTTGCATAAATATAAATATCAAAATATACATATATTTCGTATATAAAATATCAGCCCTCTGAAATAGACCAAAATCCTGCTTGTCTGTTAGATACTCTTCTTCACTGCATTCCTGGCTAGTGTCAAGGCTCTGTGTTTCACTTAAGCTGTTCAATGCCTACTCATCTGTGTTTCACTTAAGCTATTAAATGCTTACTCATCTTCACAAAAATGCTATAAATTCAAATTCATTGTTTCCCTAATATTTTCCCTTTGATTTATAGGCCTAATATATATATATATATATGGTCTTTTACATATATGAAGATTATTCATGGTAATTGCAGAGATATGTATAGGTATTCATGCACATACATATAATTATACATTTATTCAGATCCATATCCATAAATTATATTTCAGTATAATTTATATACTTTTACATATGTGATACATTATATGCATATGAGCTGCAAGAGGAAAAGAAATAAAGGGAGACTCAAAAATGTTCAACAATAGGGCTGGGTGTGGTAGCTCATGCCTGCAATCTCAGCACTTTGGGAGGCCAAGGTGGTAGGATCATTTGAGGTCAGGAGCTCAAGACCAGCCTGGCCAACATGATGAAATCCTGTATCTACTAAAAATACAAAAATTAGTCAGGTGTGGTGGAGGACACCTGACATCCCAGCTACTTGGGAGGCTGAGGCAGGAGAATCCCTTGATCCCTGATCCCTTGAACAAGAGAGGCGGAGGTTCTACTGAACTAAGACTGTGCCACTGCACTTCAGCCTGGATGACAGAGCTAGACTCCATTTCAAAAAAAAAAAAAAATTTTCAACAATGGGAATTAGATGTGAAATCAATACTGTTAACAGCTTCAGCCTTCCATTTCATTACATTTTAGTATGTCAGTCAAGGAACTTAATGGGCTTAACTGCTCATCATTCGAAGATGCCTTTAATATTCCTCACTGATCCCCTCAGTTGGACAATAATTTTGTGGCAAACTGCATCTAATTTCTCCCCATATCCATTCAAGTTACCTATTTCTTCAAAGAATAGAAAGATTTCAGAATAGATGCATAATCTATGCAAGTAACTCATCAATCAATGTCAGCCTACCCAACTACCTTTTTTAAATTTCAATATTGCATTACAGTGGAAATTCACTATACCACCTGTATCTCAGAACAAATTAAATACTTATGTTGGAGTAAATGAGATGTCACTATTTGCACTGGGAACAGTAATTTCTGACTATATATATAAATTTATGGTATAAGAGCACTTTATAATGAGATCTTATTTGATATTAACCCCAATAAGTGGAATATAAAACTTAGCTTAACCTTTAATAAAGCATGATTGATCACATATCATCATTTTGAAGAGAGGATGTATTTGTATGTGAGAGAAGAGGGGGAGAGGAAGAGTGAAAGAGATAGCTGCTCAGTTTAATGATTTATAATTGATTAATTATAGATGACAGGATGTGTGATTTCTTCTCCCTACTCTACCTACGATAGAAACCTGTCACTAGCATCAAAGAGTCCATGAACAAGCCCCTGAAATTATCTGCACATTTAAAAAAATGTGGTATGTATATTTTTTTGAGAAGTAGTGTTCTTAGCATCTATCATTGGAGTATATGATCTCCCAAATGGTAGCTGCCAATGAATTAGCTATCTCAGGTTTCTTTTGGTTCTGAAAAAAGTGATTCTTTATAATCAAATCATTTTTAGTGATTGTTAATTACTTTATAATAGGAAAACATAGTATCACTTTAAAGAGTTATCTTCAACTTTTAATCAAATACTACTGTTTCGGCCGGGCGTGGTGGCTCACGCCTGTAATCCAAGCACTTTGGAGGCCAAGGCGGGCGGATCACCTGAGGTCGGGAGTTCAAGACCAGCCTGACCAACATGGTGAAACCCCGTCTTTAAAATAAAAAAAAATAAAAACTACTGTTTCAAAGCTAAAACATGTTTGTGAAATAGACTTCTATTTTATTTTCCAAATCATGGGTATTTCAAAGACATTTGAATTCATCTGCTTTTATTCACCAAGTATTTTAAGTTTTATAGGATGTTAGGGCTCCTAATAATCAAAAAGTCACATAGTATATATGAATTAGTATACTTTTTTCTTTTCTTTCTCCTGCTCTGTTTTCATTCAAATATCTATCTAACTGTCTGCCTTCCTGACTTACTTTTACTGTAAGAAATTTGATATTTGTGATAATCAGACTAAAATCTAAATTATGATTTATCAAATATGTTTCTTTAAAAGTCATGGGAGCTTAATCCCTTTCAAAAAATAATTTGAATGTGAGGTTTTCAAAGAAAGCTTTAGAAACATCAAGGCATACCACTATTTCTTAATACTGAATGAGGTTGATGTCTCTGAACCATTATACTGATGCTTCTCAGCTGGAAGTCCAAAATGAAGATAAATGTTAGTGTCAGGGAATATGTAGTTGAACATTTGAATATTTAAAGTCTCTTTTAAATGACTGTGTAGTACAATGAGTTCTACTGTTCCTAAATCATCAATTTAACAGCCACCATTAAGAAAAAAAACTAAAATAAATGTGGATTTGAAGAAAAACTGTCATATGTTGTCATTCAAATAATGACCTATAATTCACATGCCCTCAATTTAGTTCAGAATTCTGAGGCTGATTCCATCCCTTTATTAGTTTGCTAATTTAAAAATGATTCTTGGGCCTATATTTAAAAATCAATAGCATGGGATCTAAGTAATAATATTTAGTGATCCAAATGGATTTAAACCACAAAGCTCTCCTTCTTTAAGCAACAGCTTCCATTGCTGATGATCTCCTCAATGAACGTGTTTCAAATGCAAGCCATTTCTGAAACTACTTACATTTATTGATAATAAAGTGTATGTTTTGATTGCTTCTTTGATTTTTTTTTTCTCCTGTAGTTAACAGCTTTAATGATATTTCTATGAAATCTGTTTCTATTCTGTATGGGGAATGCAACATGAAAAAGCCTGCAGGCAATGTAATTATTAACATAATGAAACCTCTTCTTGACTGAACCGTACATAGTTAGAAGATACGACAGTAATTTGGCAAGGAAGAGGCAGAAACTATAGGGTAGGTTTCTATTACAAAACCACAGGAGTCTCACAACATTTGGTTGGAGGAAGCAGTTATTACCTATTCATTTTACCTTTAGTTTTAATATTTTCTGTCTGCTACACACAATATACTAAACTGTACCATTATATATATATATGTGTTTATGAATATACATAGAACAGATGCAGATATGGATAAACACACATATATGATATGTGATATAGATAACGTATATAATTTATGTTTGTACACATATATATATATGCTTAGATATTAATATTTTGACAACTTAATAGAAAAACTTTAATGACTCCCTCTGAAGAAAATAATCTTCAAAGTAGATTTCCTGTAATTCAGCCTAGAACTGGAAGCAGTTGATAATAAAGGGACTACAGGAATTGACCTCCAGATGAGGTCTTTCAGTAAGACAGCTCAGATTTTTCACTAACACAACCAAGTAGTAATAACCTTGTGAAGCATGTGGAGTATTTTTTTAATGCAGAACATTTTGAATTTTACTTTGGAAATTTCTAGGCAATGCCTAGAAATACAAAGTGTAGTAAAGAACATAGATTCTGGACTGTACGGTGGAAGTCTCAAATTATTTCAAGTGCAGATTTCTAAGTAATGTCAAAGGCAATTGTTTTTGTGATGTAGAAAACACTACCTAAATATACCAAACAGAAGATAAAAACTTAAAGTTTCATCCAATGTGCTTAAGTTTACATACTGAATGTTCCATCTACACATTACTAAAAGCTTGATATCATATAAACCTATCATACTGACTAAAAATATTTGACAGCTGGGTCTCATTACTCCCCATTGTGATTGAAATTTTTAGATAAAAGTACCAGCTGATTTTAAAGTCTAATAATAATTTTTATGTGTTCAGCCTACAGTTGTTTCTCCAGAACTGTGAACTATTTTATTATAAACTTTTATAATAAATTTTCAAGGAACTTACTTAGGAAGGAGAAAATTCATGGAAAACATCTAAAGATGAACAATAGACCATATATAATAAAGGTTAAAAATTCTCTGGACAGACAACTAAACATGTAAGAATTCCAGAATAGATCTATTGAGGAGATCTATAGGAATAAGGGATGTTAATGGGGAGCTTAGTAAAGAACGTTTCTTGAAGAACAATTAAGACTTGCATTGATGGATGAAGGATGAATCTGGTGAGACAGGACACATCAGGATGAATGAGTTGGATGGGTAATATTCTTGACCTGAGCATTTCCAGAACAGAACTTACAAGTTGGGAAATGGAGACAAAAACTACCCTATAGCTTGTGGAAGTCTTCAGATGATGAGGTTTTCAAGTAAAAACAATGACAACAATTCCAAGATGAACTAAATTAATGATGGGACATTTCATCTCATATTGAGGAAACCAATTCTTTTTCCCAAAGCTTGGAATTACCATTAAGTTGTTTTCTTAATAACCACCATCAACAAATCAAATCATGTTTTGCCAATCTCAGAAAAATGTGGTCTCTTTCATTAGATTCGAAGAAAGTTTAAAAAATCATTTATTTTTCTCAAGATGCTTCTCTCAGAAAATTCAGTTTGGGAACAAGTACTCAGAGAATTCCAATTTTCAAATGAATTGTCAAGGACTTTTGACAAAATTATGTAGAAATCACATTCAAATGAATTGTCAAGAGCTTTTGACAAAAATCACGTAGCAGAAGCAGAAACTATCTCTAAGATAACTAGTGGCAAAAAAAAAAATACTTCAGGTAGGGTTGAAATATCTTAGTTTTTGATTCCAGAGTCAAAACCCCCTTCTCCTAACTTAATGTATCCTTGGTCCAAGTATTACTTAAATACTCTGAGTATCATTTCCTCAGGTAGCATAAGGATTTTATGAGATTATGTGAAAAGCAAGTGTTCAATATAATATGGTAGTTAATATTATTGTTACCTGAAATCAAGACTCATAAGCTTTTTCAAATATTGGTTATCTCATCAGACAACTGGAGGAAGAGTTTACTCTTCTTAACTCTCAGTATTGTTAGAAGAACATGAGAGATGATGCATGCAAAGGGGGAGATGAAAAACAGAGCATTCCATAGATGCCTAAAAAGATGTGGCCTGAGTCCTGATCAGGATTATGCTGAAAAACCAAACCTGGGCTGAGCGCGGTAGCTCACAACTTGTAATCCCAGCGTTTTGGGAATCTGAGGCAGGTGGATTACCTGAGGTCAGGAGTTTAAGACCAGCCCAGGCAACAAGGTGAAACACTGTCTCTACCGAAAACACAAAAACCATAGTTTGTGTCTGTAATCCCAGCTACTCAGGAGACTGAGGCAGGAAAATCACTTGAGCCTGGGAGGCAGAGGTTGCAGTGAGCTGAGATTGCGCCAGTGCATACTCTAGCCTGGGCAGCAGAGTAAGACTCAGTCTCAAAAAATAAAAAAATAAAAATCTGGCCAAGGGAGTCCCTAATAGAAGAGCCAAGATTATCCTGAAGTATATCACAAACATAAATGGAGCCTTTTAACCTTCTCATAAATAATCCACCAGTTTTGTTTGTTGTTATATTTCCATACTCTACAGACCATAAATTGATGTTTAAATCTTTAGAAGATTCCCAAGCAGAAACCTTCAGAAAGGGCATTTGTTGGCTTCGTACTTAGTTCACAATGATTTGAGACTTGTATGTATCTCAAGACTGTATTTCTGCATGCAAAAATCTCAGTTCTCTATAAATATATATGCATTACAGAGGCAGGTGTCTTCAGCTTATGTGCAACCCAGAGTGTTTCCCATGGTGATAATGTGACTAAACCCAGCAACCTTTCTCAAAGTTGGCTTGTATTATGGTCAGTATGGAAAGAATCAATAACTAATATTTGTACTTCTAATAGAGCAATAAATGACATGTATAAATTGCTTTTATAAAAGAGCCCTGCTGCCATTTACTAGAGGAAAAGGAAGTAGAAATCTTTTTCAGACAGTCAAGTGAGCAGATTTTTCTACATAATGACAAAAAGATCCTACCTTAAAAGATACTATCTCTTTGGGGAATAAACTTATTGTTTATCTGTTTCAACGCTTTAAAAGATAAGGAACTGCCTTGAGTAAACTGACTCTTTTGGGAGGGACTATAACTTAAGGAAGAAATTTAGCACTCTATTCTCCTAACATGCAGGTTTCACAGAAGTCAGAGTTCTGGGATGCTTTGATACACAAGATGCCAGCAAAAAACATCAATTAAATTTTGGGCAACAGAGACCAAAAGTAAAGAGTGTCACCTCCAGAGTCACAGATTCAGGGTTCAAATCCCAAAGCCTCAGTCAAGCTATGTGGCTAGGATCAAGCTATTTAATGTCTTTGCATTTAAATTTCCTTATTTTAAAACCTGGGCAGTACTTACCAGATAAGGTTGTTGTGAAGATTAATAATAAATAACTATAAAGTATATCTGGCACAAAGGAAATGCTCAATGAATGTTAACTAATTTTACAGTGTTTCAGGCACTGCGGAGATTTGAGGGGAAAGAGTGAACACTTCATAGAACTCATAGTCTAACATGGCAGAACCCGTTAGAGGAGAGGAGTCCAAATGAGATGAGAAAAATTCCTGGGGCCAGACCATGGCGGGCCTTAAAGACCTTGGGAGGATTTGAAATTTTATTCTAAAACTCAGAAGGAAATTCATGTTTTAAGCATTTTTTACTCTGTCTGCTGTATACAGAGTGAATTAAAGGGGGGATATGAGTGCTGAGATACCAATTGGTAGAATATTCCAAGTCCAGGAGAGGAAAGCAGCTTAAATTAGAATAACGGCTGGCCATGGAGATGAAGAAAAGGGTAGGGATTTAAGAACTACAGGAAGGTAAAATCAACAGGACTTGGATTGGAGGTGAGAGAGTCAAGATGACAGAAACACCAGGAATGACACCTGCAATACAGATTTGCATATCTAGGTGATTCTGGTGTTGTTCACTGAGAAAACAACAACAACAACAACACTGGAATAGACTAAACTGAGCCTGTGTGTGGGTGGAGGTGTGTGGGTGAGGGAATTCACAGGTTTGACACCACATTGGCTTTGAGGTAGTTCACTGTATACAGAGATGTCCAGCTGGTTATTTATTCCCATATGGACACTCATACCTAACATCTTTCCCCACCTTTCCTGCTTTTAATTCATTAAGCTCCCAGTTGGATAACTCCACACCCTACTTCTACTAATAGGTACATCACAAACTATTTTCTTCTTTATTTATTTCTTCTGCAATTTTCTGCTTTTTCTATTGTCAGCTGTTTTTCAGGACGATCATCTGGTCTCCAGATCCCAAGATCATCTGTCTGTTCTGTTTTCCACCTAACTTAACTCTTCTAAAACACCCTGATCCTTTTTAAGGCACTCAGATTACCCTAATTAAGAGATCAGACTGTGCTGAGGTACTGGTTTTTAAGCAATGTATATGTACATTGAATAATTTTTCTCACTCTTTCTCCATACTTGGAAAAAAAAGAGACCAAGACAAAATATCTTTCCTAATAGCAGCAACAATAAAAATTCCAGTAATGATGAACCCAGGTACACAGCTGACCTTGACAATACTGAAATTAATATTCACTTTGCAATTTCACTGACATTTATCACTGAGAAGCACCTTTAATGCCCTTACAGATACATGCATGCAATGGAAAGACTGATAATCACACAGGGCAGAAAACCTAGTTTTCCTGTATCTCTAAGAAGTATCTAAAAGGCTTCCGGTCTGCTGACTGAACCACCCTGAGGATTAAGTTTATTTTATTTTCAGTATTCAAAAGATAAGAAGTTTATTAACCACACGGAAGATTTGGGCTTGTTCAGAGATAGCAGCAGGAAGACAAATGGACTTCAGTAGTAAATCGTCTCACAGAAGTTGGAGAATGACTTTAGGTAAAACTGAATACAGGAACCCTGGTGTGTTGCTCTGGATCAAAAATTCCCCTTTCTTTACCCAACCCCACTGCCTTTGCTTTTATATCCATTGGTGACATAAAGTGCCAAACCAACAGGAAAAAAAAAATGACTTTGACTCATGCTCAAGAGCTGTTAGCATGCTGAGTAAACACTGAGTAAAATAAGGGAAACCATTAACTATGGATGTTATTTTAGATAACTTCTAGAAACAGTTATGTGAGAAGAGTTAAATTTAACCACTCTATTTTGACAACTCTAAAGCTCAATTTAATTTCATATTGGTAACCTTCTTGACTTCCTTTTGACGGGGCATAAGACACAAGCAGTACACATACAAGTAATCACTGTCCAAAATGAATATAATATGAGCTCTGAATACTCACATGTAATTTAAATTTTCTAGTGTACACATTAAAAGTAAAAATGAAATCAGTGAAATCAGTTATAACATTATAAAATTAAATATTTTTTAAAAGATTGGCAAAAATACTATAAGAATATTAGGTTATAAAGAGAATGTAAAATGCATTATATCCAAAGTGATAAAAATTAATCAAGCTGTTTAAACGCTGTGGCATAAATAAAAATGTAAGTGGTATGTTAAATTTATTATTATATTGTTATTTGTTCTTAAATATTATATTAGATAATAAACCATACCACCAGAATTCATACCTACTCATTTCTGGGAGTCCTTAACATGTTTGTGAAGAGCTTGTACTGAATTACAAGCCAATTAACCCCTCTGAAGAATAGAAGTAGTAATCATTATTTTTTATTTCACTGCAAGGTCATAGGAGAGGGCTTTGAATCAAGACAGTCGACTGAGGGTTAAGATCAAATAGGTGATTTACAGCAGAGAGTAGGAATTATGTGCCTAGCATGGTCTTCAGCATGATGGTTGGTATAACTCATCCAGGCTGGCTTAATCTCACAAATGTTGACATTTTAAAAATATTATGTCATCACTGCTACTAATGCTTAGCAATGGTGAATTAATAAGAATTTTAACTCATTAAAGAACTGTTGTCAAAATGCAGTTAATGTTTATTTTTCCTGAAATAAACATTGCTAATCTTAGTTTGTATACACATACACACACACACACACACACACAGAGCAGTGTAATAAGAATATTATGCTAGGCTCAAACTCTGGCTCTGACACTATGAGTTTTGTTGTATTTAATTTTGCCACATCTAATGTAGGAGTTGAGTTGGGCCAGAAATCTTGCTTACAGTATATTTACAGATTCAAAGGATTGCTATTTGTCGGAAGCTAAAAGATTTTAAGGTGATGTCACACAATTACTGTTTCAGGCCATAGCTGTTAAAAATCAGAGTCCTGGCTGGGTGTGGTGGCTCACTCCTGTAATCCTAGCACTTTCAGAGGCCGAGGCAGGTAGATTACCTGAGGTCGGAGTTCGAGACCAGCCTGACAAACTGGAGAAACCCCGTCTCTACTAAAATACAAAATTAGCCAGGTGTGGCATGGTGATGCATGTCTGTAATCCCAGCCACTTAGGAGGCTGATGCAGGAGAATCACCTGAACCTGGGATGCAGAGGTTACTGTAAGCCAAGATCACACCATTGCACTCCAACCTGGGCAACAAGAGAAAGCTCCCTCTCAAAAAAAAAAAAAACAACAACAAATCAGAGTCCTGACATTGGCATCAGTGTCTGGAAGAAAGTCATTTTGGGTTTTTTATCCACTGAAGGTTAAACAGTAGAAATCCAAGCATGCAGTCAATGTCAGTAACAGATCTCACAGGCACCTTCAGCAAAACCTGTTATTTGGCTAACTTCATTCACTTATTAGTTTCCTTCAGGTCACCTAAGCAGTTTGCAGTCCTTAATATTCAGAAAGTGCTATGTCCTACAGCTTACAAGGCAGGGTTAGAATTCTGAAGAGAGAAAGAAGGTACGAGCATATCAAATATGATTTTAAGGACACTAGGGATGTCTTTTAATACTAACATTTCTTCTTTGTTTGAGAGGCAGTGACTGAAATGGTTTTTAAAATGAAAACTATAGCTTGCTAATTAATGTGCGTATATACATGTATACACATATGCTTTAATTTTCTATATGAATATATATACTATATGTACATACACAATTATATATAATTATATATACAATATACTACATACAGAAAAGCTTATATATATATAAAATTATATTGTCATTGCTATGTTTTAAGCTGCCTGTGAAAACTTACCAACATTGACAACCTGCTTGGATTTCTACTGTTTGACCTTCAATTGATAAAAACCCTAAAATAGTTTTCTTCCAGACACTAATGCCAGTCTCTGGACTCTGATTTTAACAGCTATGACCAGAATATATATACACACACATACATATATACATATACATACACAGCCACACATGTATACACACATATATACACACATATACACGCACATACATACACACATATACACATAGACACATATAAATACACACACATACACATACATGCACACATATATACACATAGACACATATATATACACACACATACATACAAACACACATATATACTTCATAGTTTGCTCAGTCTTCAAACAGATTACATTGAACCTTCCTAAGTATCTGTAAGAATCCTTACTAACATTCTCAGGGTGGTATACTGGGTTGAATAGTACTCCAAAAATTCATGTACACCCAGAACCTCAGAATGGGACCTTATTTGATCACATATATTTGCAGATATAGTTAATTAAGACAAGGTTATACTGGATTTAGGTGGATCCCAAGTACAGAATAAGAAGAGAAGAGGACTCACAGAGAGGAGAAGGCCATGTGGAGATGCAAGCAAAGATTGAAATTATGTAGCCACCAGCCAAGGAATGCCAAGGATTGCCAGAAGCCACCAGAAGCTAGGAAGAGGCAAGGAAGGATTTTTCTGAAGCACCTTCAGAGGAAAAATAGCCCTGCTGACACCTCAATTTCAGACTACTAGGCTCCAGAAAGGTCAGAAAATACATTTTGTTGTTTTGAGACACCAAGTTTGTGGTACTTTAAGGCAGCCCTAGATAAATAATACAGCACCCAAATGGGTTAACAAGTTCACTTACTCATTTCTAAGGGAGACATTTGAAAAATCAGTGGGATTGAAAAAAATCTTGTAAGATCAGTTAGCAGTGTTCCTCCTTAATGAGACTTCTCTACTGCCCCTTCATATTATCACAAGCAGTTATGATCCTTATTCTATAAGAAATTGAGAATCAGAAAGGGTAACTGACTTCCCCAAAAACAAACAGCAGAATCCAGAGACTATCTCTGTCTAGGACCCAGATCTTTTGCTTATTTTTTAAAGTGATGTTTCCATTTCAAGAAGAGAAACTGTCATTTATTGTAACCCATTGTTTAGGATAAGCATCCCTGTGCTTAGGAATCTAGACACAGGCCTTGAGCTCTCACTACTGCACTGACATATTCTACAGCTAGTCTTAAAAGCTCTGGTCCCCCAGGTTTATTGGTTATACATTTCAATGGTTGGAATCTACTATCTTAAATTATTTCTGGATTTAACACTACGTTTCAGGGAACTGGGGAAATGTTTCAGACTCTGGGTACCCAGCGTTAATGGAGGATCTGACTCCCAATAATAAGAAAAAGAATTAAAAAATGAGATGTTGGAAGCAACTTCCTCTAATAGAATTCTAGGGCCTTTCCTGGGACAGAAACCAAGCTTCTGGTACAATTCTGATGTGGTTACAACACAGTAAGAATATTCAACTTCTGGATCATCTCTGAACGGACATCCCATTAGAATTCAATCTCCTGTTTAATTAACATAGGCAAAGTACATATCAGAAAACAAACTGGTTCTGGGCTAACATTTATTTTGGCACTGACCTGTGCTTTTTGGATGGGTTCCTCAGAAAATCTTGGCAGCTGGAAGACTGGGCTGCTGATCTGAGGCTTTCTCTTAGTCAGTTCTCATCAAATTACGCTTCACTAGCCTGACAGGGAGGATTCTAAAAAGGAGGCTTCTTTATGAATGATAAATATTTGAGCATCTTCTGTGCATGGCACTGTGCATATCCCTGTAACATATTCATTAGGAAGGTGTAGGGCGTAGATGTTTTACAATTTATGACATGAAGAATGCTCCAATGGTTTTTCCACATTCATCTTTGCCACTGTTAGAATTTAAATACTGTACTGCATTGGTCATTGGCCTGGTCATATGTGGCGTTTTCTTTTATTTTGATACTCAAAGGAGTACTGGGAACTTCCTTTGAGCTCATGGCCTAATTAAGTAAATAAAATCTGCAAACATTTCACAGTTAAACTTCATGAGTAAAAAAGATAATAACTCTTGATTTATTTCCTACATCTCTCCCCTCTCTACACACCCTCCAAATCAGCTCCATTCCCAGCTTTTAGATCCCATGAAATGGTAACAACCAGTCACCTAGTTTCTGAGGCCCAAAACCTGAGATAAAATTTGACTCTGCCTTTTCTCCCATCCCATCCATGGCAGCAAGTCTTGTTTCTATCTTCCAAAGGCATCTTGGATTTTTCCAGTTCTTAACTCCTCCAAAATTACCATGGAAACCTAAGCTATCTCATCACTAGACTACTGTATTCAACTTCTCTCTGTTCTCCTTGCTTCCAGTTTAAAAATGAAAATTAGGTCATGTCACTCCCTCCTGCATAGATGCCCCCACTCCCAACTAAGGATTAGATCCAGATTCCTTGCTGTGTCTTCCAAGGTCTTCATGACTAGACCCTGCTACCCCTTGACTTCACCTCCACCTCTCTCTCTTGCTTGCTCTGCTGCAGGACAGTGGTCTTTTGCCCTTTCTCTCCAGGGACTTGGCACTGCTTATTTGCTCTGCCTGAAATGTCTTGCCTCACAGGTGTTTGCTGCCACCTTTTCGTATTCTTTCAGGTGTGACCCTAAATATCTCTTCTTCGGAAAGGCTTTCTTTGACCTTCCTATCTAGAATCATCCCTACTCATCCTATGTCTCCTTAAGTGTTTTGCTCTTCTGTGGGTTTCACTTTTATTTATTTATTTTGAGACAGAGTATTACTCTGTTGTCTATGCTTTTCAGTACTCAGAATTTTATTTCTGATCCCCACCCCCTGAAAACACAGTCTGGAACACTTGCACCTTAAACATTTATATATCCTGTATTTCATCAGATCTTGAGAATTCCCTCATGAAAATGTAGAAGGGATAGGTTTATATTCTGATCTACCTGGCCAGGGATTAGATTCAGAACCTGTGTGTGACATGTCATGATCAAAGCTCACTGAAGCCTCAAACTCTTAGGTTCAAGCAATCCTTTCATCTCAGCCTCCCAAGTAGCTAGGACTACAAACACACACCACCACACTTGGCTAATTTTTGGATATTTTGTAGAGACAGGGTTTCTTTATGTTGTCCAGGCTGGTCTGGAACTCCTGAGCTTAAGGGATCCACCTCCTTAGCCTCCCAAAGTGCTGGGATTACAGGCATGTGCCCCTGTCCCGGCTTATTTGCTTATTATCCGTCTTCACCATTAGAATATAGACTTTATGAGAATAAGTACTTATCTTCTTTTACTACTGAATTGCCAGTGCCAAGAAATAGAGTGCAGCCTATTGCAGACACACAATGAATTATTTGTTGAGTGAATGAACGAAGAGATGAGGAGATTCAAACTAATTTGGAGGGTGAAATATGAGCTTATGCAGGCTAAAAATTTGATCCCTGTGATGAATTAGACAGAATAGGCTTTTTGCTCTTGGAAATATTTAAATCAAAATCTTAAAGGAGAAATAGAAAGGACTTATGAAATAGCCTAATGGATAAGAACAGCATTTCACACATATGCAAAAAAAAAAAAATACAGATACAGAAATTAGCAAATTATGTGCAGTGTTAAGGAATATCACTATATGAGAAATAATTAGGATCAAGTAATGGAATTATAATGGATGATTATAACAGTAGCTGATATTTGTTGAGGGCTGACAATGTATTAGAAAGTAAACTAAATATCTCATTTAATCCTGAGAATAACCATTTGAAGGTGTACAATTGCATTACCATCTTAAATATTTTATTTGAATCTTTACAGCATCCCTGCAAGATAGATATTATCTCTATTTTACATAAGAAAAGCTAACTTAACCCAGTTAGTTAGCAAGTGAAAAAGCTAGAATTCAAATCCAGTCTGACTTCTAAATCCTTGTTTTTAAACATCTGTCATTCCACTTCCATTTGGGAGACATAGAACACCAATTACAGGTTTAAATAAGAGGATGATGTATACGTTACTAGCACTGACCATGGGCTTAGAGTTCCATTGCTTGACTTTCAGTTGATACAAATCCATGGTCCTTTCCTTCTAGACACCAGTGGCAACATCTCAGCTTTGATTTTAACAGCTACAATTAGAAGCAGTAATTGCTTGTCGTAGGCTTAAAATCTTTCAATTTCAACTCATGGTAAACTCCACTCCCTGCTAAATATCCTGTGATCAGAAATTCTGTCCCAACTCAACTCCTCATTGCATGGGATCTTGGGTTCCCCAAGGAGGAAAGATTGGGTTAAAACAGAAAAGAGATTTTTCACAGACTAGGGAGCAGTTGTGTTCCCCTTCTTCTCCCACCAGATCCTCCTCCAAAGTAGAAATAATACTTTTATTAAAATAATATAAGAACATTGGAGTCAAAGAAAAATAGTCATATTATTGACTTTTTATGTAACATATAAAATTCACCATATATTACAGCAGCCAGAATATAACCTGCAGTGAAAAGAATCCATAAAATAGTACAGTAATTTAAAAGGGAGTTTTACTTAATTTTGGTTGAGTGTTAAATCAGATAATTTCTAAAATCTTCTAAAGTATTTTATACTAAAAGATAATATGGTTTGTGTATTAAATTATATCTGCATTAGATCATGCATTAATTATTTACTAAAACTTTGAAACTAACACTAACTTTAGGTTAAAAAAAAAGGAAATAAATTTGATCCCACAGTATTATTTAGGTCAATTTATTTTACAGGTATATTTTCGTAAAAAATAGTATCCCTAACTTCTTGGAATGTTTGTGTCCCCTCCAAAATTCATGTTGAAATTTAAACCCCAGTGCAAATATAGTAAGAGATGGGGCCTCTTTAAAGATGATTAGGCCATGAGGGCTCTACCCTTATGAAGAGATTAATGCCTCGGAAGAGGGCTAGAGGGAAAAGCTAGCCTCTTTTTTGTCCTTCCATTTTTTCCACCATGTGAAGACACAGCATTCATACCATCTGGAAGATACAGCCACAAAGCCTCATCTTGGAAGCAGAGAGAAGCCCTCATTAGACACCAAATCTGGTTAATCTCGGACTTCCCAGTCTCCAGAACCATGAGCAATACATTTCTATTCTTTATAAATTACCCAGTGTCAGGTGTTTTGTTACAGCAGCAGAAACAGACAAAGAAAGAAACTATTCTGCCCTTATTTTATTTTCTATCCCAAGCATGTTATAAAAGGCTGGATGCACAGTAGGTGCTCAATAAATACTTATGAACTGCAGAGAAAAACATGCTCTAAAGATAAAGGAGTGCTTCAATATATATGTGATTAAAATGCCTTATTCCTTTCTATCTTTCTTTCCTAGTGGTATTCATCAGCTCGCTATCAAAAAAGTTGCCTAAAGCAGCTCAGTTCATATCCTTGGGGTAGAGTTTCATTCCGCTGCACCAGCATGATGACAATATCCTCAAAGATGTTCATGCTGT
The DNA here is from genome assembly GCA_036589455.1 of Ateles fusciceps. Taxonomy (NCBI): domain Eukaryota; kingdom Metazoa; phylum Chordata; class Mammalia; order Primates; family Atelidae; genus Ateles; species Ateles fusciceps. The sequence goes on from JAZHEH010001015.1 coordinate 825,483, forward strand.
CTTTAACTCTAATTCAGCTTAGTAAACAAACTACTTTTACTTTTACTAGGGTTTGTAACCAAATTAGGCAATTAAACCCAAATAAGATCTACTTATTCTTTCTCCCAGACTAGTTGACCATGCTGCCTGAAAACCAGTAATTATTATGACACTTTCTCATCCCCTTTCCTCATACTCCCCGGTATTTATGAGAAGTTAGCTTTCTTTCTATATGATTTCTCATGAAGCAGATAAATTTTCCAGATGTCTGGTTATACCAGCTGAAGAAGCCTGAATCATACTGTGTGCTCAAAAGAAAAGAGAAAATAAGAGAGCTGGCAGAAGCTTCTTGGGGGAAATTGCACTTATGTTATAACACTGTTTAATCCAAGCAACCAGTAAGCTATGTCCTTCACCTTCAATTGTACTTTGGAAGATATTTATATAAATATTTTTCCATGTAATAGATACTTAAAATTTTTAATATGATTAAGTAACTTAAGTAAATAAACAGAGTATCTTCAGGTCTAGATTCTCTGGCTTTTAAAAAATCATGTCTATTAATTTAGCACATAATTAACTTTTTCATTTTGAACAAAACTGAACAATTTTGTTCAAGGAGATGAAATCTGTGAAAGCTAATTTTAGTGAATTCTCTGTAAAATTGTTTCCATCAGACCAGCAGTTCCTTAAGAGTTAGGACCATTTCTGAGTTGCTTTTGTATCCTCATTTACCAACATAGTACCTAGACTGCCACTGTCCCACAGAACTCTCTGAAATCATGGAAATTGTTCTCTGTGATCTCAGTAATCATATGTCAAATCTTGAGAAGTGGCTTATAAGACAGGTAAGTTGAATTTTTGGTTTTAAATTTTATTTAAATTTTAAGTGCTACTGAGCCGTTGGAATATGGCTATTGTGACTTGGAAACTGGATTTTAAATTTTATTTTATTTCAATACCCTTAAATTTAAGTAAACAAATGTGGCTGGTGGTTACCATACTGGACACTGTAGGTCTAGAACTTAGCACAAAATAAATATCTTTAAATGAATGAAAAAAGAATACAGTGACTCACATTTGCTTTGATGTCTTCTAGAGGTGATTAAACAACCCATCATCTCAAGCCTACCTCTAATCCTTCCATTAATATACGTCATTATAAAAGACATCATACCTAGTCTAATTGACCATTAAATCCAAATGAATTCCTTAAGCCTTTGGACACAGAGGATACTAAACCGTAAGTTTTTAATGTCCCCCATCTCTTATTTATAATACCTGAAAACATTTTTTTTTTACATCCAGAGACTTTTAAAATAATGTCAGTGTTTTTATGCTACTAAAAGGATATAATGCCAGTGCTTATCTTTACTTCTTTCTACTATTTATGTCTAGCCATGTACGGGATCAGACAACTGAATTGTTATCGAGTGGACAGGTTTGCCATAGTGGTCATCCCAAATACTTATTCAAATCTCAATGCAATGCAGTTAATAATTGTAATTCAAGTGACAAAAATAATGAACTAGACAGAGCTATGATCAACTTAGTTTGCTTAATTTGTAGAACCACCCTTACATAATATAACAGATATTTTATAGATTTGCCAAACTAGCTTCTACCAGCATCAACCAACCAACTACAGCCAAGTGTCATATAACAGTGTTCTGATCAGCAACAGACCACATATACCAAGGTGAACCCATAAGATTATACTGAAGTTGAAAAATGTATATTGCCTAGTGACATCTTGCCATTCTATCCTTATAGTGTAATGCATTACCTTTCTCTGTTTAGATATGCTCAGATGTACAAATATCTATCATTGTGTTACAATTGCCTACAGTATTCAGTAGAGTCACAGGTTATACATGTTTGCAGCCTAGAAGCAACAGGCTATACCATATAGCCTAGGTGTGTAGCAGTCTCTACTATCTAGGTGTATGTAAGACAGTATGATGTTCTCAAAAGTTAAATCAATTAATGATGCAGTTCTTGGAATGCATATCCTTCCTGAAGTGACACATGGCTTTATTTATAAAGTGGCAATGCTGTATTACATTTTATGGGATAATGTAGTGCTTTCTGTTCATAAGACTTCAAAATTTAGACAAACCAATCTATAACAGCCTGCCAAATTTTAAGGAGAGGATAATTAGGGAGAAAGTTAAAGAGTATGAAAATGCACTGATTGTATAGTGATCAAGCTAGTTATCTAAACTATAAATGAGGTATTATAGTAGTCTTATTTACCCAAGTGATTACCCTGGTGAGTATCCCACTTTGTTTGTAAATGTAGAACAGTTGGAATTATGTTCTTATTTGATCCCGTTGGGTAAGGGAGCTTTGTTTTTTAATTGAGATGCCAGGCAAGACCCAGTGACTTCCCATATGTTATCATATTTCATTTTTGCAACCTAGGAAGAATAAATAATACTCTCATTTATAGTTCAGGAAACTGAGGTCTCAGTGAATCACAAACTTGCTCTAGGATACAGGTAGTAGTGTTCAGAGACATGATTTGAACTTCTCTGTTCTTTTCATAACAACCACACAAGTAGAGGCCTATTAGAATTTTAAAAATCTAACGAAGGAGGAAAGAAGCAAATACAGCTATTCCTCTAGATAATATATTCTAAAGTCACTCAACTTTGTGGGTTGCTTTCACTCATCTTTTTAGTGTAAAGAATATAATAGACTAGGAATATTACTTACAACTCTTAAATATAAAAGAGTTTTATAGATAATTGAGTTGTGGTCTTGCAAATAAGCTTCCCAGTCTCATTTAAGCCCTCAAGCCAGTATGTGGTCCATTTTAACATCCTTTATGATTAAACCGCCTTAATAGGATCTTAAAGGAACGCAAATAATAATTCAAAAACCTCCACATGTGGTATGGAAAGATTAGACAAGTCTTAAGCAGACAGGGACTTAAATCCTGGCTGATAATATGGTGGAGAAATTATATACTATAAAGGCAAGGGAGAAAGAGCAAAGATTTCACAAAAGGAAGATACCATCAGGAGACACAAACCTTCATATAAATCAAGCCTTTCTATTTCAAGCGATTATTTTATAAACTGGATCTTGGGCTGTTGATCTCTTTAATGATTACTACAAAATGTATGCACTTTTAGAAACAGTTGCTGGCTGATTTATATTTCATACATATTTCCATCAGTTTTTATTCTTTGAGTATATGGTTTATATAATAGAGTTGATATTTTCAAATAATATGAAAGACTTGAAATTCAATTTGTATACAAGCTATGTAATTTTAGTGTACAATTACAACATCACATTTGGAAAAAACATTGATAAAAGCAGCAACCAAATATATACTCAGATGAGACCCATTTTCAAAAGATAAGATCATTTTGTCAGAAAAGAAATATTGATGGAAACGTTTTTTAACCTGATCTTCCCTCTAAATTCTGATAGTCTAGCAAAGTAACAAAATCAGTCCTCACATTTTCTCTTAAAGACAGAAAAATGGGCTTATAAGAAAGAGGGAAGGATGGCGGGAAGAAGGAAGGGAGGGGAAAGAAAAGGCAAGGAAAGGAACCATAGGATCTCTGGGATATTCCGTCTTCTTCAGTCATTGACATCTTATTGAGCGGGCTTGGAGAAGATGAAGTAAGTGTTCCTCACCCTAGAAATACTTTAAAATTGCCAAAATGACATTTTATGTTACCAACAGAAGACAAAATACACATGCAATGCCTATCACCCATGATAATATAATTTATATATTCTAATGTCTGTAACAAAGATGGCAAGTGAGTTAAGCAGTACTCAATATACATGAATTGAAGGAGTTGGCTAACTCTTTTGCACATGTAAAGGATACTGTGAATATCTTTTTATGCAGGCTACATTATTCCTAACTACCTATCTACTCAGTAACAGATGTATTATCCAGTGGCAATGTTCAACGAAACAGAATCAAGTCACAGTACAAATAAACAATGGTCTGCAAAGGAAATTACCCCTGTTCCATATACTGGTAAGAAAAGAGGTAATTTAATAGAACAATGCTGTTAGTAAAGGCCAAAGTATGGTTAGCATTCTAAAGCTGTTATTGATGCCATTAATGAAAAAAATTCATGGCTGCATCATGTTTCTAAAGCAGAAAGGTTCTTCATTTTCATTTCTTAGAGAATAGAATTTGTATATGACAACAATACCAACAATCAACTCTTTATTCAGTTAGGCTTTTGTTATTTTGTATTTTATCATTTATGCTAATTGTTAAGCAAAGTAAATGCTTATAGAGACCAGTGTTCAATGAGGTCCTCTGCACAAATTGTTCAGACTGCTTTCTGAATGGGGGAGGAAATAAAGCATAGATGTGGCCGAATTAAATAGGAAATATGCTGCAGCCATCACAGGTCATGGACCCACGAGCAAACCTGTGAATCAGATTGTTTGTATCCTGTTTACCAACTTCTTATAAGTCCTACTTGAGTTGTTTTGTTATTGTTACATATTTAGAATATTTGCTTTCCCCCAAATCTGCTGAGATCCATAAATACTGCTACTTTATTACTCACATATGCTTTTCTAACATGCCTCATGCAGCCTGGAACAGTGTTAGGAACATAATAAATGTTCATTAAATATACTTACAAATTGATTTATGCCATTGTATCCTACAAAGTTAAGGCCATATGTGTGATACAAACCATCCTTACTCTTTTTAAGTTAATTATAAATTATATTAAAATAGCATAATATATTGTATCATTGTATCATGGTTTTTAAAAAAAATAATGGAATGAGTGTTGTTAGCCAGTGTCAAAAAGCAAAATACTTTACTGTCCCTTGAATTGGGAATTTTGGCATTAAAAAAAAATAATAAAAGTAAAATTTTTAAATGCTGAAAGTTGCTTTGTTAAGTTGGATGCTTAGAAACAATAGTATTGATCAAAGAAAAAAAATGCTTATTCTTACAAAGCAAAGCCAACCAATCAGGATTTTTATCAGAAATACAATGTAATAATGCCTAGTCAGCTCTTAAAAGTACAGTAAAACAATTGTAGGATAATTTTAGAACAAGACAAAAATTCAGATAATTCACAGATCTGATCTTTTGAAAATGAACACGCTTTTAAAGGTAGTTCCAATATTAGAAAATTCACCAAGGATTTAAGGAATTTTTTAGGAGTTTTTAAACTGTTGACCTAGCTACAATATGGTATATACCATATATATATATATATATATATATGATATATACCATATATATACACACATATATATACCATATATATATATACACCATATATATACACATATACATACCAATATATATATATGGTGTATATTATGTACAAATAAATATACACCATTTAGATATGATGCGTTTGTGTGTGTGTGTGTATATATATATATGGTGTATATTATGTACAAATAAATACAAAATAACATAATTTGTTTTTAATCAAAAACACAAAATAGCCATAAAAGCTACTGATTTTACATAGATGATCTATGAAGAGAAAGTCACTAAAGCAAGTGAAGACTTAAATGTTGGGCCAGGCGCAGTAGCTCACACCTGTAATCCTAGCATTTTTGGGAGGCCAAGGCGGGCGGATCACTTGAGGTCAGGAGTTCAAGACCAGCCTGGCCACCATGGTGAAACCCTGTCTTTACTAAAAATACAAAAGTTAGTCAGAAATCGCTTGAACCCAGGAGACGGAGGTTGCAGTGAGCTGAGATTGTGTCACTGCACTCCAGCCTGTGAAACAGAGTAAGACTCTGTCCCCCAACCACAAAAAAATGAAGACTCAAATGTTACATTAATATAGACATTGTGAAGGGGAAATTAGCATTATCTAGTGAGTTAATCTGTACAGCAACAAAACATTGTCCAGAACAGAAACCTGGGAGCAAGACCAGCTTCATGGGCATGCAAAGAGTGAAACTGTACAAGGCCTCAAGCTGCTGTAGCCATTCTGCAATCTTAATAATTTTTAACCAGATGTCCCTGTGTTTTTATTTTGCAAACCGAAATTATTTGGGTCTTCCAAATTATTCAGCTGGCCCTGAGGTTTTATTTCTATGAGGCAAATATTTGTAGTATTTGCACAGCTTAGCCCTCTTCCCTTCCTTCAATTAATACTTTATTCCAATTTGTTATCATCTTGTCTCCGTAGCCTGGCCAAATGAAATAAAGGATGGCAATTCTGTCAAAAGTGCACTCAGACTGTATCTCCTGCTCTCTCTTCTTCAACATGCTGATTTAAATTACCCAAGAAGTGATGTAACACAAAGGTCACTCTCTCACAACTACCAGTTAAAATATTTCCGATCCCTACTTCACCTTATTCCAAAAATACAAGAGGTGATTTTGAAGATAAATACAGTTTCATGTATAATGAACAGGAATACAAACAAAATATCATTAATTTTTTTATAAAAAAGGAAGTAGGTACAGTTAGGTGTTTAATATAAGACAGCTTGTTAACAAGTAGCTATGCATTTCATTTTGATTTTAGATTCCATTTTTTTTCTAATGTGAAACAAAACAAATTTGGCTAATGGCTCATCAACAACCAATCTTGTCAAAAAACATTAGAAATGCACAAGAAAAACACAATTTTGTGAAGTACAGAAATTGTTTTTGAATATGTAATTTTAGAACTCTTCCTCTAACAGAGAAGAAATCACTGAATTATACCTTGGTCAAAGAATATTCAGCTGCTTTACTTTGTGGGAAAAAAAATAGCTGAATCTAGTGATTCAAGTTAGAGGAGAGTGAGATTATCCAATAGAGGTTATCCCTCATCTTCCTTAAGTCTCAATTTGCTTTTAGTAGCTTTTTCAGTGCATGCGGTGCATGTTTAAGTTTTTAAATTAGTCCCTGGATTTAGAAGTTGTCTGCTATTGTTCTTTTACCTTTGATGTTACACTTTTTACAAACTCAAAAAATTTGTAAATTCAACAGAGGAGGCTGAAATCCAATGATGAAGATAAAATACTGTCAGGCAGAGTAAATCACTGTCTTAGGAAATGAATATGTAGACTGCATGGATAGATTAGGCCTTTGTCATTATGGTACATGGTCTAAGTGAAGAGGCCATTCTATTTTTACAAGTTATCTTACTTTTACAAATCCTTGAATAGGTTACTTAAAAAAAATTGTTCTTCCATTTTGTCACCTCACAAAGGTTCTGTGAAAGAATCTGAGGATATAGCAGAGGAAAATAAACACTTTCTAAATACTGTCTGTTCCTTTTCATACTCACACTCAGGCTGTGTGGCCACCTTGATGGGTTGAGAACTTTCTCCGGGTCCCCATTCATTGTAAGCCACAACTCGGAAAGTGTAGATGGCTTCTGGCTTGAGGTTTCCCACAGTGAGCTGAAGGGACCCAGGCTGTGTTGTATTCAACGCTCGCTCCCTGAGAAATCAAAGTTGCAGAGAAAGATTATTCCAAAAAGAATACTTTCAGCCCAAACCAGTATCTGATGTGCAAGAGTAGTGAGGTGAACCAAAAGGTTGTTCGCTCACCTAATGTTGACTCTGGGACATAATTCAGCATCTCAGGCTTTCTACAGAAAATAAACTAATTGGAAGGACCTACAAATAAATGTTGCAAGGATTCTGGGGAGTTTAAGCTTATGTCATTCTCCATGAAACTTGCAAAGTAAAGTCTTTTCCCTTGACACTTTACAATTTGAAATTCAAAACACATAAAAAACAAAGAGCTATTAAAATAAGAAGAAACATCTGGAATGTAGACAGGAAGATGCGTTTTGTAAACATCCGGCTAATGACAGAAATCAAGGTTTCAATTATTCCAGAAATCGGTCTTTGTCAGTATTGCCAACAAATGCATTTATGCATTTTCTCGTTGTATGAAAGGAAAACGCAGATGCTAAGTGTTCCTATGTATGGAGCCTGAGTCCCTGTGCAATTAGTGAAAGGAAGTAGATTCCTTCCTGCGTGAAGAGAAACTGTAACATATGCCTGTTTGCCTTGCTCTTCAAGCCACATCTATGTGTTCAATATCAATACGTTTAACAACTAAAAACTTCCTTGGTATTGCAGACTAATGAATTAATCTGCTGATCATGGTTGCATTTACAATACATATTAAGAGATGACAAACCCTGTGGATATGAATGCTGACATTTTAGAAATAACTATTGAAGTATTATTTAAGGACACACATGATTCTAAACCTTCTGAACATTCTAGATATCCTCATTGGACCTTACCATACAGGTGATTGAACTGACTGAAGAAGCAACTTCCCCTAATCTTTTCAATTGTTTCTCCAGGTTTCTACATCTAGACAATATCTCTTGCTTCTCAGTGGAATTCTATGCACACTTTAATTTTGCCATTCAGGTATGTTTGGGTTTTGGACATATTTAAAATGAAGTATCTTTTTCTCCTAGGAAAACTAGATTTTCAAAAAGTAAAAGTTCTTAAGTGCATGGATGACGATTTGTAGCATATCTACACTCTTAATATAACTGATAGCAGAGATTGGCTGGCTTATCCTCAAACCCGAAATTTCTTCTTCATGTACTAGACCGTATTTTGTAGCTTCCCTGAAGTCTAGTTGAGCCCATGTGACTGATTCTCATCAAGAGATTGAGTGTACATGATGTGTGCTGATTCCAGGCCTGGCCTAAGAAAAACTGCACATGGGTAATTCTCCACGTTCTCTTCCTTCACCTGTTGTCTTGAGGTAGGCAAGCATGGTAACCTCAGCAGCCATATGCAGGATAATGGAACAATCAAAATTTGCAGTAATTCTGGAGAAGAGCTGGGAAAAGAACTGCCTGTCAATCAGTAACATCCCTTCCATACCTTATAGAGTCAGAAATAGTTTTGAGTCATTATACATTTTAGGGCTTATTTGTTATAGGAGTTAGCATTATTTTATCTATCACTGCTAGTATTTAAAATATGCACCCTGAGTGGTTGCCAGGGGCTAAGTGATAGGAGAATGGGACCTTAGTCTTTAATAGGTAAAGAATTTTAATTGGAGACAATAAAAAATTCTGTGGACATTACAAAATACATGCACTAATATCACAGAATTGTACACTTATAAATAGTTAAAATTGTAAATATTATGAAACATACGTTTTACCACAATAGACAAAAAGCACTCTGTATGAATCTGGATATAGCCTGAGGTTTAGGTATTCTTTAAGAAGTACAGTGTGAAGTGTCTGGAAGGCTGAACTCTGACTTCTAGCAGAGTAGGGGTCTGGATGAGATTCAGCAGTAATCTAAAGTAGGTAAGGGTAAGAAATATGGAAAAATGCTCCCATTTGCCACATACCACACTGCTATATTCTACCAAACTAAGATCATTTAAGTCAGTAAGTTGCTTTTTAAAAGAAAACCCTCAGAATTGTATGCCTTGCTCAGCTCAAAGAGACTGAGCACATGAAGATGGGGATTATTGCTCCTTAGTCATTTATTTTAGAAGAATTTTTATATACAGTGCCTCAGGTAGCTTATTGATATAGATAGGGTGACTTCATTATCATGATTTTACATACAGAAAGTGAGATTTAGAAAAGCAACGAGATTTATTCAAAGGCCTCAGTTAGTGGGTACCACAATGAAGAATAAAATCTGGAACTTAATCCTCTAAATCTAGTATTGATATCATTCAAGAATAGCGGAAAAATAAGGAACTTCTTTGGATCATGGGAACTTTGGGTAAAAGACATGAGGTCCTATAGAGGAAAAGGGACAATGAGCGCTCAGAGACTTCTGAGAGGATGAATTTGTCTATCATCTGCTGTGAATCATGTCATAGCATCTTTTCTAGACCTTCAAGCAATACTGTTATCAAAGGTCACATCTGCATTTCAAACACCTTGGGTAGCTATAAGGAAAGACAGCTTTCATAATTTACTTTATTCTTATAAGTACTAAATAAATTGGATGAAATAACTGTGTTCCAAGTCATGCTGGCCATAATCCTCTGAACAGGTAGTCTTCTGTACTTTATTTTTTGAAATAACTTCATCATTTTAGATTCTGGGTTACATGTAAAAATTTGTTACATGGGCATATTGTGTGATGCTGAGGTTTGAGGTGTCATTGATCCTGTCATCAAGGTAGTAAGTATAGTAAGCAATAGTTTTTCAAACTTTGTCCTTGTCCCTCCCTCCCCTGACAGTCCCCATGTCTATTATTGCCATATGTATGTCCATGAATACCCAACGTTGAGCTCCTACTTATAAGTGAGAACATGTAGTATTTGGCTTTCTGTTCTGCGTTAATTTGTTTAGGATTATGGCCACCAGCTGCATCCATGTAGCTTTGAAGGAAGTGCTTTCATTCATTTTTATGGCTGCACAGTATTTCATGGTGTATATGTACCACGTTTTCATTATCCAGAATATATAAGTGCATGTATGCTTTTGGTGGAATTATTTATTTTAGATATGTACCCATTAATGGAATTGCTAGGCTAAATTGTAGATCTGTTTTAAGTTCTTTCAGAAATCTAATTGCTTTCCATAGTGGCTGAAGTAACATTTCTGCCAACCATGTATAAGCATTCCCTTTTCTCTGAAGCCTCACCAGCATCTATTATTTTTTTATTTTTTTTAGTAACAGCCATTCTGACCAATGTGGAATGATATCTCATTTTGGTTTTGATTTGTGTTTCTGATGATTAGTGATGTTGAACATTTTTTCAAATGTTTGTTGGCTGCTGTATATCTTCTTTTCAGAGTATCTGTTTATGTCTTCCTCTGAACAGGTATACTTTAAGGAAAAGGAGGTAAGAAAATTTGAACATGTCCAGGTAAGAATGTCCAATATCATAAAATGAAAATATCACTTACATATAAAACAGGATGTGGGACCTCATAATGGGGAAGGTTCTATAATCTCCATTAGCCTCCAAAAATTATCCAAAATAATTCATAAAAAATTACAATATATATATATATATATATATATATATATATATATATTCATTGATATGGACAATTCATATTTTCTCAGTCTTACATAAAGTATAAATAAAGCTTCTTTAGAAAATGCTTCCATGGGATCCAGGTGGCCAAATAGGAACAGCTCTGGATTGCAGTTCCCAGTGAAAACACAGAGGGTGAGTGACCACCACATTTCCAAATGAATTTTTACTGCCCACACACCAGGAGATTCCCGGGTGGAAAAGCGCCACAAGTCTCTAGCGCAGCTGTTTCAGCTGGTGCAGTGGGTCTCCGCACAAAAACTCACACAAATCTGGGCCCAGTTTCACTGGTGACTGGAAAACCTGGGAGACAGAGTCACCCGTTAGCTGAAAAAAAAGGGGATGAAACAGGGAGCCAGGTGATCTGGCTCAGCTGGTCCCACCCCCCACAAAGACCAGCGATCTGAAACACTCTGGATTGAGAGTTTCACAGCAAGCACAGCTGGACCTGGGATGGTCCAGCTCTGTGAGGGGAAGGGAGTCCACCATTATCGAGGCAGTCCACCATTACCAAGGCAGACTGCCATTACTGAGAGTCCGCCATTACACAGACAGTCTGCCATTACTGAGGCAGACTGCCATTATCAAGGCAGTTTTAACTATACCCCTATAAACAAAACCACAAGGAAGTTCACACAGCAGCTGGGCAGAGCATGCAGCAGCTGGACAGAGCATGCAGCAGCTCAGCAACATCTCTGTTGGCAGAGTGTGACTAGGCTACCTCCTTGCTGGGCAGGGCATCTCTGAAAAAAGGCAGCAGAATGACAGGAACTTATAAATAAAGCCCCACCTTCCCGGGACAGAGCACCTGGGGAAAAAAGGTGGTTATGAGTTCTGCTGCAGCAGACTTAAACATACCTGCCCAGCAGCTCTTAGCAGAACAATGGAGCTCACAGCTCAGCACCTGAGCTCCTATAAGGGACAGACTGTCTCCTCAAGCAGTTCCCCCAACCCCCATATAACCAAAGAGACACCTCATAAAGGAGAGCTCAGGCTGACATCTGGTGGGTATCCTTCTGGGACACAGATAACAGAAGAAGAAACTGGCAGCAACGCTTACTGTTCTGCAGGCACTGCAGGTGATCCCAAGGCAAGCTGGGAGGACCTCCAGAAGTCCTATAGCAGGGGGACCTGACTGTTATAAGGAAAACTAAGAAACAGAAAGAAACAACTTCATCAGCAACAAAAAGACGTTCACTCAGAGAACCCATCTGAAAGTCACCAGCCACAAAGACCACAGGTAGATAAATCCACAAAGATGAGAAGAAACCAGCACAAAAAGAATGAAAATACCCAAAACCAGAATGCCTCTCCTCTTCCAAGGGATCACAGCTCCTCATCTGCAAGGGAACAAGGCTGGATGGAGAATGAGTCTGATGCACTGACAGAACCAGGCTTCAGAAGGTGGGTAATAACAAACTTCTCTGAGATAAAAAATCACGTTCAAACCCAATGCAAAGAAACTAAGAACCTTGAAAAGAGGTTTGATGAAAGGCTAATGAGAATAAACAGCTTAGAGAGGAATATAAATGAATTGATGGAGCTGAAAAACACAACAGGAGAACTTTGCAAAGCATACACAAGTTTCAATAGCTGAATCAACCAAGCAGAAGAAAGGATATCAGAAATTGAAAATCAACTCAATGAAATAAAATGAGAAGGCAAGATTAGAGAAAAAAAGAGTAAAAAGAAAGGAGTAAAGTCTCCAAGAAATATGGGTTATGAGAAAAGACAAAATCTACATTAGATAGGTGTACCTAAATGTGATGGAGACAATGAATCCAAGCTGGAAAACACTCTTCAGGATATTATCCAGGAGAAGTTCCCCAACTTAGCAAGGCAGGCCAACATTCAAGTCCAGGAAATTCAGAGAACACCACAAAGATATTCCTCAAGAAGAGTAACCCCAAGGCAGATTCATCAGGGTTGAAATGAAGGAAAAAATGCTGAGGGCAGCCAGAGAGAAAGATCGGGTTACCCACAAAGGGAAGTGCATCAGACTCACAGCGGATCTCTCAGCAGAACGCTACAAGCCAGAAGACAGTGGGGCCAATATTCGACATCCTTAAAGAAAAGAACTTTCAACCCAGAATTTCATATCCAGCCAAACTAAGCTTCATAAGCACGGGAGAAATAAAATCCTTTATGAGTAAGTAATTGCTCAGAGATTTCATCACCACCAGGCCTGCTTTACAAGAACTCTTTAAAGAAGCACTAAACACAGAAAGGAACAACCAGTACCAGCCACTCCAAAAATGAACCAAATGGTTAAGAACACTGACACAATGAAGAAACTGCATCAACTAATGGGCAAAACAACCAGCTGGCATCAAAATGGCAGGATCAAATTCACACATAACAATATTAACCTTAAATGTAAATGGGCTAAATGCCCCAATCAAAAGACACAGACTGGCAAATTGGATAAAAAGTCAAAACCCATTGGTGTGCTATATCCAGGAAACCCATTTCACATGCAAGGATACACATAGGCTCAAACTAAAGGGATGGAGGGAGATCTACCAAGCAAATGGAGAGCAAAAAAAAAGCAGGAGTGCAATCCTAGTCTCTGATAAAGTAGACTTTAAACCAACAAAGATCAAAAGGACAAATAAGGGCATTACATAATGGTAAAGGGGTCAATGCAACAAGAAGAGCTAACGATCCTCAATATATATGCACCCAATACAGCAGCACCCAGATACATAAAGCAAGTTCTTAATGACTTACAAAGAGACTTAGACTCCCACACAATAATAGTGGGAGACTTGAACACTCCACTGTCAATATTAGACAGATTAATTAGACAGAAAATTAACAAGGATATCCAGGACTTGAACTCAGACCTGGACCAAGCAAACCTAATAGACATTTACAGAACTCTCCACCCCTAATCCACAGAATATACATTCTTCTCAGCACCACATCACACCTACTCTAAAATTGACCACATAATTTGGAAGTAAATCACTCCTCAGCAAATGCAAAAGAATGGAAATCATAACAGTTTCTCAGACCACAGTGCAATCAAATTAGAACTCAGAATTCAGAAACTAACTCAGAACTGCACAACTTCATGGAAACTGAACAACTAGCTCTTGAATGTTGACTGGATAAACAATGAAATGAAGGCAGAAATAAAGATGTTCTTCGAAACCAATGGGAATGAAGACACAACATACCAGAATCTCTGGGAAACGTTTAAAGCAATGTCTAGAGGAAAATTTATAGCAATAAATGCCCACATGAGAAGCAAGGAAAGATCTAAAATCAACACCCTGTCATCAAAAATGAAAGAACTAGAGGAGCAAGATCAAAAAACCTCAAAAGCTAGCAGAAGACAAGAAATAACCAAGATTAGAACAGAACTGAAGGAGATAGAGACAAAAAATCCCTTAAAAAAATAAATAAATCCAGAAGCTGGTTTTTTGAAAAGATCAACAAAATAGCAGACCATTAGTCAGATTAATAAAAAAGAAAAGAGAGAAGAATTAAACAGATGCAATAAAAAAATGATAAAGGGGATATCACCACAGATTCCACAGAAATACAAACTACCATCAGAGATTACTGTGCACATAAACCAGTAAACCTGGAAGAAATGGATAAATTCCTGGACACTTGCATCCTCCCAAGCCAAACCAGGAAGAAGTTGAAACCCTTAATAGACCAATAACAGGGTCTGAAGTTGAGGCAGCAATTAATAGTTCACCCACCAAAAAAGCCCGGGTCCAGATGGATTCACAGCCGAATTCTACCAGACATACAAAGAGGAGCGGGTACCCTCCTTCTGAAACTATTTCAAACAATCCAAAAAAAAGGAATCCTTCCCCAATCATTTTATGAGACCAACATCATCGTGATACCAAAACCCCGGAGAGACTCAACAAGAAAAGAAAACTTCAGGCCAATATCCATAATGAACATAGAAGCAAAAATCTTCAATAAAATACTGGCAAACCAAATCCAATAGCACATCAAAAAGCTTATCCATCACGATCAAGTAGGCTTCAACCTGGGGGATGTGCAGGCTGGTTCAACATACGCAAGTCTATAAACATAATTCACCACATAAACAGAACCAAAGACAAAAACCACATGACTATCTCAACAGATGCAGAGAAGGCCTTCAACAAAATTCAACAGTACTTTTTGCTAAAAACTCTTTTTTTTTTTTTTTTTTTTTTGAGACAGAGTCTTGCTCTGTCACTGGCTGGAATACAGTGGCGCAATCTTGGCTCACCGCAACCTCCGCCTCCCGGGTTCAAGCAATTCTCCTGCCCTAGCCTCTAGAGTAGCTGGGACTACAGGTGAGCACCACAACGCCCAGCTAATTTTTGTATTTTTAGTAGAGACAGAGTTTCACCATGTTGGCAAGGATGGGCTCCATCTCTTGATCTCGTGATCCACCTGCCTCGGCCTCCCATAGTGCTGGGATTACAGGTGTGAGCCACCTCGTGTGGCCTATGCTAAAAACTCTTTATAAACTAGGTATCGACGGACGTATCTCAAACAAATAAAAGCTATTTATGACAAACCCACAGCCAATGTCATACTGACTGTGCAAAAACTGGAAGCATTCCCTTTGAAATCAGGCACTAGACAAGGATGCCCCTCTCACCACTCCTATTCAATATAGTATTGGAAGTTCTAGCCAGAGCAATCAGGCAAGAAAAAGAAATAAAGCGTATTCAATTAGGAAAGGAGGAAGTCAAATTGTCTCTATTTGCAGACGACATGATTGTATATTTAGAAGACCCTATCATCTCAGCCCAATATCTTCTTAAACTGATAAGCAATTTCAGCAAAGTCTCAGGATACAAAATCAACGTGTAAAAATCACAAGCATTCTAATACACCAATAACAGACTTAAAGAGAGCCAAATCAAGAATGAACTGCCATTCACAATTGCTACAAAGAGAATAAAATACCTAGGAATACAACTGACAAAGGATGTAAAGGACCTTTGTGTCCTCTCTGATTTCCTTGAGCAGTTGTTTGTAGTTCAAGGAGAACTACAAACAACTGCTCAAGGAAATCAGAGAGGACACAAACACATGGAGAAACATTCCATGCTCATGGTTAGGAAGAAACAGTATCATGAAAATGGTCATACTGCCTGGAGTAATTTATACATTCAATGCTATCCCCCATCAAGCTACCAATGACCCTTTTCACAGAACTGGAAAAAACCACCTTAAACTTCATATGGAACCAAAAGAGAGGCTGCATAGCCAAGTCAATTCTAAGCAAAAAGAACAAAGCTGGAGACATCATGCTACCTGAATTCAAACTATACTACAAGTCTACAGTAATCAAAACAGCATGATACTGGTACCAGAACAGAGATATAGACCAATAGAACAGAACAGAGACCTCAGAGGCAATGCCACACATCTACAACCATCTGATCTTTGACAAACATGACAAAAACAAGCAATGGGGAAATGATTCCCCTGTTTAATAAATGTTGTTGGGAGAACTGGCTAGCCATGTGCAGAAAGCAGAAACTGGACCCCTTCCTGACACCTTACACTAAAATTAACTCCAGATGAATTAAAGACTTAAACATAAGTCCTAACACCATAAAAACCTTAGAAGAAAACGTAGGCAAAACAATTCAGGACGTAGGCACAGGCAAGGACTTCATGACTAAAACACCAAAAGCACTGGCAACAAAAGCCAAAATAGACAAATGGGATCTAATTAAACTCCACAGCTTCTGTACAGCAAAAGAAACAATCATTAGAGTGAACCAGCAACCCACAGAATGGGAAAAAATTTTTGCAATCTACCCATCTGACAAATGACTTATATCCAAAATATATAAAGAACTGAAACAGGTTTACAAGAAAAAAACAAACCCATTCAAAGTATATGAACACACATTTTTCTAAAGAAGACATATATGAGGCCGACAAATGTGAAAAAATGCACATAATCACGGGTCATTAGAGAAATGCAAATCAAAACCACATTGAGATACCATCTCATGCCAGTTAGAATGGTGATCATTAAAAAATCTGGAGACAACTGATGCTGGAGAGGATGTGGAGAGATAGGAACACTTTTACACTGTTGGTGGGAGTGTAAATTAGTTGAGCCATTGTGGAAGACAGTGTGGCGATTTCTCAAGGACCTAGAAATAGAAATTCCATTTGATCCAGCAATCCCATTACTGGGTATATATCCAAAGGATTATAAATCATTCTATTATAAGGACACATGCACACATATGTTCATTGCAGAACTGTTTACAATAGCAAAGACTTGGAACCAAATGCTCATCAGTGATAGACTGGACAGGGAAAATGTGGCACATATACACCATGGAATACTATGCAGCCATAAAAAATGAAGAGTTTGTGTCCTTTGTAGGGACATGGATGAACCTGGAAATCATCATTGTCAGCAAACTGACACAAGAACAGAAAATCAGACACCAGACACCGCATGTTCTCACTCATAGGCAGGTGTTGAACAATGAGAACCCATGGACACAGGGAAGGGAGCATCACACACTTAGATCTGTGTGGGAGACTAGGGAAGGGACAGTGATGGGTAGGGAGTTTGGGAGGGGATAACATGGGGAGAAATGCCAGATATAGGTGATGGGGATGGAGGCAGTAAACCACATTGCCATGTATGTACATATGCAACAATACTGCAAGTTCTTCACATGTACCCCAGAACCTAAAATGCAATAAAAATATATATTATATATTTTATACATATGAAAATGCTTCCATGGTACTGATCTGTAAAACAGAACCCAAGCAAATTCACTGTGCTTGCTATGTAAACACACCTTCAGGACAGCTCTATAGTTTGTCCTCTAATCACATGCTGGTTCTGCCCTGGTTTGACCACTGGTTTCTACAACGCAGGCTCTTAGTGGTTTTAAACCATAGTTTAATGTAACCATTTCAATTTTATGTGCCACTTTCCAGAAATACGCTTATCATATCAAAGGTAGTTTGCATCAAAACTCCCTTCGATATGACACCTGATACTTAATATGGATTTTTCCATAAATGACAGTCACTGGTATTATTTTATAATGATAACAAAATACATAGCTTCATAAGAAATAAATGCTATTGCATCCAAGAAGGGGACTTTTCCACAAAGTATTTAGAACCAGAAATCTGAGGAGAGAACATAATGAGAGGTGGAAACATATAGAAAAATCTATATAGTTATGTTTCACTGACCTTTGGGTGTACTATTCCTCAAAAAAAAAAAAAACGCTTTATTTATATTTTCTATCATATTAATTTTGTTTGCAAAGATAAAACAAAGAGTGATCATAACTACAGACATTGAACAAGTTCCGATAATGAGACTAATCATTTTTAAAGGGCTAGAAACTTTGCTCTCTGAGGGACACTGAGAGGAAATAGGAGTTCTCTGAGTTCCATAGTACAGCTTGATAGTTTTATGGTATCTGATGTCCTCATTGATGGCTGAGCATCTCCTGCCAAACTGCTGTGTGGCTTCCCTAGGTTTTTCTGGGGTGACATCAAAATGCTAAAATTATGCAAAAGCATTCTGAGAGAATGGTATTTCCTGTTATTTTGTCTTTCACAGATTTGTTCAGTTCAAGCCCCAAGAAATCCCAGGAAGTTTTTAATCACCCTTTCCAGCTTTTAACAACTGTAAACAAAACACAACAAACCATTTCTTGACAGGTAAGTAACATCTGAGTTTGGAAAGGCAGTTGATTATGTGGGATTTCTCTGGTTCCACTATAGGCCAACACTAGCCACCTAAAGTAAATTTTCCACGATAGCTATTTGAAGCAGTAATTAAGGGTTTCCTCTCTGCTCACTCTAGAACACGTACCCCTTTAAATGGGCAGATTTGGGGGTAAACTTGGATTGTTCTGCCTTTCACTGAGTTAACAATCCCTGGGAAAGCAGTAGGGACTCCAAGCCTCCTCCATCTCAGTGATGTTCTCTCCTGTGAATCTGAAGACATAATTACCTTTCAAATACGCAGAACTCAGTCATGAACTGTAACACCACATGGATTGTTAGACAAAGCTTCTTCACCTCCTTCCTTTCCCTGAACTCTAAGTTGGCAGTGTGGGGGGAGTTAAGCTAAATTCAGGATAAGTCTACTGAAGTAAAGGGATCAAGTTACCTGTGCCTGCCTGAATCCATTCACTGTAAATTTACTCATTGAAAATTCACATAGAGTATCAAATATGCAAAGTCTAACTCCTCATGCTAAAAAGTCTGTATGCAACGTGCTCTTTGACTTTTACAAGGAGATTATAAGAAGAGTTGGTTGATAAGAAGCATTTATTTTCCCTAAATTCTAGTTTTAGGTACTTTGAGTTACCTGGTAAAAGTGTCTTGGAAAATAACTGTTTCTATTCTAAAAGCATACACTTTGATCCACTAACAATAAAGTTCCTGCTTTGCTGAAATCAGTCAGCATAAACCTTCTTAAGCACTGACATCTTTTGAAGCATAAAGTCAAACATGGTAACATGAAATGCAATTTACATTGAGACCTAATTCTGGGAAGAGTATATTCTCCTGTGCCTAGAACTGCTCCCTGCTTTGGTCAGTACTTAAATGGATTTCATTATAAAAATAGTTTTTTCTAGTGTTTTGCCATTAGTATTCTCAGTTTTCACTATCATCTATTGACAAAGATACCGTTTTAATACACACAACCTGTCAACTCCATGCTCAGGACCTTATGTTAGCTGCCATTCTAGGTTAGCATGATCCGCTTCTATGGAACAAGATCCAAAGACCTTCACGATGTGACCCAAAGCTTTGCACAGTCATCTGTAATGAGCCAACCTGCCCCTACAACACCTATGTCCATGTCAGCTTCTCTGCCTTTTCTTATTTGGCATTTCTTTTCTTTTCTTTCATTTCAGTTGGCCTGGAGTTACTTTCTCTTGACTCATACATCCTACTCTGTTTGGCAAAAGCTTGTTTCAAATGAAACTGAATCGGAATCCAATACAAAAGAAATGTTTACGTGAAACTTCCTAACCTTATGTCTTCAATTCCAGTAGCATTAAATGCTCTCTTTGTGTTTTCATTGCTTTTGGTTTGCACTTCTAGTGTAGCATGTATCACATTGTATTCATGGACATGTAAGTTTCTTTGACTTGATTGTAAATTATTTAAAATGAGAAGCCATATTCCATTTGTATTTTATTCACACATAGCATATAGATTCACTGAGCGTAAACAATGGCTATGTTGCTGGGGCTCATAATTTTTTTAAATAAATGCATAAATACATGTGAAATTAAAAGATAACTACACAAAATCTCCACATAATCTGACCTTAGAAATGCCTAGAATATTGGATTCTATTCCATGTTCCATCCCCATTTATTTTGGTCATCTTTGGCATGTCACTTTACCTTCCTGGGTCTTCATTTCATTATTTGAAAACAGAGAATGGGATCCTCTCAAATAAGCCTCATTAACACTCTTCATTAGGAATAGAAAATAGAAAATCTCCTATATCCACGTGTATGTATTGTGTGTGTGTGTGTCTGTGTGTGTGGTGCGTGGTGTGCATGTGGTGTGTGTAGTATATGTGAACTGAATTCAGCACTTGTATTTTTACATTTCAGAAGTAGAGTTTACAGATTAAACATGATCCTGCTTCTTAGTGGATCATTTGTAGCAAGTCTCTAGCATACATTTTTAGTAAACAGGTAAGTGCCTCAGAGTGTTAACATTGAGATACAATTTGTGAGTTGAGCAACAAATGCTGCCTTGAGGTGTCAAATACCTAATTAGTTGCTGCAGGGAGGAAGCATTGCATTAACGTTCCTTTGTAGAGAAGGAGTTATGTTATTCTCAGTGGAAAGATTTTTAGCACCTCCTTTTTATCTATTCTACTTTCATTCACTATTTCTTTAGTGAATGCCAGAATGTTATAACAATTAAAAGATTTCCACACTGAAATATAATGTTTAATGGACTAGGGCTCAAAATGATAGCACAGTGATAAAATAATAACCACTCAAATATCACATTCCTTATTATCCTAAAACCATAGGTTTGGAAATCAATGCTATCTTAGAGAAAGGTTTCAAGGTGTTTCACTGCCAGATAAAGCATAATGAAGATTGGAAATGGTCTTCTTGGTCGGAGGTATTTCCACTAAGGTGTGGTTAAAAATTGTTTTTTTCTTGAATTGTTAAAAAGGGTAAATCTAGGAATGAGCTTTTTAAAAATGTGCTTTCCTATAATCTGCTTCAACATCTAGTACACACTTGAGACTAGTTACATAACAAATAGCTACTGTAACTGCAAATAAAAAGCTATATTTTGGCAGTTGGAGGGGATCAGTTTTTGGTTTCAAATTCTTATTTAGTTTCAGCCTCTATCCACATGATAAATGTGACTGAGTTCTGGGTTCTCTTCTCATTCTGTTTTCTTGGGATGGTCCATCTTACCCTTCTCTAGCTGCAGTGACCATCCATATGCTGACAGATTCCTGATATATATCTCTGTCCCCCATCTTCTCTGAACTTCAGATTCCTATTTTCAAGGCCCTTCTTGACATTCTTACTTGAATGTTGTAAAGGTATATCAAGCACAACTTGTCTAAAACTGAATTTATTATCTTCTTTTCAAACATGGACCTTTTCCAGCATCCTAATCTCAGCTGGAATTGCACAACCATCTCTTCACTGGAATATGCAGAAACGAAGCGACTGTTAACAACCCCTCCCTCTTCATCATTTATGTACAATGCATCATTACCCAGTCCTGTCAGTTTTGCCCCCTAAATATCACACTAAGTTCTCTCCACTGCTCAGTCTCCCCTGACATACCCTTAGACCAAGCCACCACCATCTTTTGCTTGGACTTCTGCAACAGCCTGCAAAATGGCTCTGGCACCTGGCTGAGCTCTGCTCTAGCTCCCACTCTCTAGTCACATCATCTTTTCAAAATGCAAATCTGATTGTGGCAGAGACATCATGTGCACACTTTTCATAAATGCTCTCACAGAAGCATGTTCCTTTCCACTAAAGCTCTTAACTCAGCATGTGGTTATATATTCATCAGTAGGACGAACCTTTCAAGATGAACTGCTTCCAGAGAAACTGCTGGGTTCTCTTCTATTTTCAATATGCTGCTTGACATGGACATACAGTGAATTGACATTTGACATTTGTTCATTTATATATGACATTTGTAGATGGCTGTTTCATTTTTCAATATGCATTAAGTCTACTGGAGAAATAAAATCATTATTCTCTCATTGAATAAATTAAGAACATTTTGAGGTATAGGACTGTGGTTTTATATTTTACAGAGAAGCGGAGTGGGGCTTTAAGAAGAAGGCTAACTTTGCCAAACTTAAGTCAGGTCCATAATGTCATGCTTAAGATTTTGAGTCTTGTTCTCTTTCCATCACCATATGCTCCCTCATGGATAACAAGCTCATGAGCTGCAGAGTCCTCAACTCTGAAGAGCGGGGAAAGAACATGTAAACACCATGCTGAAAACGTAATATACCATGAATTCTAAAAGGAATCCTCCATGTCAATCATAAAAAGCTGGTTTCTAATCCTGAACAGTGAGCAGAGGTTTTCTTTGGCAGCATAAAGCAATGTAAAGCATATATTGCTGCAAGTTGGAAGCCCTAGTTCAGGCTTTGTTCTGCCACAAAACAGTGTGTGACCTTGAGCAAGTCAGGGGATATCTTGGAGCCTTCTCTGCTTCATTTGCAAAATGAAAATACCGGTCCCTTATCTGCCTACCTCATAGTGTTATTGTGAGGATTAAATTGAATGATGCTCATAAAAGTGTTTTAATTCTCTCATCTGCACTCTCACTGTACTTTACATGTAGCTCTTTCAGTAAATGTCTTTCACTTTTTATGGCACAGTGAAGAGGTCACTGGACTAGAAAACTGGCATTGAAATCCTGACTCTGATATTTAGTATTTGTGTGGTTTCTTAGCAAGAGTTTTCAGTCTTCCTGAATAGAGAAAGGCATACTCATCTGTGAAATGGAGAACATCATAAATACCCGATCTGAGGATCAAATGGATGAATGCTTGTGAAAGTAATAAAATCCACTCTAAATAAGAGTTAAGAAACACCCCCTGTATTTCATTTATTTTAATTTCCAACCCACATGATAATTTGCACATGGCACTAGCTAATTAGAATTGAATGTTTTGGGTTCACCCAACAAACAGCAAGTGTTTTGGGTGCTTTCATTTAACTTCATTTAATGCTGATCACAACCTCATACATCAGAAACTATTATTATCCCACATGAGAAAATAAAGTCACCAAAAGCCAAAAATTGGCCAAAAGCCACATAGCTGGTAAAATACCAAGCCAGCATTTGAACCCAGGTGGTTTAATTCCACAGCCACATAGCCTTAATCTTTTGGCTATACTGTGTTACACTTCATAAGTCACTTTAGTTATCGAATGGAAGTTATCATGTTCTTTATATATATAGAAAATACAAAAACTTAGCCAGGCGTGGTGGCATGCACCAGCAGTCCTAGCTACTCAGGAGGCTGAGGTGGGAGGATCCACTGAGCCCAGGAGTTTGTGGCTGCAAGTGAACTATGATCACACCACTGCACTCTATTCTGAGCAACAGAACAAGACCTCATCTCTCAAAATAAATAGGATAATAAAAATTCACTAGTGTGTTTTATTAGTGGTAAAGAAATAATGCAAATCAACTTAGCCATTAAGTCGGCAAATTATTGGAAAGAAACATATAAAAGAATTGCATGTCATAATTCTATAAATATCAAGAACATTTAGTTCTCTTCCAGATTAATCCACGAAGGGAACAAGATGATAAAGAGATCGAGAGTGACTGCTTTGGACTACAGTCTGCACTAAATTCTAGTTCTACTACTTATTAGCTATATAATGGAGGTGTAAACTTCTTTAAGTCTCATCTGGGTAAACATACTTTATGTAAGATGCTTAGCCTAGTATCTGGCACAGTAAGTGCCCAATAAATGCTTGCTGTCACTGTTGATGATAATACTGTGGTCTTGGGCAAGGGATTTTCCTCTGAGCATTGGTCTCTGAATGTTTAAGCAGCAGGAAGTTAGACTGTGATCTCAAAGATCCCTTTCATTCCTAACGATTTTTAGGTAGTAAGAGGGGGATAGCTAGATATCTATGAAGCAATTACTTCACTGAATTCTAGCTTTCATGTTTGGAATGTATGCTGCTCTCTAATTTATGAAATAAAAGCACCCCAAGGGGCTGGAGAGAAAGAGGTGAATTATGGCACTTGCATTATTTACACCATTAACCAGCGAGAAAGGTTTATGATAATCTGAGCTAGAATAACTTTTCTAAACAAAGTTATTGCTAGTCTGAGATAAATGTTAAATTCATAACCTTTTAGAAAGGTATGGTGTCAAGCAGCTAAATAAACCTACATGAACAAACAAACATCACAGTTAACTGCTCAGAAACGGTGGTGTATTTTATGGCTCTAGTTGAGAGCCAGAGCAATAAAAATAAATGGAGATATTGGAATCAAATTTTAATATCAACTTTTTTTGCAATTAAAAAGTTTTGAACTGTAGTCACCTTATTCATCCTCCTCAGTAACACAATTTATTTTATTCGGTAAGAGAAAAAAACTGACACCTTTACCGTATGAGTTCTGATCAGTGTATGTTTACATGAGGCATGATACTAGATACTGTAAATAAGTGATACTAGAAATTGTAAATAAGATCTAGTCTCAATCATCAGGAAAAGAAATACACATGTACTCAACCAAACATCAAACTGAATAAAAGGTGGCAAAGGCCCTAGTAGTAATGTAATCAAAATGAAGGGGTGAGATAAAGGCAAAATCGAGGAATGCTGAGTTGGAGGACCATGGAGAGTTCCACACAGTAGTTGACATTTCAGCTAGGGCATCCATTCTACAAATACTTAGTGAGTGTCTACAATGTGTTAAGTACTATTCTAAGTGCTGAGAATAGCTCAGTGGATAAAGAAGATAAAAACAGCCTTGCCCACAGGAAGATTATATTCTGGTGGGGAGAAGGGGAATAGGGAAACACAATTTGTCAGTAAAAGGTAATAAAGGCTATGGAGAAAAATAAGAATAAAAAGGACATAGGAAGTACCAGGGGTCAGGACAGACTTTCACGAAAATGTGACATTGCAGCAAAGATTTGTCAGAAGTTAGGGAATAAACCATGTAGATCTCTGAGGAGAACATTCTAGGGAGACTAACGAGCAAGGACAAAGATCTCAGAAGAGGGGGAATTCTTGGAATATTTAGGAAACATAAGGAAGGGAGACTGGAGAGGAGTGAGAAAATAGGAGAACAGTAAAACTGCTACGTGGTGAGGTTAGAGAGGTAACAAGAGACAAGAGCAAGGACTTCTGTGAATACTGTGAATGAGACAAGCAGTCACCAAAGGGTTTTGAAGCAGAGGAATGACATACCCTAATTTACGTTTTAAAAGGTTCACTTTAGCTGCTATGACAAGACTAGAATTAGGAGATTACTGCAGTAGTTCCAGTGAGATTTAGTTGTACTTAAGGAGGCAGTAAGGAGTGGTAGGACTCAGTATACATTTTGTTTTTGTTTAAAAATTTTTTTGAGACAGAGTCTTGATCTGTTGCCCAGGCTGGAGTGCAGTGGCGTGACCTTGGCTCACTGCAACCTCCACCTCCCAGGTTCAAGCAAATTCTCCTGCCTCAGCATCCGAGTAGCCAAGATTGCAGGTGTGAACCACCAAGCCCAGCTAATTTTTGTATGTTTGGTGGAAATGGTGTTTCACCATGTTGGCCAGGCTGATCTAGAACTCTTGACCTCAAATGATCCACCCGCCTTGGGCTCCCAGAGTGCTGGGATTACAGGTGTGAGCCACAACACCTGGCCATGTTTTGTTTTTATTTATTTGATTTTAATTTTTTATTATGAAAATTTAAATAATATAAAACTAGGCAGAATAATATGATGAACTGTTTTATTCTCATAATTCAGCTCAAAATATAAAATCACAGCCAGTCTTCCAGTATTATTTTATAACAAAACTTGATATATTATTTCATGGATTCAGGATATATTTTGATGGTACTACCAAGACTTGATGATGGATTTCATAATAAGAATTAGTAATTAAGAGTTACGAATTATTTCAAAGATTCTGGCCTGATTAGTGAGAAATATGAAGATTTCAGTGGTAGGGGAACTCTGGAATGATGAAGTATTTGGTGGGGAGGAGTTGGGGTTGAAGTAAAACAGGTATTTGGTTTTGTTCATAAGTTTTAGATGCCCATTGGACATTGATGTTGATAAATCAAGTAGGAAGCTGAGCATATGAGTCTGAATGGCACGTAAAAAGTTAGGAACAGAGATACAAATTTAGAACACATCAGCATGCTCACAGAATATAAAGTCAAGGAATGGATGAAAGGCTTGAGTCCTGAAGCCATTCGATATTTACAGATCAGAGAAACTGGGAGTAAGAAGGTAAAAAGAGCCTGAAAATAGTAGCCAGAGTGGAATGAGGAGAGCATGTGCCACAGAAAACTGAGTGCAGAATGAACTTCACAAAAGGAGAAATGATCAAATGTGACAAAATGTGCTGATTGTCCAAGTAATGTGAATACCAGGAATTGACTATTAGGTTAGCAACAGGAGGTTATGGGTGAACCTTGATAAGAGCAATTCCTATTACATTCTAGGAACAAAATAATTATTGGAATATGATATAAGATATTGGAGTGAAGTTAGACAATTCAAGGAACGTTCCTACAGAAGAGAAAAGAGCATGGAGTGCTGAAGGAGAGAAAAGTGAGATTGAAGTCGAATTTGTTGCAATGGAAGATCCGACTGCATGCTGACATGCTGACAGACATAATTCACCTCAGTGGGAGAAATTGACAAAATAGAACAGAGAAAGAATGGCTGAAGATTTGCTCTTTCATGTTGTAAGAAAAGATTGGATCTTGTGCCCAAGTGAAGGTTTGGCTTTAGCTAAAGAGTGCAGGCAGTTATTTTATGGAAATTTGAGGAAAGACAGATTATATGCTTAAAGGACACATT
This sequence comes from Ateles fusciceps, assembly GCA_036589455.1. Classification (NCBI taxonomy): domain Eukaryota; kingdom Metazoa; phylum Chordata; class Mammalia; order Primates; family Atelidae; genus Ateles; species Ateles fusciceps. The sequence goes on from JAZHEH010001015.1 coordinate 852,496, forward strand.
TGGGTTAAAAAAAAGTCACATATGAAAGCATATAGAATTCCCCTTCTGATATTTCATGAAATTAAAAGCAAGGTCAGCTAAGAGTGGAGGAAAGAGTGAAGGTGTTGGAGATTTGGGAAAAGAGAAAAAGGCATGAATATCATTAGGAGTATATGTGAGAGAGGATGACTGATAAATGTAGCATAATTGCCAGCAGCATTAATAAGCAACATGAGATTAGTAGCTATGAATTTAAAGTGAGACGAATCAGCCCAGTTGTACCTTTTCCGCTAGCTATATTCAGCTACAAGAGCACAGTGAAGAGTAAGTAGAAAGTTACATTTACTTGAGTTGGTTTTTGTTAAGCAAGTAATATGAAACGAGAGTAGCAGGCAAAACATTGATGCAAGTCAGCAAGTATTTAATTGCTGTGTTTACTGGCTGTGGAATTATAGTTATGAAATAAGTGAAGGAAAACAGGAAGGATAAGGGATAGGATCAAGGGATTGTAGGTCTCTGTGAAATCAAAGGTTCGTTGTATTCAGAGTCCCAAATAAAGAATAGTAAGACAAGAGTCTGGAGAGTGAGGCAAGAATACGATTTGAAACTGAGATAATGAGAGGCTGCAGTGATTGGTGTTGTCAAGGTCTATGGCATAACCATGGGAGTGAGTAGCCAAGGGGGTAGAGGGATTAATGCTTAGGATTGAAAGATAAGGAAAAGTTCAATAGAAGAGGAAAGGACAAAATTGTATAATAAGCAGGCCTGTGAACAATTACAAAAATAAATTGTTCACTCAAACAAGCAATTTCAACAATTTCCTCTTCCCCTTCTTCCCTTTATCAACCTCATCCTCCTTCTTCCTATTCTTTGGGCCTGAATTTCAACCTCTTTTCCACATTGTCTCTGAGCTCACACTCTTCTGAGCCCTTCCATTTTGCCTGTATGCAGTAACTGCCCTGAATTCTTTACATGAATTCCCTCAGTTCTCATAGCAATGCTAAGAGGTAGAATTTATCTTCCTTTTATTCCAACAAAAAGTATTATTCCTATTTAATACATTATTAAATACAGAAAAGTCACACATCTGGTAAATAGTAGAACCATTTTCAAATCTAGCTCTTGTGACTTAAGTGAAAAATTTTTAGCCATTACAGATTTTAGAAACCACACTTTCACATATATCCATATGGACAGATAGATATAGATACAGGTAGATTGGGGCTAGACTTCCATGGAAAGAAGTTTGAAGTTACATGTGCATGTCTTTGTATAGTAATTTTATTGTATTTAAGAACCAGTCACATTCTGGGTCAGTGGAGTGAGTGATCAAAAGAGTATTTCAAAAAGATAACTACAAACAGTGAGGAAGATGGATTGGAAGGTGAGGAGCGATTCCCAGAGATCAAGTAAAGATGTTGAAAGTAATAGAATAAAGGAAGCATATCTGAGCTGTGGCCAAGGCAAAGGTGACAAGACAAGACTTGAGGAGTGGCAGTGCTGGGAGGCAGCAGTCAGTAAAACGTGGCATGAATTTTTTGCTTGGTCAACGGGGATAGAAGATACTAATATAAACTAAAAAAAGGAAAAATATGAATAAGGAGGAGACAGTGAGTATGTTGTGGACAGGCTGAATTTAAGGTGCCTCCAGGAAATCCATGTGAAAATATGAAGATGACTGGGTCAGAATTACTGCTTCCAGTTTCCACAACTGCACATGCTGAAATCCAAGGAACTTAGGAGGCATCGTAAGATCACAAATAGTTGCAGATATAACACTAAAACAAATGGCTGTTTCTTCACAGTAATAAATAATCTTAGTGATCATAAGGTAATACGGGTATTGGGTATGTCTAATTTTTTTTGAGAGGAAGTCTTACTCTGCCACCCAGGCTGGAGTGCAGTGGCGCCATTTCGGATCACTGCAACCTCTGCCTCCTATGTTCAAGCGATTCTCCTGCCTCAGTCTCCCAAGTAGCTGGGATTACAGGCATGTGCCACCACACCCGACTAACTTTTTATATTTTTAGGAATGACAAGGTTTCACCATGTTGGCCAGGCTGGTACTGAACTCCTGACCTCAGGTGATCCACCCACCTAGGCCTCCCAAAGTGCTGGGATTACAGGTGTTAGCCACTGTGCCTGGTCTCTTTCATTTTAAAGTAAGGTCAAATTGTAAAAGTTAACAGAAACTTTAAAAGGCTATACTTGAACTTGCTGACAACTAGAAAGGAGAGAATTTTGAGACCCAGCAGGTGAGGAAGGGTATTGTACCACCTGAGCATCAGACTGTTCCATGTTGAAGTAAATAACATTTTGGTTTATCAATTTATATTTTCCCTTTTGAATTCTAAAGATCACCACATGTTTACAGCCCTCACAGATCTGAGGGACTAGAAGTCTAGGACATGGATCTCTGTTTCTCCTCATGTGGAACTTACCCAGTATTTACCTCCAACTTGAACATCAACTTTTAAAGTCATACGATGGTGAAGCATCTTAAGGGAAAAATGTTGGGGGGAAAAAAATGCAGTGGATAGTAATCTTGAAACCAGATGGGTACAACTCACTTTTGCCTAGTCAATAATAATATTCACAATAACAACTTCTACCAAATACTAGACACTCTGATATGACATTAATATATGCAACCTAATTTAATGCTAGCAAAAACCTTGCAAGGTATGTATTATATTTTTAAATTTTGTTTTATTTTTTCTTTTTAGTTTTTTAAAACTTTTAATTTTCATGGGGACATAATAGGTGCACGTATTTATGGGATACATGATGTATTTTGATACAGGCATGCAATGTGTAATAATCACATCAGGGTAAATGGGGCAGCCATTATCTCAAGCATTTGCCTTTTGCATTACAAACAATCCATTATACACTTTATGGTACATTTTAAGGTAAGTATTATAAATTCCTCCTTATTAAGGAGGAAAATGAGGCTCAGAGAAGTCATGTTTTTTTTTCTTTTTTTTGAGATCATGTGATGTTAATGACAAAAATAGGATTACAAACTAGCCAGAGTAAGTAGTGCTTTCATAACCTGTTCCACGAACATGCAGCCTAATTCTGTTTTCTGTTTATGACTCTGAAAATGAAAGAAATAAAAAATTGATGTAATGTATCCTTACCCTTTTCAAGGAAGTTTTATATAAATTATTTAATTAGTCTCTGTAAACAACACTGCTTTTTAAAACTGCATTCATTTAGAAATGAGTGAAGGAAATAGTGGAGATTTCACAGCCTCTTCAAAGTTCCTGTCCAAGATCTCCTCCTGCCATTACCCAGTGGTATCGATTTAAAGAGATGATGGATTAAGCTGAATTTTACTGGTAGCATCACCTACCTGTTGTCACCTTCTCTGGAGAAAAAGACTGTGAAGGTTTGAATGTTCCCTTTCGCTTCTGCAGGTGGGCGCCAGCTGAGACGGACAAACCGGCTGGAAACCAAGACAGGGACCACATCTCTGGGAGCTGAAGGGAGGACACTGGAGCTTGGGATAGCTAAGGAGAAAGAAGAGGAGGCTATCAGGTGTCAGTGCCATAGGCTAAGAATTGGGTAGGAAGGCAAAACCAACCTATTAGCAAGCATCTCCATGTTATAGTCACGTTGATTCTAAAGGAAGGAAGAAAAGCCTGGTAATGCACACAGTAAATGAAATAAAAGCTATATTCGTATTTCTTGGGTTTAACAAGTGTGGCTAATGACATGTATATGATTCCATTGCATGTATGTCCAATTTTGATTACCCATGGATCTATGACAATAAGGGAACAAATGACTGCTCAGCCAAGAAAGGGGAGAGAAATGTGGCAATGTGAATTTTTAACAAGCACTTGAGTTCTAGAAAGACCTTACTTTAGACCTGTGGATAATATGATTCAATATTGTAAAATCATTATACTTCTCATGACTTTAACTGATAATAGAAAATGTTTTTGGTAAGAGACAAATTACTTTAAATAATTAATTATTTCCCTGAATTGTGTCAGTAATGAAGCACAGGTTGAATAAGAATACAGATAAATGAATAAATGCATGTATCTATATTTCAAGTAAAAGATGATATTATAATTCAGAAGATAAACTCAAGATACACTAAATCTAAATCTGAATTTATGGTGACTATTTGTCAAAGATAACCTATTGGCATTTTTAAGAGTTCTAAGAAGAGCTAAGAGGGCCATCATTTCTAGGATTTTACAAGGTTGGGGGAAGTTTGTAGAAAATATGTAATCACATAGTTTTAATATACAGTAAGACCACACAATTCCTGACAAAAAATATCACTTAGTATAAAACCTTCTTTATGTATTAAAAAAAATTGTAACCAAGTTGGTTGTTTTTTTTTTTTTTGAGATGGAGCCTCACTCTGTCACCCAGGCTGGAGTGCACTGGCGCAATCTTGGCTCACTGAAACCTTCACTTCCAGGTTCAAGCAATTCTTGTAGTTCAAGTAGCTGCCTCAGCCTCCCAAGTAGCTGGGATTACAGGCGCGTGCCACCAGGCCTGGCTACTTTTTGTATTTTTAGTAAAGATGGGGTTTTGCCATGTTGGCCAGGCTGTGTTAAACTCCTGACCTCAAGTGATCCACTCACCTCGGTCTCCCAAAGTTCTGGGATTACAGGCATCATCCACCATGCCTGGCCCCAAGTTTATTCTTTAAAATATTCATTTCATAGTTAAAATATGTTTCATAGTAGAAAAGACACAGCCCAAGTAGGTGTACATACACTGACACAGAGTTTAATAAAGCACTAATTTGGAAGTCAAACCAATGGAGACCTCAATATTCTACAACATAGACACAGACTTACTTGTATTCATAAATGTTTTCAGTAACCAAACAGTTATCACAAAACCTTATCCCTATCAGTATATGTCTACACTGTTCTGATACAATTTTTTTTCTGCCCCATCCTCCCTAGTAGCTGGAATTACAGGCACACACCACCACACCTGGCTAATTTTTGTATTTTTGATAGAGACAGGGTTTCACACCTTGTTGGCCAGACTGGTCTTGATCTCCTGACCTCAGGTGATCTGTCTGTCTTGATCTCTCCCAAAGTGCTGGGATTACTGGTGTGCACCACCTCTCCCAGCCTGTTCTGATACAATTTGAAATAGCTTGTTTTTTAAGAGCACAGAAAATTAAGAGCAGAGATTAAAAGCTGATGAAAGTTAACACAAAGTAGAAGCAGTTTTCATGAACTTACCTAGTAGCAAAGAAAATGAAAGATAAAATATTCTATAAGAAATACAGATATACAACTGCACCTCACTTCTAGAATTCACTGTATTTAAAGCAGAATTTAATCACTATTAGCCATAGGAACAACTCTGAATTATCCACAATTAGAAAACTCTCTTTTCAAATATTGGGGGAACTAATAACATGTAAGAGAGGTTTCCTATTAAATATGTGCATGCATATTTTGTAGTGTGTGTCTGCTTGAGTATGTGTGAATTCATAATTCATCTTTGTTGTGATAGCTCTGTTTCCTTCATGTTTGTTAAAGTTCCCAAGTCTGGGGAACATGTGTTTCCCCTTGACAGGTGGGCTCTAGCCACAAATCATAGGTACCCATTTGCTGATATAAAATCTTCAAACGGGCTTTTGTAGCCCATTTTCTCTAGTCTTTAACAAAGTTAGTCTTCATTTCTTCATTCACATTGTATAGGGACTGGCTGAGTCATACGACTGCCATGAGTTAAACTTCTGCTGGCTAGAAATATTCATCTGGGGAATGGAAATACCCCATTTCCTAATGGTTCCGGAAACATTATCAATTTACAATACTTACTAGCTATACCGAGAAGAGAGATTTTAAAGAATGGGGGGAAAAAAGTCATTCAAAGTTATTTCTGACTCCATAGATTCTCTGACTATTTCTTTATAGATAAAGTTTCGCCTTGCTCTCCTGATCAGTACAGTATTTGAAATAAATGGAAGACTGGCAGGGAGTTAGTCAATCTTTTATAGCAGAGTGCTGAGGGAGGAGAAAAGATTGATGCCTTGAGATGGAGTGTCTCTCTCAAAAGTATGGGTGATATTAAGCTTCTTGACAAAAACCTTTACTTCCACACGTCACAGGCAGCTGAGACTAACACACTGGAGTGAATTTATTCTTTCCCCTCTCCCCCAGTCTGCTTCTCCTCCTGGGCGATATTCATGTTGTCCTCTCAACTGTGCAGTCCAGAAACCCGAAGCCCATCCCCTATTCCTCACTCTCCTTCACTCACCGCATGGAAGGGTTCCCCCGCTTCTGAACATCTCCTAAATCTACCCACACGCTATTGCAACTCTGCTGCCGCACTTACATCAGCACCATCATACTCTCTCACTGGAATTACCACAAGTGTCTCCCAGCTCCTCTGCCTTACTTTTTTTTTTTTTTTTTGAGACAGAGTTTCATTCTGTTGCCCAGCCTGGAGCACAATGGTGCGATCTCAGCTCACTGCAAACTCTGCCTACTGCATTGAAGCAATTCTCTGTCTCAGCCTCTCCAGTAGCTGGGATTACAAGTGCCTACCACCACGCTCAGCTACTTTTTTGTATTTTTAGTAGAGACGGGTTTCACCATGTTGGCCAGGCTGGTCTTGAACTTCTGACCTCGTGATTTGGCCTCCTCAGCCTCCCAAAGTGCTGGGATTACAGGCATAAGCCACCATGCCCAGCCTCCTTTGCTATCCTTAAACTCACTTTCCTCAAATATATTCTCTGTGCAGCATCCAGAATGAGCTTGTAAAAACAACAAACCTGGTCATGTCACTCTACTGCTTATTTTTCCTCCACACATCCTCTTTGGGGCAAGCTCCAAACTTCTTAATTAGCTTGCTGGCCTGACTCTTGCTGACGGTGGGTCTTGGGTGGATTTCTCCATAAACAAGGCTTCAGAAAAGGATTTTTGCACAGGTACTGAATTTGGGAGATGATCCCAGAAACAGCAGCAGGGAGTCAGGAAGTGAGACAGGGTAGGGAGGGACCTATCTGAAGAGTGAGTTAGCTATATGGTTATCCCTGTGGGAAACTAAAGGGCAATCCCACTGGGGACTCGGGGAGTCATTACAGGACATGCCTTAGAGTTATCCATCCCTCTGGGTAGCAGATAGGGGTATTTATCTTCCTACCACTTCTCCATCATTTGTTGAGTGTGATTCCGGGGGCTTTGCCTTTCTTGAACAATGGCCTAGTGTGTTCCCATAAAAAGACAGAAAATATCTTTGGGCAGAGGTTTGCAGAGGTCCACAGTAAGCATCATTCGACAGATCTACTCAGGCAACAAATATTCCAACAACTCATATCACCCGTCCTCCTTGTCTAAGTGTAGAGGAGAGTGTGGGAACAGCAGAGGAAGCCATTGTTCTCATGGTGCATATGTGGAAGCTCCTTGGGTTCCTGATGATTCTGCATTAAGCACGTTCTTCTCATGCTGAGCCGCTTGCCATACCCTAGGGCTTTCACAGAAGCAGATCCCACACCTTAACAAGCTCCTCGCACTCATGTGTCTAACTTCTACTTTCCCTCTTGGTTTAGTTGAGGTGTTGTTTCCCATGGAAAGACTGACTGAAAGTATTTGGAAAATATATAAAAGACAAGGAACTCATAATACAAAAAAGAATGTTTTAAAGCCTATAAAATAATAATCTTATTGAAAAGTGGGTTTCCACTTAACAAATAATGCAAGAAATACACATTAAAATAAAGCCTGAAAAATTTTATCAGAGGCCACTTTGAAGAAGATGAGTATGTCACATCGGCCAGGGTGTGGTGCTCTCACAGGCTCTCAGCTGAAGTGTGTGTGAGCACTACGTGTTTAGAAGCAAATGTGGCAAAGTCCTTTTGAAAAACTTCATAGCATTAAGCCAAACATTCTCACGTCTATAAAATGTTTAAAAAATAGCAAATGCCTCCTTCATCGGTACCTCAATCTGAAATCATAGGTAGCACATTTACTCAAAATGTAATACCTCTATAACCTATCAGTTTTTTAAAAATGGGATCCTTACTAGATTTTGTAGAAAAAACGTTATAAACATATAATTAATGATAACTTGGTAAAAGCTTTTTGGAATTTTCAAGAAGTTAGACAAATAGGTTTTATTTAAAACAAGAGGAAAGTTTTCAAATCTTTTTCCTCCAAGAGGACCTCACTCCCACGTGATGTCAACATGACAAACCAGTTGGCATCTTCACCCACCCAGGGAGTGCCAGGGAGGAGGGCAAGGGACAATGGCAAGCAGGTAGAGGCTCCTCCCTCTCTTCTCCTCAGGCTTCAAGGAATATCTCCCCACAGAGCTGATCTAGATTTGGATGGCACAAAATTCAGAATAGAATTAATCATGGACTCTTTACCTCAACTTAAATAGGCACTATATTAAAGGGGAGGAACACAGTTTTAACAAAGGAATGGCTTCTTATCTTATAAAGGGGAATTAATTTTGCTCTTACTAATCCTCCATGCTTTCTCTCAACAGTAACTTGCCTTCAAATAAGGTCTCAATAAAGAACCAATCAGGACTTCTTTTCTTTGCTCCTGGAGGCCTAATCTCCAGTCTGGCCCTAATCTCTCTGGCCCATTACTGTTGCCATAGCTACAGCTTCTTTAACTGTTGTCATGGAGAAGAGGAGACAAATTTGCCACACTACAATGACATAGTCTTTTGTTTTTTTCTTTTAAGGGCACCTTTAAAAATTTTTTAATAACAGCCAAATCCAAGAAAGGGTGATAATTTTTATAGATAATGAAAAGCCAAAGACATATAGCTTGGAAGCCAAAAAATAATAACAACAACATTTTGATTAGGTCCCCTGCAATAGCCTTGGTAACAATGATGCTATTGGATTAATTTTTTAAATAAAGCTTCAATTTTTCTAGATACCAAAGACTTTTCTGTCACATTTTATTATACAGTGCTTATGAACATGAATTTTTATCTGAGCTTATTAATAGTTCACTACCTTCATTCCCTATGAGGTATATGAAAGAGGTATTCATAAAAACAAAAATATAATAATTTACTTTGAACCTCAAACAAGCCAACAGATCTATTTCCTTGTTTCATTCCTCATTCTACTCACTAAAATATTATAAATGTGGCCACCAAATCAACCAGCTGCTTTATTGGCTGCATCTCCTTTATTACTCTGCATCTTCAACTACTTAATTAAAATAATATGTAAATAGATATTATCAGTGAAATAATAGAAGCAATTTTCCTAAGAGCAAACAACTATCATACCTCCTTTTGATTTTTATTTCTTGTTGTTCCCTTGACACCAAACTCTAGCTTTTTATTGTCTAAATGAAGATATGGATAAACCTAAATTAAGTTTTTACAGTTCATAAAGTTATTTGACAAAATCATCAAAAGAGAAGCACGGGTGTGTATAATTAAAACTTACAATGAATCATGTTTTTTCTAAAATGTTACATTATTTTCGAAGTTAAAAGAATTATGACTTGTGGTAGTGGATTAAAAACTTCAGAAAAACTACGAAATGTAGGTTTTATAAAATAGTTATTTGAAGCCATTTTTTATCTTGTTAATATAAAAGTTAATGTACTCCATAAAATCTCATTAAATAATCAATTATTCATTTGTTGTTTAATTGCAAGATAACATTATATGTTTTTATCCTGCATAACATGTTACCTTGAGGCATATATACATTGTGAAATGGTAAAACCTAGTTAAATAACAATGCATTATCTCACATACGTAAAATAATGTATTGGGTAGGTACACTTTAGATAAAATTGAGTCATGAATATTGATGGAATATCTATCGTGTGCCTACTGTTATACTTGAAGCTGAGAATCATTTATTTTAAGCCCACAGTTTTGACCTCAGAGAACTGGAAATTAATTTGAGAACTCAAGGTGTACCCACGTAACATGACTGAAAAGTTAGAGACAGTCATTTAGTTACAAATGAGTTTCATTCTAAAGTTTGGGTAGAAAAAATTATTTAGACATTAGAACACAACATCTCACTGAATGATTTCTATTCTGTTTCCAGATACACATTTAATTTGTACTACTGATTAACTATCATAGTAATAGTGTTATGAAATGGAATCATACCTTGTATGTACTCTGATAAAATGAATTTATGCATCCAATCATTAATCCATTCAATGGTAATTGAAGGCATACTGAGTGCAAGGCACTGAATGAGAAGCTGTTCAGTCCATTTCCAGTTCCCAGAGAGAAAACCAGCTTGATCATTCCCCCTACTCAGCTTGGCTTCACCCTCCAGGATGCATTTGCTACCACCTCCAACATTACTCCTTCCATAGCAGGTAGACTTTCTCAGTTGCCTTCAGCATGGGGCCTGGAGGATCTAAACCTGAAAGATACAACTGAGGGTCTCCGAGGGTGGGGAGCTCGGCTTGAAGAGTCTGCAAAGGCTTTAGTTTCAGAACAGCCTCCTTACTACCACCCATTTCTCCATGCTGAACTTGCTCAATTCCATGAAGACCTGATGCTTTCACCTCTGCTACTTTTGTGTGCTGCACACTGAGCTGAAATAACCTTCCTCCAATTGCTTTCCTGCTTTGACATGGGGGTCTCTTTCAAGTTTCAGTTAAAGTGTTACCTCCCTGATCTCCGACCTGGCTTAGGCCCCTCTATGTGGGCGTTCACAAAACCAGGATAAGAGGAACATTCCTGTTAGGGCACTTTCCTGTACTCTCAAGGATCTGGTTATTTTTATTGTTGTTGTTAACCTATTACAAATTGTATGCTCTGTGAAAGAAGAAGCTAAGTCTGAACTGCTTATCACTTTAATCCCCATCACTATCACAGTGTATGTTAGCCATATCATAGGTGTGCATTAAATTATTGCAGGGTCCAGCTAAATGGAAGGCTTTGCACATTGGTGAGATTATGTTAAGAACTTTGGTTAGAAAACTCCTTTTCAGAACTCTGTAAAATGTTTGCATGAGAATACGTGCTGGGAGAAGACTGAGCATTACCACAACCTAGTTATGTTCATCATCATTAATTTGCAGATAAATTGCAAAGTAGAATGAAAAACCAGGCTCAGAGGAAGTTTCCAAGCAAATGCAAGTTTGGGGTGAGAGCATTTTATTTTGAACCAAATGGAGAAAGGGAAATATATCACAACCTGCTCTCTCATAGCTTGTCAGTCTTTATCCCTAGAGGAAGCTCTGGTGGCAAGCTTTCTACATTGTGCCAAACAATGTAGGTGTGTTCATATAAGGATGGTTCCTAAGGGAAATAATGCTTTCATTAAGAAGCTAAAAGGAAGCTTGAGAATTTGGTTTGGGCTGACCTTGCATCCAGAAGGGGACCTCGGGGTCTGTTCTCGAAAGTGTGATTCTTATACACCAAAGAGTATGGCCAAATAAAGGTTGTATGCTAAAAAGGATTTCCTGTGGCCACACAAAGAGATAAACTGAGAAACAAGTTCTAGGAAGTATTTTCATATCAGCAGCGATAACTATAGCTCTCAGAGTTTGAGCTCTTTTCAGACAAAAGGAGGAGAAAAATATTATCTGATAAATTGGCCAAACAATACATGTATAACTAAAGGTTTTATGCTCAGATCTGTATATTGTAGGTATGTAAAAGCATATATCATATGCTTTTAATAATTTATTTATTTGCTTATTTAGGAAAGTGCCTTTTAAAGAGTTTATTCAAAATGCAGCAAGGACCACAGGCAGCTTGGCAACATGGCTAGGACATCATGTATGCAAATAAACAGATTTGACTAGCAAACTGCAGTTAAATGGTACAGACCCTGCTCCCTACTCCCAAACTCTGTGACTGTGTTATCTGGAAAGGTATTTAGCCTCTCTGGGCCTTGATTTCCACATCAAAGACTGATAAAAGATATTTAGTGTACAGAGTTGTTAAGTAGTAATGAGAAATGGAATCCAAGGGCTGCTTATCATACCTAGCATATGATTTGTATTCAATAAATGGCTTTTATTATTATTAGTCTATCTTTAGATCTTGGGAGCAGAAAGCCTATTTCTGCTGGTCCAGTTTCTTGATGGCTGGCTAGAGATGTAGGAACTGTCACTGAAAGGCATTGGGAAGTTTTACACTAAATCTGGTAGGTCAAGTATGTTGAGAACAAACACGCTTCTTCTGTGGAAGGAGAGTACATGGTTACTTCAGTATCCTTTTCTACTTAACTTTTCAGGTGGCAGATAAACATGAATCATTATTTTTCTTTTTAAAAAATTTTATCATTCCATATTTCTGCCCCTATAAGTGTTTACTTCATTTCAGGTCTCTTTCCTCTCTTTGTATTTTCTTACTAATCATTGCACCCTTTCCATCTGTCACTATTTCAAGGCTTTGTGAGGTCACCTTTAATCATCTTTCTCATCAATGTCTCTTCCTGGCATCTTTCCCCAGCTACATGAGAGTTATGCTTCTACCCAATCGCAGCTCGCTTTGTTTCTCCCCTTTCCCTTGAGTTTATGTCATTGAATTCCTAGTCATTGTTTATCCATTCTCCATGCCCAGGGACCCCAAACGTGCCATTTCAATCATTCCCTTGTCACCAGAGCTTTCTCTGGGGATAAAGACTGACAGGCTGTGACAGCTCCCCTCCCACCCGTCATGTGCATCACCATCCTTTCCCTCATCCCAGCCATATGGTGCTTTGTCCCAGGCTGGCAGGCAATCCTCTCCTCTGACGGTGAAGAACATCTAAAGAACACATGCGTTGCTGATATAGATCAGTAAGTCAGGCATTAAGAGGCAGTGCTTTTTCCCTGCAATTTCCTTTGGTGATGAGACACTACTAAAGTAAAATAGCTGACAACTTGTGTTGTTAAGGAAAAAATAAATAACTGAATCAATGCTAGGAAGTTTAATTTTGTATGTGTGTCAAACAACTAAATGTTTCCAGTAAGAAACTCAAGTAAAGACACATTGAAGATAATATAACTGAAGCAAGAAGAACCAAAGGTTTAAGCTACTCTCTTCAGTAATGTAGGTTCTTTTAAGAGCTGCTTTTACTATTTTACGATACTAAGCAACTCATTAAAACGGCTCCACTCATACTTGATGGCTCACTAAGTTAATATGGCAAACTTCCAACTCTCCTTATAGGATTTACAATACATTTTAAAACAATTTACTTAAGGATATGGTGGCAAGATAACCACAAAAATGCTCATTTCTAAGATATGCTCATTTCAATCTAAAAAAATATTATCTGAGAATCAGAGTTGCAGCATGACAGGTTGGCTAAACACTGTTTCAGATAGACAGGATAAAAACAAGTATGTGAGGTGGCATCACAGGGCAAGAATGTACTGGCTGTGTATGGCACGGAGGTTTAATAAGTATTTATGTGCAGTGCACTTGGCCCTAACCCCTTGCTAACCATCCCTAAATTTTATAGCCACTAAAACAAACTAAAGGGGAATAAAGATGAAGCAAGTAAATGAGGGCACAAAACTAAGATAAATTATTACTTATTTCAATTAAGTTTATAGAAGTAGAGTATTACGCCAATGTTATGAAGTCACTGCAAAGCAAGAAGGGGCACAATATGAATACAAAGCATGGTTCCTTACACTCCGTTTTGTTTTTAGGTTTGACCATCCAGGTCTCTATATTTCTAAGAGAGAGAAAGAAAAAGACCCTGACTACTTCTATTCTAGTCCTCATTCTGAGAAGCAGGGCGCTGAGCATGTAGTACTTGCAACCACAGCTGAGTCATCGCTCATGTAGCTCATTCTTTTTCTTTCTTAATGTATTGCCATGAAGAAAAGGACAGCTCAGCTATCAAACATAGAAGAGGCATATTGACCTGAACCTAGTACTAACACTTTAAATCTATAAAGTAGGAAAATATAAACAATAACCTCCAGAGATAATTGATTAATAAAATACATTTTATAATCATAAATTATGGCTGTGCATCAAAGCCAGTATTCCCCCCAGTCACTCTAAAAAGAACGATGTTAATTTCTCCAGAAAAGATGGGTCTCTGAAAATGGTTTGTTTAATTTTAAACAATTGAAGACCCATATTGATTTCAATTATGATCAATTTATCTATTAATTCAAAATATAACAGCACATGTGGAATACTAAAATGTAGGATACAGATGTTCATCTACTGTAACAAATGTATTTAATTCCTTGTTGCTATTGTAGCTAAGCTAAAGTATATGTTTGGCAGGCATTTACATGTTTACTTATTCTCATGAAGATCTAAGACTTATGTATGATCAGTGACTTTTTTTTCTTGAATAAAGTAAAAAGAATTCTAGAATTGGCTTTGTAGACAAGGCTTGCTATGAGTTGAAGGTTTTCGTCCCCTCTACACTTTTGGTTGAAATTTAATCCCCAATGTAATATTATTAGGAGGTATAGCCTTTGGGAGGCAATTGAGTCTTCAGGGCTCTGCCCTCATAAATGGGATTCGTTGCTCTTGTAAAAGGGCTTGATAGAAAGTTTGCCCTTGTTTTTGCCCCCTTTATTCCTTCTGTCATGTGAGGGCACCAACTTCCTGCCCCATGGCAGATGTAGCCACAAGGTGTCATACTGGAAGCAGACAGCAGCCTTCACCAGACAACCTGCTGGTGCCTTGATCTTGTGCTCCCATCCTCCTGAACTGTGAAAAATAAATTTCTGTTCTTCATAAATCACCCAGTCTGTAGTATTTATTTTATTTTTATTTTTTGTAGACAGAGTCTTGTTCTGTCACCCAGGCTGGAGTGCAGTGGTGTGATCTCAGCTCACTGCAACCTCTGCCTCCCGGTTCAAGACTCAGTCTCCCAAGGATCTGGGATTACAGGTGTGCACCACCATGCTCAGCTAATTTTTGTATTTTTAGTAGAGACAATGTTTCATTATGTTGACCGGGCTGCTCAAACTCCTAGTCTCAAGTAACCCACCCACCTTGCCCTTCCAAAATGCCTGGATTACAGCAGTGAGCCACTGAGCCTGGCCCAGTCTGTAGTATTTTGTGATAGCAGCACAAGGGAATATACTGTCTTCCAGTTAGCAGCTGGCTAAATACCTTCTAGGTGCAGATATTTAAAGTCACTACTAAGGCTCTATCATGCTATTAAGCAACAATAGCTTCCATCTCTCTATTTTCCTTCTTCTTTTTCTATTTATTTCTTTCTCTCTTCTTACCCCTTTTTTCTTTGAAAACAATTCATCCAAATTTGGGACAGAATTTGGAACTCAATGACAGATTCACTCCCCCAGTTCCAAAAGTAATAGCTGCATCTTAGTCTACTTGGGCTGCTATAAATATCCTAGACTGGGTAATTTATAAACAACAGAAATATATTTCTCATAGTTCTGGAGGCTAGGAAGTCCAAGATCAAAGCACTATTAGAATTGGTGTCTGGTAAGGGCTTCATAGATGACACCCATTGCTGCATCCTCACAAGGTAGAAGGGGTAAAACAGTACCTTAAGCCTCTTTTAGAATATTAATCCCATTCATAAAAGCAGAGCCCTCACAGCTTAATCATGGCCCAGAAGGTGCCATCTCTTAATACCACCACAATGGGAATTAAGTTTCAACATGAATTTTAGAGGGACACAAACATTCAGACCATGTAGCAAACGGGTTGTAAAGACAGCATAATAAAGAAAAAGATGACAATTAGAAGATAAAAACAATAAAACTTGATATGACTTTATTATAAATTATTCTGTTCCTCAATTTCTTCCAAACTTAAAACACTGTAAAAACATCCCTGTTCTCCCACATGACCATCAAGACACAAACACAGTGGATGATGCCCATAAAGTACCTTGAGTCCAGTTAAATATAGTCTCAAAATATAAAGGAAGACAAGTAAACAAGTGGCATCAGCCCCCATCTTGACTATTTCACCACCTTACTATATATTGGAAATGCAGAGGTGAATACATGTTTGCTATTTGATACGGTTTTGTGGGAGTTACAATTCAATCTCATCTTGAATTATAGCTCCCCCAATTCCCATGTGTTGTGGGGAGGGACCTGCTTGAAGGCAATTGAATCATGGGTTCATGTCTTTCCCATGCTGTTCTCATGACAGTGAATAAGTCTCATGAGATCTGATGGTTTTATAAAGGTGTGTTCCTCTGCACAAGCTCTCTTGCCTGCTGCCATGTAAGATGTCCCTTCCTCTTCCATCATGACAGTCAAGCCTCCCCCAGCCATGTGGAACTGTGAGTCAATTAAACCTCTTTTCTTTATAAATTGCCCAGTCTTAGGTATGTCTTTATTAGCAGCATAGAGCAGACTAATACACTATTGAAACGGGAAGGCAGTTCTAAGAATAGGGAAAAACCAGAACTCATGAAAAGAAACACTGATAAATATGGCTGTATTGAAACAAAACTTCTACATGAGGAAACATAATAGGTGAGATGGAAATGTGAATGACAATCTGAGACATTTTCCATATTATTAAGAGCATTAACATTCCTAATATGCAGAGCTGTTACATTTCAAACTATTCAAAGAAAAAAAAGATGATAAGTAAGCCAGAGTCAGAAAAGATGATAACAGAAAGGGTCAGTACATGCCCCTTTCATTTCAGTATCTTTGAATATTCTATTGTAATGTCATCCTTCAAGTAATTATTAATTCCAGCAAAGAGAATTATTTCACTATAATAAATGTAAACATAAGAATACAAAATACCGTGGCCTTCACCTTCAAAGTGTGAAAATTTGTTAAGCTTCAAATGGGAGGGAAACAATCACTCTCATACCTTTGGCTATTTAAAGCAAAAAATAAATTACATAATATATTCATAAGTAAATATTTTGAGAGAAGGAAAAAATTACCTGTATTGAGTTCAGAACTTGATGCCACACTTCCTGAAACATTTCAAAATTACTAACTATAACATGTAGTTCACAATTCTGCAACTACTCTGCAATAAGCATGAATACAGGATTACAAAACCTAACTCACTCTGGTCTCTGGTTTTCTGCTGCTCTAGGGTCTGAACACAAACCATAATATGATATTTAAAGAAATTTTCTCAGGGATGACTAGAAAATAAGAAAAAAAACAAGAAGAAGAAAACAATGAAAACCAAGATGAATCAGAGGTGACTTCACTTCAGTCTGCCGCCCAGGTATGTCATGAGCCAAACATGTAAACTATCTGTTCTGGGGTCTAATTACTTTCAGTAGAGGTAAGGGATAGGAAACCTGGAGATTGTAGGAGGTTTATTCTTAAACACTTTCTGGGCAATCAACCTGTATTCTCAAAAGGAGGAGGCACTGCTATACAGCTGTCAGCACACTGGCTACACTGCCTTCTATAACTGCTAGAGTTGTATCATATAATTAACAGAGAATGTGGCACAATCATGTTAGACCTTAGTCATAAAGTTGATTGCAGCCATTAAAAAGAGAGGTGAGGAGGCTGGGCAGTGGGCTAGAATGAGACATTTGCTTCCAAAGAAAAGAATAAGGAGATGAAAAAATATTAATTTCAGAGTAAAACCCTGGCCAACTCAGCCACCACTTAGTAAGTGGTAAAAATTATTGTCCTTAGGGATGGCATGTAGCTGTCATGTATCCTTGATATTACATGGCAAGGAGTACACTTCCCCTTTGTGGTATTTTTTCCAAAAAGAATACCAGTCTAAATAATGGAAAAAAAAAAACACAAAACTTTGGATAAACCCAGATTGGGATACCTGATCAATACTCTTCAAGACAGTCAAGGTCAAGAAAAACAGGGAAAGATAGAAGCTGTTACAGAAAAAGGAGACTGGGAAGACATGACAATTAAATGCAAGGAGGTTCCCTGCACTGGAGTCTGAGACAGAGAAATGGTATTAATGGAAAACCTAATGAAATCCAAGTAAAGACTGAAGTGTAGTTCACAGTAATATGGCAATGTCAGTTTCTTAGTTGTGACAAATACACACAGTCATGTGAGATGTTAACAGTGGGAAAACTGGATGAAGGGTATATAGGAGCTCTGCTGTATTTTTACAGTTTTCATATAAATGTAAAATTGTTCTACAATATATAAAAATGTTTATTTTAAAGAGGAGTAAGGACTATTGCTTAAATTATAGTTGAAGATCAACCCTAATGTGATTAGCAGTAGTTTTGTCCAGAAAACATAGAATACACTTTATTAAGACATATAATAAAAGGATGTTTATCTGTTAGGAGTACATCATTTGTTTCTGAGTAAATAACTTATTAAAAATAAAAGGAACAAAGACAGTGTTAAGTTTTAGGATTCTTACTGTGTTTGTAGCTAACAGCTATCAGCCACTATGAAAAGATTAATTCTAAAGGTTGGAAAAGAATGTGCACCACCCTACTTCCAAACACTGTCCCAAGAGACAAAGGGTTCAGACTGCAGCCATCAATCTGAGAAGTGTCATCCACCAGAGCATTTATGATTCATGCTGATGCTTTTGTATCACCTGGCATCAGTCAGGCTATGTGTCTACTTTGTATTTCATCCTACGGAGTAATGCACTGGATTTCAACTAAATTCCTGTGTCATTCAATTTTTCAACTTAGGTAGCAGCTAATAGCTAATGAATACAATTAAAGGTGGCAGGGTGGGAAGACAGTTGTGCTCCAGTGGGCACAATAAATTCCCAGAGGGCATGAACCTAGCAAATCACTAGGCTTGCACTTAGGGAGGACCTAGAGAAAGGAGTTCAACATGTTGGGCATGGTTTTTTTTTAGAGCATATGGACATACCACAGGTAGCTTGGTGTTCAGGATGCTTCCCTGAGGAAGTCTGGTCTCAGTTCAAGGAAGACAAGAAAATGAAAAGTAATCATAACCAGGGCAATACAATTCAAAATTGTGGGTGGGAAGCTTCCCTTTTGTAAATACACAACTATGGAGAGGAGAGAGGCAAGAAGTGAGGAGCAGAACAATGTACCACAAGAAATCTACAAAATAAAGCATAAGAATTACTGAAGATGACTGCAGTAATGGAGTAACGACTCTAATAACTCTGATGAAAGGAGTGCGTCACTGAAAGAATCCACAAAATCCAGTCAGCTGAAATAGTGTTTCCAAAATCTTACACATCATAGTTCACTCCTCATGCTAGTCCAGGGTAAAATTATCACAGATCACAAAAACCTAGGAAGAACTTCCAAATAATTTATTGTGTCCTCTGTGGCAATTTAGGATTCTAGCTAGTCTGTGAAACCCATTTTCTCCAGCAGTTTCAACATTTTTCCCTTCCTGAACTTTTCTCCATCTTTGACTATTAACGGTTATGATAAATACTTTTAAATTTCACTTCACATATACTCTGGTGTACCCTTTGTTTCACACATATTGGCTCAGAAACATAGCCCGATTTATTCTGGAGGAAACCCACTCACACACAGTTGTTTTTTACTTTCCCATTCCCTGTATTTAAATCATTTCACGATATTTTAGCCCTTTAACAGGAACTAGGTCACTAGGCACTTTCATCATCATTTATCTCAATAATAATCATGAAGAAAGCTCTAGTTATAAACTCAATAAGCAATGATTATGGTAGATTTTTCTCTGATGGACTTTTCTTTTTTTATCCAGGATTCACACTTAATAAACATTTGACTGACTCTCATGACATCAACTGCAAAATTTAGGGATGCGTACTGAAATTCTCATAACTTATCTTAATGACTTATTGGGGAACTTCCTGTGCCATTTTCTCACTGACTTTATTATCTGAATTTATTTATAACTCATCCTAAAACAAACTCTTCTAAAGTTTGAGAAGATCCTTGGAGTGAAGGATACTACAATTTGTTGAATAAATCAATAGCCACCTATCATGTCCTTTTTGGTTTTATATATTTTGATGAAATTCCTGTCTCTGGCTTGGCTTTCCAATCTTTAAACAATCACCCAAACCTCCTACATTACCACACACTGACATTTTCTTTCTCCTTTTCCCTCAGCATATATTAATCTTTATACGAAAATCAATTTTTCTTTCTTGATTACTAGTTTCCCTTCCTGAATGTGTCTACCTCGGCATCTTTCTGTGTGTGAAATTGAATGACCTACAGTGAAAAAACATAAACATGACAATGTTTTATTTAAATGATACGGATATGAAAACAAACCATCAAATCCTTTGTACCAACCCCAGTGTGTAATCTCTGTGCAGACTATTATATTTGGGGGCATATTTAAGACAAAGACACCTTCAATATTCTCCCTACTCCATTCTTTATTGTGCTCCCAATTTCCTCTCATAAAAATTCCACCCATACGGAAACATCATCCTAAAATATGGCAAGATAATTTCTGTGAAAGAATTCATTTTCACCTCTACCAAATTAATCTGAGTTGAGACTGAGCCATGTAGATGAAAGCTTGTTTAATTTGGGTTTTAACATATGTTTTTCTAATGTATATTTTAAAACTGAGCAAATCTGTTTCATCCAGACTGAAATAGTTTTATTTGTAGAAAGCTTCTTTGAAGGACATGAAAAGAATAAAAAATCATAAAACATTTTATTCATCGGGATCATGGGTTTTCTTAAGCTAAAAGCTCCCTTAAAACAAGGTACATATGTAACTCATACATCTGTCCATTTATCTATCTATTCATCCGATCGTATCTTCATGCAAAATATCTTTTTGAATATTTTTCATGTATCAGGCACCATTCCAGGTGATGGGGACTCAGTAAGCAAGATAAATACCATCCGCCTTTTTGGAGCTCACATTCTTTATTTGTATCCTCCTTGGTGACTGATTCAATATGGCAAACAGAGTAGAGGCACTAGTGATCATGGTGGGAGGAAATGGGCCTTTTGTGATGTGTTTCTGACCTAGGATAAAGAGAAGTCACACAGGAGAAGGAGAGGTGGCACAGCACAGTGGTTAAGCATAGATTCCAGAGCCAAACTGCCCCTGCCACATACCAGGTATGTGTCCTCATACAAACTGCCCCACTTCTCAGTGCCTCAGTTTCCTCACCTATAAAACGTGGGTGACAATAGCAGAAGCTAACTCCTAAGCTTGATTGTCAACTGAGTTAAAATTTATAAAAGACTTAACAGAATGTCTGACTCACAGGAGGCGCACAATAAGCTTTGTTAAATAAAATAGATGTCCAAGATAAAAGGAAGAACAAAAACAACAAAGAGAAAACCCAAAGCAAACAAACAACTAGAAATTAGATTAAGAGATGGTAACTACTACACATGCACACAAATGTTCATTGCAGCACTGTTTACAATAGCAAAGACCTGGAACCAACCCAAAAAACTTGGCACATATACACCATGGAATGCTATGCAGCCATCAAAAACGATGAGGTCATGTCCTTTGTAGGGACATGGATGAACCTGGAAACCATCATTCTCAGCAAACTGACAGAAGAACAGAAAATCAGACACTGCATGTTCTCACTCATAGGTGGGTGTTGAACAATGAGAACACATGGACACAGGGAGGGGAGCATCACACACTGGGGTCTGTCGAGGGGAAAAAGGGAGGGACAGCAGGGGGTGGGGAGTTGGGGGAGAGAGAGCGTGGGGAGAAATGCCAGATATAGGTGATGGGGGAGGAAGGCAGCAAATCACACTGCCATGTGTGTACCTATGCAACAATCTTGCATGTTCTTCACATGTACCCCAAAACCTAAAATGCAATTAAAAAAAAAAAAGAGATGGTAACTACTAATTCCAGTTTTACCAGTACATGACATTGGACAAACACGTTATCCTTCGTTTGCCCCTATTTCCTCATTTTAAAGACAAATACCGCAACATAAATGACCATTTCCTTTTACTCTAAGGTAGGAATGAAGCCCAGTGATTTTCTAATCCCAGTAGAAAGCTGCATAGTTTTAAATAGCACATTCTGCTGCTTTTGCACCATAAACGCTGAGTGAATTTTACTGCAATTTTGCATTATGAGAGGCTTTGGGTAGTGCAGAAGTACACCCAATGTCACAAATACAAGGGCAGAGAATCTCTATAAACTTGAGCTTTTGGATGCAATGATAGTGTACATAGTATGTACAAACATTGAGAATATTAAAAACAATTTCCATTGACACCATCTGTAGCTGCCTTTCTGGTATTTGAAAATGAATATTAAGCGCTGAGTATTGTCTAATTGTTACGAGAAAAATGCATTGATTAAAAAAGACCTAAGATGATTAAAAGTAATATTTCTCAAGTTGAAATTACTGATACATTTACAGTATTTGGTAACATCATAGTTTCAGCTTTATTCTGCTGTAAACCCAAGGGCATATTGGTAGTGTCTGTCATATTGTTTGAAATATTCACCGATTCAATGACAAAATTGTAAATTCTCTTCAGTCTGCAAGGTAGAGAATCACCTGTTATTCTGAAAATCTAAACAACATGTATTTTGTACATGATAAAATTAAGAAAGCTACTACTGTATAAATCACAGATGCTAATTTGCTGGCATAAAGGTAGAATGATATATTGTACAATCCTGGCAATCATGTCAGAAATCATCCTAGAGAAATTCATTAACACCTTTTCTTCAGAAAAAAAGAAGTAAGCTGACATCTGTAACTAATATTATGATCTATGTTATTTTATATTATGTTTTTGACTTTATGAATAGCAGGCAACCACAAGATAATTTGAATAGCTAATTATTAAAATACTCAGGTTTTTTAATGCAGTCACTGTTCAAGAATGTGGATTCATTTTGCAAATTACAGGTCTTATTTTACTGGTGAGGAAGATAGAAATTGACAGTGTTAGAGAGGCACATTAACTCCTTCATGGCCTGGTGCACTATGTAGAGACATGCCTGACTACACAATAGGTAGGGTCCTGAGAGTTTTTATAAAAACTAAACCAATATAAATTACACCAAATTTTAAAAGTACTACTGGCTGGGCAAAAGGCTCATGCTTGTAATCTCAACACTGTGGGAGGCTGAGGTGGACTGATCACTTGAGCCCAGGAGTTCAAGACCACCTTGGGCAACATGGCAAAATCCTGTCTCTACAAAAAATAATAAAAAACAAAAGTTAGCCAGGCATGGTGACATGTACCAGCAGTCCCAGCAACTCGGGAGGCTGAGGTGGGAGGATTGCTTGACCCCAGGAGGCAGAAATTGCAGAGTCATGATCATGCCACTGTACTACATCCTAGGTGACAGAGTGAGACCTTGTCTTAAAAAAAAGTACTATTCCTCCTGCTTATTTAAAATGGAATGACATTCTGCTAAAATTATTCTGAAATATATGTTTATAAATTTACTTAAAGATATTTCTTTATTAAATATATTATTAGGCAATTACTTATTTCAAGGGTCCTGTATAAAACAACTGTGATGGATATGCACTAAAGTGTCCCAGGCCATCTAAGGTGACTGCACTTCCAGAGTACAGTTGGACTTCTAGCCAATACAATGTAACAAAATTTATAAGAAAGCTACTCTCTTGGTAAGATTACATTATATGGCAAAGGTGGTTACTCTCATGATTAAATAACATCATATAAAGCTGTGTGTTAGCAGACTGAAATAAGAGCTGCTGCTGACCCCAAAGAAGTGAGCTTTCACATTGTGAACCTCCTATGGAGGACACCACATGGCTGGGAATTCTTGAGTGGCCTTGAAGATCTGAGGATAGTCATCAGATATCAGTCAGCAAGGACATGGGGAACTCAGACTTATGGCCACGTGCAGAAGAATTCTGCCAATAATCTAAGAAGTTGGAAGTGGATCATTCCTCAGTTAAGCCTCTGCTGAGACCTCAACCTTGGCCACGAGCTGGGGAGACCTCAAACTCAGCAAAACTGTGCTTGGACTCCTGACCCATGGAAACTGAAATAATAAATGTGTGTTATGTTAAATTGCTAAGTTTGTGGTATTTTGTTATACAGCAATAGAAAATGAATGTATCCATCTATCATGTAGGTCAATATGAGAAATTTTCAAAAGTTCAGTTATTGCTCTCCTTTTCCTAGGTCAGTAGAAATTATCAAGCCCATTAGAAAAAAACTCAAGTGTCTTCGGAATGCCCCTTTAGGGCCTGGACATTCAATATATATCACGGATATGATTACTTCCATTCCCTCTAATAGTATATTCTGAGAAACATGAGGTTTCTGCCATATACAGAAATGATTTAATATTATTATAAACTTGGCAAATTTGTGGTAATTCTCCAAGTAGTGTTCAAATGTTGAGGCATAAATTTTCTCATTTTTAAAGCAACTTTATTGAGACGTGATTTCTGTTCAATAAACTGTGCCGATACACAATTTGATGAATCCTGAGAGGTATATCAACCAAAAAATCATCACCCCAAGCAAGGGACAGAAGATATCTTATCAACACTAAAGTTTCTTCATAATCCTTTGTGGTCTATCCCTCCTGACACCTCCAGTTCCTAGCAACCTGTGATCTGCTTTGTTACTGTAGATTCAGCTGTCATCTTCTAGAATTTTATATAAGTAGACTTACACAAATAAATTTTTGGTGTATCTGGCTTCTTTCCCTCAATATAATGTAGATAGGCTAATTTTTTTCATTGTTTTATGAAACTGGAAAATCAATATACTTAAAGCTCAAACACTTTAGAAATCTCTGTTTTGTTATAACAACCAGAATTTATAGCATGGCCATGACATGTGCTGTTCTTTCTCTTTTCACAGCACACAAACATAACTGTACATATATTATAGGGAGTATATTCCCTATGGGCATATAAAACTCATATATCTAGTGCATACACACACACACACACACACACACACACACACACGTATATATGCATATGGTGAATATCACATGCCCATTAAGAATATACCAATATACATATATAATATATACACACATACATATATATAAGTATATTGGTATATTCTCTCTATATATACACACACACAGACACACACACCCATGATTTTTTTTTATAACTGCAGATATTTACATTTCTGTTCAGCTGAAACAAATAACAGATTATGCTTGCAGGAAAAAAGATCAATTGAAAATATGGTCATAAGGACTACTTACATGTATACAGTGAATGGCTCTCAGTAATTAACTGACATCATATACTAGAAAATCAATAAAGAAAAATATCCATGCATAGCTTTTCTGTTTCATCAACAGAAGTTGCTTGCTATGGCTCTGCCTTAGCATGGGGACAGCCTAAGCTGCAAAGATTGGGTGACACTTGTCATAATGAATTAGTCACGTAGAAAAATAGTGCAAAAACGTAGTTTGTAGATTGAGAGTGATTCAATCACTCTCAAAATCTTCCCTTAGAAAATGAAATTCTGTTATTCCATTCAGGTATCATTGAATTGCTGAACACTGTTTCTTTGCCATTCATGCAAAGTAAAATAACATAAATACATGAAGGAGATTTGAGGACATTTTTTGGGAGGGGAAGAGAAAAACAAACCATAAAACCTTGTCTTGTTAAAAGCAGCTATCAGCCCTAGGTGGCAATATTCATAACTGTACCCACATTGGAAGAAGACTGGATCAAGAATTATCAGCAATACTTGCAGAATATAATTCCTACAATCCTAGACAATTATATTCAGATGTGGGATAAAGAGTGTAAAAATCAAAATGTCATACTTTATTGTCTTTCCTGCATAAAATATATATAATTTTTTTGCTGGCATTCTTTCCCTGTTACCCTTAATCCACAAATCTTAACTGAAAATTTATTTGTGTGATGAATCCTGTCTTCCCAAGCTCTTATTTCATCCTGACCCCACCTCCATCTCATGAGCTTAAGGCTGCCAAGCTACATCATCTCTGGAAGGAGAGTTTTTTCTTACCTGGCCCCTCCCATCATTCTCTCCTGAAATTCCACCCTAGAAACCAAGAGAGTGGCATAGGTTTTGCTTCAGTCTCTTCCAATAAGCTGAGAAGCAAGGGTGCAGGGAGGATGTCTGGTAAATTGTAAAACTTGGAAAATCCATTACAAATGCAATGTATTCAACACACCAAAACGAATGAGAGTTTCTAGCAATTATGGGTTCCTAGTGGCGTTCATGTCATAGATGATGCCTAACCACAGGACAACTGACAACCTAGTACTAATGTCCCAGAGGGACTCTCAAGAGTGACAACAGTTATAATACTGGTATGAAGGAGTCAGAATCAGCTGCTAGGGATTGGGGGAATAAAATTTCCAGTTTGTCTCCTGTCATTTGCAAACGTCATCTGCATTTGATGGTGGAGACTGTCACTCTTGCTTCTATAAGCCCCACCTCTAGCCACGAGTCAGAAACTGGGTTCAACGTTTCTGTCTTTTGAAATCTCTAGGTACAAGTGAATGGACAAAATAAGTCACTGTAAGGAAATAACTTTCTGACAAATGTCAAAAAAATAATTTCTTTTAACTATAGTCTTCCCACCACAGAGTCAAATTCTGAGATAAGAGATAAAACATTTCACTGGGCCTTTAGGATTTGATCTACCAACAGGCTAAGTAAAAGCCAGATTTGTATATAAAAAATATGTCCCTCAAGGCAGTTCTGTGAATCTCTGTATCTCCAATAACCTGAAAATAAATCTCCTTCATATTTAAGAACAGTATAAGGCTCTAGTAATGCAGCATTCTTCAGAGGTGTGTATGTTATTTATAATATGCTTATATATAATACAGATTGAGAGTGTAGTTCAGAAGTACACAGGGTCCAACATCTTCTCCATATTCAACATACAATTGCTACTTTATTATTATTCAGCCTTGTCATGCATAGATTATATAAAACTGTAATTAAAGTAGAAAAGCCACTGTTAAATGACTATAATTAAGTGCATGTCCTGCTTTTCCAGGATTGACTCTCCATAAGGATATTTAATACACCTTTGCCTTGTCAACACATACGCTGATGTTCTAATAAACCTGCAGTACAGCAAAATATCATTTGCTGTAAATATATATTTAAAAGGCAGATACTCTAAAGAGAGACACAGCCTCAATTTGTCGTTTTTGCACAGTTATGAGTATAACTGGCTGAAAATAAATAATTCTAGGCAGCTCACATATCTCACCTCATCTGATGCCATTAACCTAGCTGGTACTCCATAAAAATAGTCTCTTGGGCTGGGCACAGTGGCTCATGCCTGTAATCCCAGCACTTTGGGAAGCCAAGGTGGGTGGATAATGAGGTCAGGAGATCGAGACCATCCTGGCTAACATGATGAAACTCTGTCTCTACAAAAAATAAGCCGGTGTGGTGGCATGTGTCCACAGTCACAGCTATTTGGGAGGCTGAGGCAGGAGAATCACGTGAACCCAGGAGGAGGAGGTTGCAGTGAGCCGAGGTCATGCCACTGCACTCCAGCCTTGGTGACAGAGCGAGACTCTCTCAAAATACACACACACACACACACACACACACACACACACACACACACACACACATATATATAGTCTCTTGCTCTCCATTAACACTCATAGTCTCTCCTCTCAACTATTTTTCCATCCTAACTTATTCCTAATTCCAACACCTAAACTCTGAATTTAATTCTTCTTTGTATGACCTGGCCCAGCTCTTCATAATTGGCATTACTGTTGTATCTCCTGGTTCTAACTAAACTTTGACTTTAATCTACATTTCTCTTGAGTGGTTTCCTATTAGAGGATGTTGGGAACCCCTAAACAAGACTTTCAGTGCAGTGGCTCTCAAGCCAGTGAGTCTTTCTGTTCACTGTGTACAGTGAAAAGGAAGAGAATGGAGTTGTAGATAATGTATCAGTAATTGTTTTCTCTCTTATCTCTTTTGCAACTTTTATGAAATGTGAGTGGCCCATGAAAGTGATAGATGGTATTATTGAAAGCTCCCTTGATGAATAGGTTAAGGGATCAAAACCAGAATAGGGAGAGTGAAAAATATCCCCAGGAAAGGAGTAGAACACATATGTGCGACTCTAGGAAAGTATCTCAGGACAAAGGGGTAGAGAAAGTGCTACCACTGAAGTTAGTCCAGCCCTGTGGACTCATCTTTAAATCTTGTAAAAGGGGTTATCAGCAAAAGAAAAGGAAAAGAACTAAAACAGTGCTTGGATTTTCCATTAAAATCTCTGAGGGATATTGCAAATTTACAGCATTTGCATTAAATTTTAGCTGTACTAGTGTGGACAGTTTTATATCTGGAGTGGCTTTAAGGTTTCATCTGGGTATTCTCAGCAGCTTCCTGAGCATCTGCAAGACGAGTGAGAATAGCTGTACTTTGGCACAAACTCAGGCGGATTTCATGGCTGACACTGCAGCAGGAGCTAATACAGGCAGCGGGGAAAATGGTCAATGCCAAGTGATAGCTAAGAGGACTATTCAGAGTATGTAGAAAGTTAGATGAAGAGAGTTAGCACTTCCCTAGTAGCAGGCCAGTACTGTACTTTGTTTGGCCTTTGACTAAACAAACTCTAACTAGATTCTCACTGATGGGTTGATGATTCTGCTTCATATAGCTCCAGGTAAATCTAGTATTGGGATACCACCCCAGTGGTACAGGCACCCATGGCTTGTGAACATCTCCACCAGGTTTCTCCCATATCCATTAAAGGAAATGAAGTGTTGCATGAATAATCTGTTCTTGGTATAGCTTTGAAAGTTACAAAATAATGGGTCCTTCTCCATGAATCAGTGGAGGATTCTGGAATTGTTACCCCTATTTTTGGAAGATGAACCCTGGCCTGATGTGCTTACATCAGGAATAGGCATAATAAACGGCTGCACCACAGCTGCACACCCCTTCAGGTCCTGACACTGCTCTCTTCTGCTCTTCACATCACTGTCGCATGCCTGCTCAAGCAAGGAGGCACTGCTGCTATGGATAACAAACTAAATTATATTTGACAGCCTAAATGAGTAAGATATATATTGAGATAAAGCATCTTTGACCTTTATAATGTTGTCACAAGAGCCATGTATCTGCAAAGGAATAGTGGTTGGAAGACCCAGTGAGGATCAGAATGGAAAGGGGAAGGACTTAAGCGTGGATCATCATTCCTCCCCCACATCTTCCTAGATGAAATGTGAACATCTGATAGCTTCCGCAGTGTGCTGGAACAAGCATCCAGCAGCTCAGGTCAGCTCATCGTGCTCAACGATTTCCAAGTCAGGATTCAATAATCCCAAGTTAGTAGTTTGAAATTGGCAAGGGTGAGATATTTATATCATATCACATAAACTGGCAAATTCTCCAAATCAGGGATGTTTTCCTTATCAGCACATCACTGGTTAGACTCCCCCACCATTTCAAATTCTCCCTGGGAAATCTGTCTCCAACTGCCAAGGTCCTCAAATTTGGCAGCTGATGATTATGCCATCAAAGATGATTCTATAAGTATATAAATAAAGCAAGAAGACATACTTTCATTATAAAAGTGTCTAAAAAGCATGCCATCTACTAAACAACAATGAACTGCAAGAATCTGTCTTAGCTTTAGCCAAAGGGTAATACAGCTAAAAAAAAAATCACTTAGAGACAATGATAACAAGTGCCATTATAGGCTATAAAATTTAAATCATCCATTTTGATTTACACCAATATATTTTTATGAACAAGACAAATGCTGCCTCTTCTGTGCTGACTCCATTCTCTATCTACCTATGATTTCCTCTGTCTCCTCTGTACTAAGGTGGCACTTAGTGTCTGTATCGGCACTCAGCGTCTATTCCCTTATGTCATCTCTTTATATTGACTATTCCAACTAACTTCGTTGGAAATCAGGAGTGTGCTCATATTTCTTTATAGCTTACACAGTGACTGGCATGTCATAAGTTCTTGATTATATGCATTTACTGATACACGGTGGAAATTTTCACTGTGATCATGCACATCAACCATCACGCACAAAGCCAGGTCATCAAAGTGCCATTTTAGCACAGCCTTCCTTGGTTAACTCCTGCAACATCAATAATTTGTCAGCTTTTATCCTTCCTGTCATTTCCAATATGCTTAATTTATAACTTGTCTTTGTCAGTAACAACTTTTGCATCCTTCCAAAATTTGATCTAAAAATAAGATATTTTGCCTAGCAATCCTTAGGCCTTTGAATATTCTTCCCCAGCAGTATTTATTGTTATTTTTTCTTAATAAATTCTATAATTATGGGTTTTCAAAGCCCTTCTTGAGAGAATAAAGAAAAACTGTGAATGTGCTTGTATTTTTTTCAAAGAAAGTACAAGAAAATTATGCTGATGTTGCAGTTCATTTACATTTTAAAAGGTGAATGTCTCCTTTGTTTGAACTTTTACCCTCAAAACCCTCATGATGATGAAGAGAGTCTGGGTACCACCCCTATTCTGAGGTTCTGAAGTTCCTTTGTGTTATTTTCTAAAGCAGCCTTTTAAGTATTCTTAAAAATGAACTAAGTGGCCCCATTACACTTAAGTCTTCAGAAACACCGCATTTGCTGTTCATCAGCAAGTACAGTTTTTCTCTAACTCAATAGCCCTCAAGCCTCAAGTACAGTGTAATTTGAAAATCCTAGATGAAACCATGTGCAGCTAAAATGTTAAAA
Organism: Ateles fusciceps; assembly: GCA_036589455.1. Classification (NCBI taxonomy): domain Eukaryota; kingdom Metazoa; phylum Chordata; class Mammalia; order Primates; family Atelidae; genus Ateles; species Ateles fusciceps. The sequence goes on from JAZHEH010001015.1 coordinate 882,954, forward strand.
CACATTAAGCCCCCAAAACAGAGAAATCGAGGAACAAACAGTACATTTCAGGAAAGTAGAAAACATCCATAATTAAGGATTATAGGATGTGAAGAGAAGGCGGGTAGAGAATGTTTTTCAGCAGAACTGAAAACACACAAACCTAAGGTCACTAAAGTAAGACACGGATGGGAAGCAAATGACCCACCCTAGGGATCCCAGGACGGCCTGATAATACAGAAGACCAAACTAGCCAGGGCTTGAAAACAAGATAATTGTTTGGAATTTTGTGTTAGGCACACCCTGCTCTCTCTATTCCCATCTCCACCATATCAATTTACTGGGTTTTTCTCTACTAGGACAGGAGAGAAACTTAACCAGAAAACTGGGGAGAACTTAACCAGAAAATCCCTAGACTTGGAGACAACAAGTTCGCAGAAAAGGAAGACAGAGTTGTGAGATAGGAAACAGAAAGAGAAATAAAATCTTTACACAGAACAGGGGAAATCCCATACCTCTATATCCACTGGGCTCTATAACCTGGGAACCAGATTTATAGATCCAAAGTAGAAGGAGTTTCTTTTTTCCCTCGGGAGAATCTGAGACACCCCAGAGTAAAGACTTTAAAAAGCTGCTATTTAGGAGACCATCCTCAAAAGCCAGATGGTCACCTTGTTGTTTTAAAGTGAAGCCTCATTTAGTAATGTTGCCTATAAATACAATTGTCAATTATATTTTTAGTGCTTCACTTTTAAATATGAATGGGTAGTCTAGAATCGCTGGAATCTGAGGAATTCTCCCTACAAGAAAAACAGACAAAAAGTAAAAAGAAATCCAGGGAAACAGATAACACAAGAAACAGAAGAAACACATAAAGAAATGTAAGACTAATGGCTAAAATCCAACAGTAAATATTGATGAAGATAAATAGACTTCTCCTCCATTTCTGGAAGAATTGTAAAATGGTGTTTTATTTTAGTTTTCTCATATAACTATTTTAGAGTTTAGATGTTTACAAAGTTATACATCTATTTTTTTTATGGTCTAACAATTCTATTCCTACATTTTTACCCAAATGAAATGAAAACATATGTGCTAACAAAGGTCTGTTTGAGAGTGTTAACAGCAGTTTTATTAAGAGTCAAAATTAGAAAGTGTTCAGATATTAATCAACAAAATAGTAGACAGTAGATAAATACATTAGGACTTGCATATGTAATGGAATACTACTCAGCAAAAAAATAACAATGAAGTATTGGTATATACACAATCAGGGATGAATCTCAAACACTTTAGTGTAAGGAAGAAAAGCCAGAAAAAAAAGAGGAAATGATGTTCAATCCCGTTTATATGAAATCTAAATACAGATAAAACTATGCAATGGTGTTAAAAATCAGATAATGGTTTATGTGTATATTAGAGAGAGGGGAATATTAAACTTACTGTATAGGACCATGGGAGGACTTTCTGGAGGAATAAAAATGCCCTATGTCTTATTTTGGATGATGTTTACAGAAGTATATAAAATTGTCAAAATTCAATGAACTTAACACTTGAGATGTGTGCATTTTATTGTATATTAATTATGCCCCAAATGAAAATAAAAAGTAGCATGAAGAAAGAAAAGTATGAGGATAGAAAACTTAAAATATTCACCTTGCACAATAGAAATCAATAGTATCTAAAAGATATGGCTATTCATGAATATTATTTAAGAATATAGATTTTAGATCTTTCCTTCCTTCTCATGTGGGCATTTATTGCTATATATTTTCCTCTAGACACTGCTTTAAATGTGTCCCAGAGATTCTGGTATGTTGTGTCTTCATTCTCGCTGGTTTTGAAGAACATCTTTATTTCTGCCTTCATTTCATTGTTTAGCCAGTCAACATTCAAGAGCCAGTTGTTGAGTTTCCATGAAGCTGTGCGGTTCTGAGTTAGTTCTCAATTCTGAGTTCTAACTTGATTGCACTGTGGTCTGAAAGATTGTTCGTTATGATTTCCGTTCTTTTGCATTTGCTGAGGAGTGTTTTACTTCAAATTATGTGGTCAATTTTAGAGTAGGTGTGATGTGGTGCTGAGAAGAATGTATATTCTGTGGATTTGGGGTGGAGAGTTCTGTAACTGTCTATTAGGTTTGCTTGGTCCAGGTCTGAGTTCAAGTCCTGGATAACCTTGTTAATTCTCTGTCTCACTGCTCTGTTTAATATTGAAAGTGGAGTGTTAAAGTCTCCCACGATTATTGTGTGGGAGTCTAAGTCCCTTTGTAGGTCATTAAGAACTTGCTTTATGTATCTGGGTGCTCCTGTATTGGGCACATATATACGGTTGTTAGCTCTTCTTGTTGCATTGATCCTTTCACCATTATGTAATTTACAGATTCAACGCTATTCCCATCAAGCTACCAAAGACCTTCTTCACAGAACTGGAAAAAACCACCTTAAACTTCATATGGAACCAAAAGAGAGCCCACATAGCCAAGTCAATTCTAAGCAAAAAGAACAAAGCTGGAGGCATCACACTACGTGACTTCAAACTATACTACAAGGCTACAGTAATCAAAACAGCATGGTACTGGTACCAAAACAGAGATATAGACCAATGGAACAGAACAGAGACCTCAGAGGCAATGCCACACATCTACAGCCATCTGATCTTTGACAAACCTCACAAAAACAAGCAATGGGGAAAGGATTCTCTGTTTAATAAATGGTGTTGGGAAAACTGGCTAGCCATGTGCAGAAAGCAGAAACTGGACCCCTTCCTGGCACTTTACACTAAAATTAACTCCAGATGGATTAAGGACTTAAACATAAGACCTAACACCATAAAAACCCTAGAAGAAAACCTAGGCAAAACCATTCAGGACATAGGCGTAGGCAAGGACTTCATGACCAAAACACCAAAAGCATTGGCAACAAAAGCCAAAATAGACAAATGGGACCGAATCAAACTCCACAGCTTCTGCACAGCAAAAGAAACAGTCATTAGAGTGAATTGGCAACCAACAGAATGGGAAACAATTTTTGCAATCTACCCATCTGACAAAGGGCTGATATTCAGAATCTACAAAGAACTAAAACAGATTTACAAAGAAAAAACAAACAAACCCATTCAAAAGTGGGCAAAGGACATGAACAGACACTTTACAAAACAAGACATACATGAGGCCAACAAACATATGAAAAAATGCTCATCATGACTGGTCATTGGAGAAATGCAAATCAAAACTACATTGAGATACCACCTCATGCCAGTTAGAATGGTGATCATTAAAAAATCTGGAGACAACAGATGCTGGAGAGGATGTGGAGAAATAGGAACACTTTTACACTGTTGGTGGGAGTGCAAATTAGTTCAACCATTGTGGAAGACGGTGTGGCGATTCCTCAAGGACCTAGAAATAGAAATTCCATTTGACCCAGCAATCCCATTACTGGGTATACATCCAAAGGATTATAAAACGTTCTACTATAAGGACACATGCACACGAACGTTCATTGCAGCACAGTTTACAATAGCAAACACCTGGAACCAACCCAAATGCCCATCGATGATAGACTGGATAGGGCAAATGTGGCACATATACACCATGGAATACCATGCAGCCATCAAAAATGAGTTCGTGTCCTTTGTAGGGACATGGATGAATCTGGAAACGATCATTCTCAGCAAACTGACACAAGAACAGAAAACCAAACATCGCATGTTCTCACTCATAGGTGAGAACACCCATAGGTGGGTGTTGAACAATGAGAACACATGAACACAGGGAGGGGGAGCGTCACACACCGGGGTCTTTCGGGGGGAAATAGGGGAGGGACAGCAGGGGGTGAGGAGTTAGGGAGAGATAGCATGGAGAGAAATGCCAGATATAGGTGATGGGGGAGGAAGGCAGCACATCACACTGCCATGAGTGTACCTATGCAACAATCTTACATGTTCTTCACATGTACCCCAAAACCTAAAATGCAATTAAAAAAAAAAAAGAATATAGAGGCTGAATGTGGTGGCTCATACCTGTAATGCCAGCACCCTGGGAGGCCAAGGTGTGCAGATCACTTGAGGTCAGGAGTTCAAGACCAGACTGGCCAACAGGAGGAAATGTTGTCTCCACTAAAAACACAAAAATGAGCCAGACATGGTGGCGCATGCCTGTAGTCTCAGCAACTCAGGAGGCTGCGGCAGGAGAATAGCTTGAACCTGGGAGGTGCTGGTTGCAGTGAGCCAAGATCACACCACCGCACTCCAGCCTGGGCGAGAGAGTGAGACTCCATCTCAAAAAAAAAAATATATATATATATATACATATACATATATATATATATATCTGTGTATGTATATATATGTGTGTATATGTATGTCTCTTCTTTATACACACACACACACACACACACAGAGAGAGAGAGAGAGAGGCAAATATTAGAAGAAAGTACTAACATGTTAACAAAGACTGTGTCAGGAAGGCAAGTCTTCAAAATTGAAACAAGTACTATTTTCCTTTGCCCCCTTCCTCCCTAGCCTTATCCTTCCCATCTTCTGAGTTTAATAGGCTTCTAAAAATATGCTTCAATAATTTCTTAAACAACAATAAAACTAATTTTAAAGTCAATGCAATCAAAAGAACAAAACAAAAGCTAAAAGAGAAAGTTAACATTATAGTTCTTTGAGAAAACTGGGTATTAAAAGAGTTTCAGAAGAAATGGTTTACAAATGCTGAAAGTTGATAATCCATCCTCAGATGTCACTATTGTCACTAGGACAGGATGGATGCAAGGATGGAAAGAGAGGGGAATAAATAAAATGTCTCAATGTTACCATCAAATATTAGAAGGAAAGATATGCTTTGAAGCCAAGTCAAGCCGAGTTTGTACATTGATTTTTCTATGCTATATCTCTTCAAGACTAGCCAAATTATTTTTAGCAAAATAAAAACTAACTACCAGCAAAATAAAAACTAAGAGGCAAATAAACATGGTTATGTAAAATCTTTAGTAAATAACATGATATAGAGAAGACATTTAAAAAATTATGCTATTTTATCACTAAGGTAAGTGGGAAAAGAAGTTGATACCATTGCTTTTAGCACATATGGTTGTGTGACCTTAGCTTTATTTATTAATAAGTTTAACATAAGTAACATAGCTTAACACTTAAATGAGTGTTATCTTTTTCGAGGAGTCATCATGTTTATGCAAGTAAAGCATCTGAGGTTATTAAAACAATCTGGGGGGACTTTTTTTTGAAATTGTTCTTTGAGTCTGTTGTATATAAATATTTAATTTAATGAGAGATTTTGATACTTCAGAGTAATTGATTTTTAAGAAGAGACATACAGAAACAAACAAAAATAATTTGGTGCCAGATGTACTGAATAGTTTGGTGTTCCAGTTGAATGACCGGCTGTCTGAATTTATAGGGAAAATAAGGTTCGACTCTAAAGCAATCACAGCATTTTCACTGCGTAGCTTGTGAGCTGACTCTGGCACCACTTCTAAAAGGCAGAATTTTGGAAACATTCAAAGCAATTTCCCAAAGTAACTACTTTGAAGAAAAATATTTATGTAGATATTGAATTTAATATTCTGGTGGCTAAGCTTTTATTTGTTCAAAGTCATACATTTTATTTCTGCCAAACTTAAACAGATCCAAATGATGCAAATTACAAAACCAAAAATCCTTAAATAGGACTGGTGACAGCAGGAATCAGAGCCAGTTTCCCATAAGCAACAGTTGTAGAATTTAGAAACTCTGATTGTCGATTTCCAGGGACCCTGTAGACTGAGTGAACACTGCAAATATCTGAACCCAGTTTAATGTAGAGCAGCAAGGCAAATTGTAGGACTTCTGTACTTGTTGATTTCTAGGAAAGTATGAGGGAATAGGAAGCTGTATCTGAATAATCCTGATGACCATTAAGAGTCAAAACCTAAGCAGGGCACAGTTTGTTCATGTCTGTAACCCCAGCGCTTTGGGAGGCCAAGGTTGGAGGATCACTTGAGGCTAAGAGTTCAAGACCAGACTGGGCAACATAAGGAGACCCCTATCTCTACAAAAAAAAAAAAAAAATTAAAAATTTACTCAGCAAACTAACACAGGAACAGAAAACCAAACACCACATGCTCTTATTCATAAGTGGGAGTTGAACAATGAGAACACATGGACACAGGGAGGGGAACATCACACACTGGGGCCTTTCAGGGGGTGAAAGGGATAGCACTAGGAGAAGTACCTAATGTAGATGATGGGTTGATCTGTGCAGCAAAACACCATGGCACATGTATACCTATGTAACAAACCTGTACATTCTGTACATGCATCCCAGAACTTAAAGTGGAATAATAAAAAAAAAATTAAATGAAAAAAAAAGATCGAAAGTGAGTCTCGTATTTTGGGAAGCATCATTTATTTGAGTAAATCCTTCCAAAAAGTGTTGTCAAAACTGATCCCTAATATGTGCTCAGTTTGAAAGAGATGCACCTCTATCTGCCAGAGGTTGGCTCCTGTAAAACCTGAAAGAACTTATCTTTCTCTTCTGTGTCCTTAATTGCATAAACCAAGGCATTATTTGGCATAAAAATACTGGGTGTATGAAAAAATAATTCTGAAGTAGACAGCATGATCCTCATTTTAAGCTCTCATTTGTAAGTTTCAACTTTTGTTTTTCTTCCCAATATTTCTACATGTCAGAATTATTTCTGTCAACTCAAATGTCATCACAATTTCCTTTTCACTTATGGTCTTATTTGACCTGAGCATCTGGATCCCACCAGCATTACAAGAAAATGATGACAACAAAGAACACGAACTTCATGATGAACAGTTTTAAGTGATAAGTATGAATCTGTACTTTTTTATTCCCCAAATAGTTTGTATTTATCTGGAATAAACAGTCATGAGATTAATAAGAAAATCAATGTCCAACCCAAAATGTTTGTGCTATTCCAAAATAGTTGCACTTTCCCCAAGCTATTTTCTATGCTTCTAAAGCCCGAAAAGATAATACTAACTGCTCCTAGCAACAGTTCAACATAATGCTTCATATAACAGTCACAATGAAATGCCTAATTTCCATGATAAAATAAGTGGAAAGTGCTTTCCAGCTTGCAAAAGTTGCATCGTCCCTGGACTATCTTACTCCAGTTAAGGAATGTACTCACTATAGAGAGTTAAGGCATTAGAGAAATGCTTTGCTCCCTTCTCAAAAATCGTAGGCACAAATAGTATCCCAGAGGTGAAAACCAAAGAATTGCTTACAACAAGAAGTTTTATGTTAATATACAAAATAAATGCAAAACTTGTGAATTTAAAATTTACAGCTTATATAGAATACAACACATTCTGGTCTTTTTGAATTTACCCATACTATTGTCTCTGCCTCTCAACCCCTAACTGTTTTATCTGGTTAGCTAGAATTTTTCTCCTCATTTCTCTTTAAAATATCTCTTCCTCCAAAGAAAAGAAAAGTGCATCAACAGTTGAGGTTCCTCTCCGCTAAATTCACATATCCTCATGGAAGCTCTTATTGTATATGCTCAATAACTTAGAATTACTTGTTCAATGTGTGTCTTCCTACATCAGCACCTGCTCCCTACAGGCAGATGACACTGTATTTGTTTTATCCACTGTTGGAAATTTAAAAAGATTATCCACAAACTCCACCTTGTCTTGTATATAATGTGCTTATCTCTGGGAACTCATGTGTCAAGTTAGTCAATGATAGTATAAAAGGAGCTTGTGTCTTTGTGCAGACTTTGGAGCTGTGTGTGGTCCACATCTATGTTAAGATGGCCTGGTTAAGGTGTAATGCTTGGTGCTCCAGGAACCAGAGTTAGAAATGAAAGTAACTACAGCACCATGAGAGTGTATTCTACGGAACCATTTGTTTAATATAATAATTTGGCCTGGAAAATCACTGCTAGTGTTGTTTTAGTAACTATATTGAACCAAACATCAACGCAACAAATGGGAACACCTAAAAGATGAGTACCCGTAATGAAAAAGCTACTAAGAAAATAATAATTAGAATAGCAATTTCAGGGGATGGGAAGATTTGGTGACAGAGCACCATACAAGGAACTTTCCATGCAAAGAAAACCCAAGTCATATTTGGAAGTGTCATAGCCAAGATGATGCTTGGAGGCTCCTTAGAGCTTAAATAGCATTATGACAGTCACCATCAACTGAGTTACATGATGCTAGTGGGAGAAGAAATTCTCTGTGAAAAAGAAAGGTACTATTTTGCAAGAAGTATAACGAAATAAAACTCCTAACACCATGAAAACTATTATTTCAGTAAAATCCATACATCTTTGGCAGATCAGCAAATTATTATGTACCAAATGTCAGATAAAAGCTTATTTTCCTGGAAAATTTTAGATTACTGCTTTAATAATAGAGTGACTTCCCATTAGTTTCAAATTTCTACGTTAAAAAAAAGTTACAAGATATATTTAAAAGTAGTTAAAACAGGATATTTTATGTGTGGAAGGAATATTTAAAAATGAAAATGTTTATGATGATAGCATTATTATTTTTTTTTTAAGATGGAGTCTCGCTCTGTCACCCAGGCTGGAGGGCAGTGGCATGACCTCCACTCACTGCAACTTTTGCCCCCTGGGTTCAAGTGATTCTCCTGCCTCAGGTTTCCAAGTAGTTGGGACAACAGGTGTGTGCCACAACACCCAGCTAATTTTTTTTTTTTCTTTTTTTTAGAGATGGGATTTCACTATGTTGACCAGGCTGGTCTCAAATCCCTCGAGGGATCCGCCCTCCTCAGGCTCCCAAAGTGCTAGAATTACAGGCATGAGCCACCGTGGTGCCTGGCCCAGAGCATCATGTTACTAAAGGAACTGCAATCAAGATCTGATTGAGTATCTGATCACTGAGTTCCTCTCCCAGTCTTGTAGGACCCTATTATAGAGTGATGTTGTCTCACTGAACAAACAACGGATTATCTTAAATAACTCGCACACCAGGTAATGTCAGGTGGTGTCATAAGACTGTAGAGTGTTCAACAAGCAGGGGGTGGATTTTCCATTCCTTTCCCTTGCCATAGAAAACTATGCTGTAGATTTAACAAAATATTTTGAAGGACCTCACATAACTGAAATTGCTATGACCCTGACAGAACTTGAAACTAACTAGTATTTACCTATTTATTATGTATGTAGTTTTTCATTCATAACTTGGAAATGTGTCTCAGAAATATTCAATCTTTACAAAGTATGGTCTTAATTTGTTATCTTGTGCTTAACTGTCCTATTAGTTAGAATCATTAGTTGTACTGTTATAGAGATTGAACATGCATTAAACAATAAAGTTCAACCTAAAAGTGCTTTTAAAGAAAACACAATAGAAAGCAATTGGTTAAGAACAAAAGAAAAGAGAAACAAAAATGTTACTACGGGAAAAGAATACAAACCAATGGCTTGAAGGAAAACGGTGGGTCAACCTTTTCTGTAAAATATTTAAAAATGGCATACAGGGAAGGCACTTCAAGGATGGGAAGCTCCAATTACCTGTGCATCTGCTCAAAGTGCTATTCAGCTGAGAGCTGATCACCTGATATGTTCTTGATGTGCCTCACTGAGGATTCCATCATCCAGAAAGTAAAGAAAGCAATGAGCAAAATGATGTCTCAGGACTTAATTCCAGTCAAAAAGAAAGAACTGGAAGATGAGATGGGTATACCAAGAAAACTTGGAGACAAGGACTGTGACATGTTGAAGTGCCTAATCACAGAGGGGGAGAGATGAAGACTGTGAATAGACAGGAAAATTATTTTCAAAATCAGAAAAGATGAAAGAAAGTAATAAAAAGAATGAAACAAAGAAAACCAAAGGAAAAACATCCGTGACCTAATTGGCATAAATTCTAAAATAGAAAATGACTTCACAAGAAAGAGCAACCCTACTTAAAAATACAACTAGGCATCCTTAAATTATTTCAAGAAGAATAAACTAAGAAGGTATGAAATGACCCTAACAGGGCAGGTTGCACATAGAATTCTCTCTAATGAACTCAGATTTGAGGTCTTAGAATGACTTGCAGGGCATCTGGGAACGGCTGCTGTTCATCTCTCCAGCTCCCTTCACACCACCACCGTTCTTCACTGATCTAGCCCCCAAACCCATCCTTCAGTTTCTGAAAGCCTTGCCTCTTCCTTTTGTAGATCTTGTCTATATTGTTCCCCAGTCTGGGATCACCAGCACTCAATCCCCTTCTATCTCCTACTTCGCCCAGTGAATTTCCGTTCCTCATTCAGATCTCAACTCAAACGTTAATTCCTAGAACAGCCTGTGTAAGATCCTCTGTTACACATTCTTCCAATACCCCCCAATGTATTTCATATCATACATACATTTTTGTAGCACTTATACCAACTTGTTATAACATACACAAAGACTTTGTTAATGAACATCTGTCTCCCATCGTGGAATATAAGCTTCTGGAGGGCAAATGCAATGCCTGTTTTGCTAATCATGATCTGTACAGTGTCCAGCATAGGTCTTAGCACATAGTAGATTTACAAGAAGTATTTTTGGTTGTTTCAGATTCACAAACAATGACTGAATACTGAATATGGAAGGAAGGGCATTTGGCAAGGATGTGCATGCAAAAGGGAGATAAAAGGGTTAGAGTGAATTTTTGGAAGGCTAAAGTTCAGAAAAGGCTGATGCTTGCAAAACATGGGAAATACCCAAAATAGAGCTTTTACACTAACTAGTTTTAAATGATTTTCCATTCCTCCTATCTGCTTCAACAATAACCGTCATGTTAATTCCTGAGAAGTCCTGTGACATTCACTCTGTTAGGTCAGACCACAGAGCAATTTAATTAAAGTCTGAATTAAATCTGACAGCTAAGACCTTCAGTCTAATGGCCTAATGCTGGAGCAAAGTTAATATTGTCAATCATGTTTACTACATGTTTTCCAAGATAAAGTTTTTCTAGACTTCTGAATTTTATAGAAATAAGGAAGAATCAGCTGAAAAAAATCTATATCTTAATGGAACTTTATGTTCTCCATTAAAATACAGTTTTTCTCAGGTAAGAAGAAAAGTAATTGTGAGAGAAGTGGTGATTATGGGCTATCTGTGCACCTACATAAATTCTAGTTCTCTTTTGGAGAAATTATATTTGCTTACACTGCTATCAGATACTACAATTCTGGAAGAAACAAAAAGGCACATTGGTTAATGAATTAACCAATATATAATGGTTGAAAGTATTTTTATTTCTATTTCTATATCTATTACAGTAAAATCAGCACTGAGCATCATAACCGTGACCAGTTAAGGGCATTTTGGGCCATCTGCCTTCAGCTTCTCAAGCAATCTCTTAGATTTAATTTATATGCAAGCCAACCTGAAAACTGCAAAGTTTAAAATCATTCACTCAGTTGGTCAAAACTCATGCAGCAATTGGATAAAAAACAATTAGAGAAGAAACAATTGAGTAAGTTCACTTATAACTTCCAAAATACAAGGTTGCTGTTGGAATTCAGACGGGAATTTTTAAATTGTATTCTTTCTCAAAATAGTGTTTGCATACAGCCTCAACGTGTTTATCACTGAGTGACTCCTCAAAGCTTCCAACAAATCATTTTATACAAATTGAATGCCTCTTCACTAATAGTAAAACTAAAAACAGGGTCAGATTTATAGAACTATGAGCAGTAGGTATAAAATTCAAGGCAAGTTACTTAACTTCTCTGGTTTTCAATTTTTAATCAGTAAAATATGTACCCAAAACAGATTATGATGATTAAAAATAAAAACACGTAAAACCATTAGCCACAGTGTCAAGCACCTAATAGCTGCTCAGTTAGTATTACACTGTATTATATTTGAAAAAGAGTTAAATATGCAATTTAAAAAGGAGAGTTTTGACTTCAAAAACATTAAAAATAGACTAACAAGTATCATTTTAATAAGTTAAATAATCCTGGGGAACAGAGACTGTAAAATCATGAATTCAGATCAAAACCACCAAAGATATGCATATGATTGGAAGTTTGAATAATATATCTGAGATAGAGGTTGTCTGACCACTTGTGAATATGAATGGGAAAGGAACAATAAGAAATGCGCACTTGGGTCAAAAATGCAAGAAGCAAGCGGTGACCCATCACTTCAACTGACATTGCTATAATATTCAACATAATTTTCACTATTAAATGCAGCTTATAGTATTTCACATGTGGTTTACTGAAATAATATTTTATATTTCAGAGTGGTTACAACGGTCCTGAGTTTACCTTTGGAAATATATATCCCCAACGATTTGCTGTTGTTTCCAGTGTCCCATTTTTCCTGTCTAACTAGCTCTGGCTCTCAGGCTCTTTCTAATTTTTCTCACTTTATCATGGATGCAACAAATGAACGTGCGTTGGATGATGGCTTTATGGCATCTCACTATCCTTAACTTTCTCACCAGATTTCACAGCAATCTACATATTTAATGAAGTGTTAAATATGCAATTCATATTTTGTTTCCTTAATGATAAAATGCATTTTCCCCCTTAATTCTTTCCACAGAATACATCAGGGTAGCAATTCCATTAATCACCATAGTCTTACTTCAATGTTCTTCTAAATTTTCCTCAGTAATCCCTGCCCTGGAGTAACACTTGCCCCAAACAAACATCTATTAATTTAAATATAATTTTTCTTTTAACATTCTAACTGTAAAACATATTTTCTAACAGCATTCTTCTCCCACCCAACCAAGAAAGAAAAATTAGTACTGATTAGAAACTCAGATTCCAAGTTTAACACGTACAGATGTAGACTTAAAACAAGTGTATAATTATCAGACAGCACTTTAAATAATTTAGCAGTAAGATATATCATAGCTGGTGGCTTTATTCTATAATAACATTCCAACATTCATTACTCGTTATATTACTGTGCTTATTAGCAGAGCAATTTTAACTCTGATATTTTTTGTAAATTTAAACAGTTTTGTTCAGCATAAAGGTAAGCAGAACATAAAGTTAAATTGCATTATATAATCTCACTAGCAAACATATAGCTTCTGGTTATTAAGTAAGAATTAATCCCTATATGTGGTAAAGAATGCAGCTATAGTATTTTATTCAACTGAAGATTGTCTTATCCAATTACAAAGTGTCTAATATATGAAGAAAAAACCTACACCAAATAAAAATAACATTCTCTTTTTAAGAGTATATTCTAAATTTAAAATGCCTTTTAATTCCATAAATACTTGCTTTTATTCTGTACTAATTGAAGGAAATTGACAATATTTTATACAACTATCTTCCCCACATAATACATACATGAGTAACAAGCCATGAAGTTTCAGATACAGTATATTCTAATTTGAGAATTTATAGTAACATTGCAATAAACTAGTAATATAAAATTTATTGATATTTATGTATAGAGACTTCTAGAAATTGAAGAAAATAGTGACTGTTGAAATACAGCTGGATGTATACCATGATATGTACACTGTTTATATTTCTGACAAAACTCAATAAAAAATTTCAGGATAGTGAGACTATAACTTCAATATAATTTTTCTAGGACAATGTTGAATTATCAACTGTTTTTTACTGAACATCAGATGGTAAAATTTCTATATTTTGGGGGCAGAATTTGGATATTCCTTTTTCTCAATCACATCCTATCCAAGATGTGTAGAATCAAGAGGCCAGAGAGAGTCAGTAAGAAAACTATCCACAATATGTAAAGAGATAAAAATACTATCTAAGCAGCACCAACAATGGTAATGCAGCCCTAATGCTCAATTGCCTAAGAGGTGACTGGAAACTACAATAATGTGATGATTGTGACAATAATGATACTAAGACAAGGACAACAGAATAGATTAATGACAACAAAGATGGAAATGTAAAATTCTCCATAGAGCCACATTTGCAGACTTAGAATCCACACATTAAAATATCTTTATCACATACTTTTCCAGATCTGAGTCAACTTACAACTAGTACTATTTCAGAAAGCTTTAATAAGAAAGAATCTGCCAGTTAAAATCTGTGCTGCTTGTGGTCTGCTGATGTTTCTAATTTCTGCAAGAGTGGCTTTGATCTCATTTTCAGTTTCTAGTTTTCCTAAGCAGACAGAGGCTAATATGTGAGGATGGAGACCTTGGCCAGCCTCATGCTATCTGCTGGTGAGAGAGTTGGGCCAGGAACACACCCTGAGGGAAGCTAAATATACAGAAATGATATTTTCAGGGCAGTAGAGTGGTGAGAGGTGAGATAAATGCCTGAAAAGAGAACAAAGCTGATAAAATAAGGACAAGACCAAAGCATTTGATTTACTAGACTTAGAGCAGAGAAGAAGGATGTATACCAATGAAAGGAAGTTTCCAGAAGCATCTCTTGACTCACCATAATTATATGGTGGACATGCATTGGTCACCAGTGGACATGCATTGGTCTCTGACTTTGTACAAAGCTGTGTGAAACCTCAGGGGTCATGGCATACATGCACCACAATATCTTCTTCAAGATGCTAAAAATCATACACTGGAATAAGCCCTTACTTCTAATGGGTGGGAGACAGAGGCTCCCACTATTAGAGGATTCTGCCTTGTTGGGTTTGGGAAAGAATTTATGGCAGATTTAATGTTAAAATAAGACTTAAAACTTAAGTTGAATTTCACCTGATAGAGAAGAGAGAAGGAAAAAAATTAAAATAGAATTCTACCTTGTAGGTGCATTAGCACTGCAAATTTATAAATTGTTAAGAGGCAATAAAATGCCTTTTTTGAACTGGTAATATCAGTCATTTTTTTACCTCTATAAGCAGGAATAATGAGATATATTTATGTACCTGTTGTGGGAATTCGATGCAATAATATATTTAAAGTGTTTAGCACATTGCCTGTTCTACATAAAGGACTTAATGTATATTGTCCCCACTTACACAGGCACCATAATATTTTAGTAAATTCAACAAAGAGTATGATGATTATATGCTCAGAATTAGTAATTCCACTTCTGGAAATCTTCCCAAAGGAATAAATATAAATGTTGGAAATTTAACAATATGCACAAGGGTGATCATCAGTGAAACAAGTGAAAAGCAACCTGAATGTCTAAAATGTGGAAAAAGCCAAGAATGGCATGAAATAATCACTCCAATGAGGTTTCTTTATTCATGACATCTAAAATTCTTGTTATAAAAGTACATGTTTTATTGTATAGAAAACACTATGATGTAGTGTTACATGACAAGGTAATAGTTAAAATATGTGTTACAATTACAGTGCAGATAATCTAAAAATATACATAGGAAGTGGTTTGGAAGAAAATATTGCCGATAAGACCTGGTTTAGAAAAAAGTAATAATAATCACGTTACTGCAATATTATTGGAGGCCTTTTTTTTGCTTGATTAAAAATAAGGTCTATAATATGGTTCTACTACATTTCTAATAAATGCAAATGAAGCATTGGGAATGTGCTGATTTGTGTGTTATCAACTTCCCATCAACCGAGGTGTTTATGATGTCGGATGACCCTTGTCCATAAATAATGTTTTATTGGAACACAAGCATGTCTGTTTACTTGTCTGATTTCTATGGCTGCATTTGCCTGAAAACTATAGAGTCCAGGAGTTGCAACGGAAATGATGTGGCCTGCAAAGCCTGAAATATTTACTTTCTGGTCTTTACAGAAAAAGTCTGCTGACCTCTGCTGTAGAGGAATTCTTTAATTGAAAAGTGGTTAAATTAGAATGCCCTTAATTCAATCTTTAAAACATTTCTTTAAGCCCAGAGGTTCTATTATTCTCTAATAGTTGTCTGCATATAAGCAGCGAGTGGAAAATCATTGGTTTTGAAACAGCAATGTAAATCGGAGAACTAAAGAGCTCCAAACATTCAGCAACAAAATGATTGGAAACAAATAAGAGGTTGGGAGAGTATGACAAAAGACAGGGTGGCGGATGAGTAGTAAACTTTGGTCTGGATTCTGAAGCTTCCTTCTGTCCTATTCTCCTAGGCTTTAATCCTCAAAGGAGTTTAGGAAAGGCAGTTTTAGTTTGAACCAAGTGAAACTTGCTGCTTCTGTAGGTCAAAAACCATCAAATATTGGAAATTTCATACAGAGCAAGTAAACTTTCATACAGTGCAATATTATGAAGGTAATATTGACAAATGCAATCCAGCCAAAATAACTCCCAATTCGGAAATGGATTAAATTATCTCTCATAAGCAAATTTTAGTGAAAGTTGGATGCTTTCAACTTAAAATGTTTTAAATGCTTAGTATTCCCAAGCTTAGTTCAGGCGTTTTCTTTTGACATTTGAAAGACTTATTTATGCATTTTACTGGATTTTCATTGATTATAACTTTCCATCTAAAAAATAGTTCAATGTGAATTTGGTTATTTGAAAGTTCATTTGATGGGCTGGTTGAAAAACTAAACTATTTTGGTCACAAGAGAAAATAAATGTATTTTACTTTTTCAAAACTAACTTAATATGGAAGATCTGCCCTTAGTCTAGACGTAGGAATTAGGGAAATGGGTGAGATAAATGTGTACTGTTTTTTAAAAGGTTAGCAATATATATTATAAATCGAGAAAAGGTGAGAAATATTGAATTGAACTTGAAGGAAAGCTTTAGAAAGATTAATTTTTTGCAAAGAATGAAGTAGAAGTATATGATTTTGAACTGGATTTAAAGCAACCTCCTTTGCTGCACATCATATTTAATAATTCCTGATCTGAAACCCAGGAGTACTTTCATGGTTATTTGAAAGATTCAATAATGAATAGCTGGTACTGTGCATCAGTACCTACTGTTCAAAAAAAGATGCACCTACCCTAGTTAAGGCAGAGGCAACTTTGCAAAAATCAGGAAAACAAAAGCATGTAACTAGAGTTAAAGTCATTCTACTGAAGCAGGAAAATAGGGTCTGGAGACAGGGAACATACGACTGATTCACTCTTCACCTATGACACGAAATATCCTCTCCATAGGGTACAGGTGAAGTAAATGACTTTGTAACTTTACTTCATCCTCTCCATTTACATAAGGACTACCCCAAGTAACCAATAGAAACCTCTAGGGGGTATTTAAACTCCCAAAAATTCTGTAACGGGGCCCTTTTGAGCTCCTGTGCTCGGGCCCGCTCCCATGCTGTGGAGTGTACTTTTGTTTTCGATAAATCCCTTCATCCCTTCCTTGCTTTGTTTGTGCATTTTATCCAATTCTTTGTTCAAGAGACCAAGAACCTGGACACCCTCCACCCTTAACACCATGTGTTGCAAATCGGGCTCCATTGTGAAGTTTTACTAAGTAACAGGCCAGCAAAACATAACGTTGTGTGTCATGTTCCTTGAACCAATTATGAGGATTTGACAGACCCATACATTTATCTCATCTACTTTGAACGATTTCCCATAGCACCCCCTCAACCTCACTCCCACTCCCTGGGTAAGGATTTGTCCCTGGTCCATTGTATATATTCCTGAGATTATTGGTTAAAAAATCATAGTTACCACAGAATACGGTATAGTAAGAAAAATATTTTTCTTAAAGAAAATTTTTAACTTTCCCATTAAAACATCTCATAATTATCTTTCAGCAAATACAAAATAAATTTTTTTCAGTTTCAAATTGAATTTACTTTTAATGTCAAAGAACTAAATGTATACATTAAATGAATGAGAATCCTAATAGAGATTTTTATCAACAAAGAATGCCTCTTACATTTATGTACAAAACAGTTAAACTCTTTTGTACCTCAAATGTTACCTTCATCTTGAAAATGCAACCACCACTGTGCTTGTATTTTTCACAACTACTGGTTGAATTATATCACTGGGATTTGGGAATGAAATCTAAGAATGAAATTGGATGGTTCAGTTTTGAAATAGGATTTAGAAAGCTATCTTCTAGTCATTTCATTAAATTAAGCCACTATTAGTTTCTATACTACCCTGCCCCTACCTGTATCTGTCAACCATACACAAATACACCAACTTGAATATGCTAGGTAAAACATGCAAAACTAATTTTGAAAAATGTCACAGATACCCAAGTCCACATAAAAATATATTAGATAACATCATGGAAATGTCTAATTTTATTTTGTGACTATTTCTTGTTATGCTAATTCTCTTTTTGTTAAGAAAGATTTTACTTCATCCTGCACACCTCAGAAAACCACCACTGGTACACAACCAGTGAACTACCGTGCTGTGCAACAAATTGCCACTGATAATCCATGAGTGTGATTTTTTTTCCCTTTCCTCTTCGAAAGTCGATTTTCTCCAAATCACTGGGTAGCTAACAAATACTAAGTAATTTTTTTTTAAAGAGAAAAACCTGAAATTTTCCCTTCTTGAAGTAAGGGAAAACCTTAAGTGTTCATTTCAAACAGCAGCTTAACTTTCAAGGCAGAGAATGCAACGGTTCATGTGTTGGCATTGATGGCAGTGGGCCTTGATTTCAACTTTCAAAATAATAATTGCACTTGGACACATTTCACCAAGTGTATAAAAATTTCTTCATCTGTATTCCGTTTGTCGCCAAATAAACGAACTGGCTTATTTTTATAAATTTGTGAATCCAACCATAAATGTAATCAAGGAGCCAGGGCCCACAGAAATCTATAGCCTTGGTCCGGTCTCTTCAAAGTGATTTGAAGTCCTCAGTTATTCTATGTAGGAGCAATTCAGTCCCGCGTGGCTGATCTGCATGTAAATAATCCACCACTTTAGTTTGCAAAGAGAATACATTTTGCTGTTATTTTTGTGGGCTCATGGGCTTGGGTGTGCACACTACAAAACATGCCTGATTTTTTAAATTGTGGCTTCCACATTTTAAAAATAGCAGCATCACAATTGTCT
This sequence comes from Ateles fusciceps, assembly GCA_036589455.1. Classification (NCBI taxonomy): domain Eukaryota; kingdom Metazoa; phylum Chordata; class Mammalia; order Primates; family Atelidae; genus Ateles; species Ateles fusciceps. The sequence goes on from JAZHEH010001015.1 coordinate 901,791, forward strand.
TCTCAATGGCACATCAGATTTTAAAATATGCTGAAGCTAAGGTGAAAGAAAAACACTTTTTGAGTTTGCTTTATACTGAGATATTCTATTACTTTTTAATGTGATTTCTCTTAAAATATGCAAGTTCTGATACTCAGGAGAGTGCATTATGCACTTGGCAGGCTGTCACTGTTCTTTTCAAAGTTAAATATCTTATACAGAAACAAAACCTAACTATTTAAAAGTAATTTGCACCTGACATTACTTTTAAGACGTTACTGGGGGGAGGGGGGTGTTCATTAAAATGGGTACAATTTAGAAATAAAGCACTGCCACGATTCAATACGAATGCTAACTGGTATTATAAATGACTATTTGGTAGATGTCATTTACATAAACATGAGTGTATTATGCACAAGTTATGATTGCAAAGGGCTATGGGATACCAATTTCCAGAGGGCTATTTGACCTGTCATTTTTTCTTTAGTTAGTAATTTATCGTCTAATCCTTGTGTTCATAATTTAAATCTTCAGAACTTTAAAGTTCTGCTTGAAATTTAGAGAGAATGAAAGCTTCAGAAAATTCAGAAATTTAGAGCAATAAAGCAAATGTGACTCTAATATAGGAAAGGTATAATCAAAACATCATTGGCAAGGATTAGTTAAGATTATATAATAAAATGACAGAAAGTGAAGCAGCATGGCTCTGAAATTTATCAGTTAAAAATGAAAGAAAATATGGCTATTTAATGAGATTGAGTCAGCTTAACACCTGGGATTTACTATTAGTATTTTAAGACAAGAAATGCATATACTATTTCTAAAAAAAAATGCAGGTTTTTGACAAAAATAAAAGCTTTTGCTTCAATAATTCTGAAAGTAATCTACATTCCAAACTTTTCTAATTACAATGCCTATTCATCTGGTATAAGGTCAACTTTTATTTCCATGCAATTAAGGAATAGGATCTATAGTATATGAATTATATCTTAATAAAGCTGTTACAAAAAAGCCAAAATAAACAAACAACAGGAAACAAAAAAATAGAATCTGTTTTTAAAGGAAAAATATCTGAACTAATGAAAATGAATATATATAGATAAACCTATGAGATTTCCCGAAGGGATATGAATGAGGGTAAATATAAGTTTTATAAATTATCATGTCAAACATTAGATCACTAAGTCTCTGGCTGTTATTGAAATGGAAATAATAAATTATACTCAACTACATTAAAATAAATCTTACATGTTCTATAGTTTATTTACCAAGTAGCCTTTGAATAAAAGATTCTGATTCACTGAATTTTCATCTGATATAAATATTTTAAAAACAATAAAATATACATCAACGTCTTTAACCTTCTCTTTTACATTGTTTTCAAATAAGTATTCATGGATGTGTTATTCAGTGGATTCAGTTTAATTTTTAAAATGTACTTTAATGGGATTTTTTGAATCATTGGAGCCCTAGAAACTCATTTAAAAGAAAATCTCTCATGATACCGGCCCTGCATACTATTGATTCTATGAATCAGGCTTAAGCAAGAATCCAAAGGAAAGAGGATGATGTTTTAGGGGATTTTCAAAATGTAAGTCAATATTTTAATTTCAATTTTAAAATTAAGCAACAAGGCTTATAAGTAATAACAACAAATAACATTACACAATTGGATGCTGAAAGCTAAAAAGGTTTCAAGGTAGTACAGAGTAATTTACCATATTCTATGGCTTTATTCTGTTTCACTGCCCAATAATCTTTTGAGTGTGAGTAACATTCAATTCTACCACAAGAATCCTGCCAATATGGGATCTATGGAGGGAAGTAAAATAGATTTTCTTCCTATCCTTTCAAGGAGGCCCTTTAAGAGTCTAAGAAACATGTCTCAAGCTCCTTACACACAGCTTATCTGAGGCCAGCTGAAATCTTATAGCTTGTGGATTATTCTCATAAATCCATTACATTATTCATACACCCATAATTTGATCACTGTATAGCTACCCACACTCAATGTAGTAGCACTGTGCTTGATAATAAAGGTAGACATGGGTTCAAATTCAGAAGCTGCCATTTATCATCTGAGTGAGTAGCAAGTTTCATCACTTTACATTCTATTTATTTGTGTCAAATGTACAATAGAACCTTTCTCATGACAATGTTGTCAGGATTTCATGGGGAAAAAAGTGAATAAAAAGTACTTAGCAGGGTATATATTCCCTTAATTTTCATAGTTATTAATTTTATAAGTATCATATTACTATAAGGAGAAACTGCTATAGGAAAATGGACTATTAATATAAAGGCAAATTTTTTGTCTTCATTCAACATTAGTGGTGTTTTTATGTTCCAAATACATTAAATTCATTTTTGGTATAACATCTCCTATATATAAGAAAAGGTTTTACTTATTTTAGGTTTTTTCTTTTTTTGATTTATTCTTTTACCCAGGTAGTGGCTTCTAAATGCATGCCCAGAGTCACTCAATGCAGGTCAAAAGCAATTGTGAAAACAATCTCCAGTATCCAATCAGACCAATATTCAGACCACGATGAAATGGGTGTCTTCTTCCTCTTTTTTCCCTCTTAACACAACTCTCATTTCCTGGTAGATCAGTGAGACAATGAAGCATTCAAGAGAATGTTCAGCAATTACAACTGCAAATTGCAAAACAACTATAATGTCTAATGCGACTTGTGCTTGGCTGAGTCTCCAATTTCTTATTTCTTTTCAGATTCATTATCCTTACAGGTTCTATCGCATATACAGTTATTCAGTTAATTCCAACAAGGTTAGAGTTTCCAGGGAAAATGTACAAAATGGACATATATTCATCCCATCAGCATAAATGCTCAGAATCAAAACTGAGGATTTAAACATCATGGGAGAATTTTTTTTCTTGTCCTCTTTTAAAGCAATTTAAACAAGTCTTTGTATTGTTGAAAGGCAGACTGATAACCTAAAATTGTAAAAATCCTCGTTTATGAAAAAGCAAGGATATCAGAGTGGACATTTTCTCAGTTGCTGTAACTATCAAGGAGGAAAGAGAATTCAAATCCAAAGTTGGTGGTCTCTTAAGACTTATACTTCTCTGCTGGATTTAGATCTTACTCTTAAAACCTAGACCAAAGTGGCAAAAAACCGGTTGTGTTTTCTTGGTTGGGTTTGGAAGTTCTTAAAAGTTTAAACCTTGCTGATTGCTAAATTATCTGATTTTGCTTAATCTCCAATCTATTTCTTTTTCTTTTCTTTTTTTTTTTTTTTTTTAGAGAGGGAGTCTCACTCTACCACCCAGGTTGGAGTGCAGTAGCGTGATCTCAGCTCACTGCAACCTCTACCTCCCAGGTTCTAGCAATTCTCCTGCCTCAGCTTCCCAAGCAGCTGGGATTACAGGTGCACACCACCATACCCAGCTAATTTTTGTATTTTTAATACAGATGGGGTTTTGCCATGTTGGCCAGGCTTATCTAGCACTCCTGACCTCATGATCCTCCCAGCTCAGGCTCCCAAAGTTCTGAGATTACAGGCACAAGCCACCATGCCGGGCAACCTCCAGTCTACTTCTAAGACAAAGAACAGTCATTTAATATACCCACATAACACAGAGAAGAGAGAAAACACCAATTACAGGCTTTGCGTATCTTTCAAAACATTTAATTATTAAGGATACTAATCTGACAATTAAAGAAGCTGTGTTACTGCAGCTGAAAATTTGGGGGAGTAACAAATCACCTCATTTTATTACAGAATTACTTTTTAGTCATTTAAATATTATGTTTCTAACTCAGGGATAGTGAGGGCAAGTGGATACCTTTTCTGCATAAGTATGAGTTGGACTTTCTTTGAACAATGATTATAGAAATTAAAGAAAAAATGGTTCAAAATTTTCATTCAAATAATGTTGACTTCTGTGAAATATGAGCATGTCTTGTCAAATATGTCAACACTTCCTCTTTTTTTTTTTTTGTTTTGAGATGGAGTTTCACTCTTGTTGCCCAAGCTTGAGTGCAATGGTGGGATCTCGGCTCACTGCAACCTACACACCGGGGGTTCAAGCGATTCTCCTGCCTCAGCCTCCTGAGTAGCTGGGATTACAGGCAGGTGCCACCACACCCGGCTAATTTTTTTGTATCTTTAGTAGAAACGGGGCTTCACCATGTTAGCTAGGCTGGTCTCAAACTCCTGACCTCAGGTGATCTGCCTGCTGAGGCCTCCCAAAGTGCTGGGAGTACAGGCGTGAGCCACCACCTGGCATATGTCAACACTTGCAATAGTTTACAATTGAATATGCACTATTTCCAAGAAAAAAAATCAGAATTTTCAATGATTTTTTTAGATTCCTACCTAGAAATAAATTAACAAATGCATACACAAACAAAACAAGAATTCTGCTTCCTGTAATGGTAGACTAGAAAATTCAGAATCACCTTTCCATTGAGAACTACTAGAAAGAAAAAGAAAACACAACATTTAAAAATAAGTTTTTAAAGGCACTAGAGAGGAGCAAAAAGGAGTGAAGAATTACTGGGAAATGAGATGAAAGAAGAAAGTGTTCACTATTACCGTTACAACATTGTAATACAGGGTTACACAACTTTGGCACTATTGGCATTTGGGAACAGAAATTTCTTGTTGTGGGGCTGTCCTGAGTTTTGTGAATGTTCATTAGTATCTCTGGCCTCTACTTACTAGATATCAGGAGCGCTTTCTCAGTTAATGATAGTCAAAAATGTCTTCACATTACCAAATCTTCCCAGTGGAGCAAAAATGCCTGCGGTTAAGAACCACTACTCTGCTGGAAGACCCAGCTCAGGAAGGAAAGGAGGGAAGGAGGGAGGGGAAATTCCAACATATATCTAATACAAGATTGGCAAGGCTTGCACACAGAAAACTATAAAAGGTTATTAAAAGATAATAAAGAAGATTTAATAACTATTGAAGTTTTAGAACACTTAATTAGTCAATATTTCAAAGAATCAGCATACTAGATATTATACCCAGTACTGGAAGATTTAATTATTAAATGTAAAGTATTAAAATACTATTAAAATGGTACTCTGTCTCTATAAACTGATCAATAGATTGAATACACAAAGAAAACCTATCAATCTAAAAATAGTTAAGGGATCTAAGTAGGCATTTCACAAAAGATACCCAAATGGTCAACAAATACACAGAAAGGTGACCACCCTCAATAGTCACCAAGGAAGTACATATTAAAGCCACAATGAGATACTATACCTGCTCATAAAATATCTAAAATTAAAATGACCATGTGTGTAAGAATGCAGAGTAATTGCAATGCTCATAAATACTAAGTGAAAATATAAATTGATATAACCACATTGGCAACTAGATAGACATTATCTAATGATTTTGGAAATGTGCAGTTCCACACTTAGATATACACGAACCGCACGGCATGTTCTTGCTGCATAGGAAAGCCATGTCCAAGCATGTTCATTCTAGCATAACAGCCACAAATCAGATACAATCCAAATACCCATCATTGACAGAATGGATAAGTAAATGATGGTATATGGATACCATGAGACACTCAATAGCAATTCATTGAGCATACTTCAGCAATACAACATAGATGATGCTCCCAAAATAATGCCCAGCAAAATGGCTAGACACAAAATAACATACATTGTGTGATTCCATTCATATATAGTTTAAAAACAAGAACAACTAAATTATAGTGTTTCAAGATGGTTGCTTGGAAAGCACAACTCTAATGAAAGTTACAAACAAGTTTTTTGGTCTTTCTTTTTAATCTATCAAAGAAATATGTTTATTTTTAGGTACACATTAAAAATTTATAATATATGACAAACGATAGGATTTTAAAAGTTTAGACTAGAAAATAATTAAATTATATTATACTAACAAAAACAACATTAATTATCTATAACTAATTCTTTCACAAAATCTGGTGGTACTAAGTAGCTACAGAAATATGTGAATACTTTCTTCCTAGCACATATATCACTTAGAAAGAAGTTTCAGTACAATTCAGGACAGTGTCTTCCTTTGTTGTGTAACATAGCAATTAGGAAGGTCTTGAAGGAATTCCTTTGGGAGCTGGCATGTGTTGCTTGACCCAAAGGAATTAATGGAGCTGCCTCCATTGTTCGTGTGTGTGTTTGTGTTTGTGTGTGTGTGTGTGTGTGTTTATGCGCACTGTTTTGTATAAGTCTTCTATTTCACAACAGAAAAAATACAAAGAAAACAAACACACAAAAGCCATTGCTATAAACTGAAAGCTTCTAAATTTCTGAAAAATATGTTGAGTTTTACACTTGTATTCAAGTTAATTTATTTTTCTCGGATGCTTTACTCTTCCAGTGATTATCTATTTAAGGGTATTAAAGAGAGAAAACAAACAGGTAAGAAATGAGAGAGAACACTGAGATAAACAAAAACAAGCAAGGAAAAACAAAAGGAAAAAAGATAAAACCCAGAAATAAAACATCATAGAAAACTATGTATAAGTAAATGTATTTTGAGCTTAAATAAAGCATAGGAAAATCATAGCCCTTACTCCTACCTAGATTATTGTCCTCTAAGTCTAGCTATTATACAGTTGTAAACAGGAGGCATCATTTACAACTTTACAGCATCATGAGGCAGAAAGTCTCTCTCAAAATATGAATACACTATCTGTGGTAAGTAACACATGGTCACCTACGAACAGTTTAATTTCTTAATCAGGTTAGCTCTCCGGCAAATCCTTCAAAGTTCTGGTTGAGTGAGAAAAACAAACTTAGTATAAGCTCTTTGAGCTTAGGAATCATGTCTTTTTTAAAAAAAATTCCGTAATTTTTTTTTTTTGGCTCAAAGTTTGAAGCAAAGATTATAAATGTAACAGAGCATCAAATACAATTCTCTTCTAGAGGATAGTCATTTAAAGTGTTTCAATTTAGAGTTCACTGTCAAAAAGAAATTTTTTTGAAGGGCCAGAAAAAATGGGCTCAATTTAAGAACATAAAAGATGGTAGAAGGGGAATGGAAGAATATACTTCTATCACAAAAGACATGCAGTAGGTAAAATGACTCTGTGGTTATTCTCCAACATGTCTCACTATTTCCTTCTGTTCTTGGCACGACTTTGATCTTTCCTCAATCTTAGACTTTTTCTTTTACATTTAAATTGTCAGAGGCATTTGAGCCAGAGTAACTCCATCTTGAATAGGGCCTGGGTAAAATGAGGCTGAAATCTGCTGGGCTGCATTCCCAGGAGGTTAGGCTTTCTTATCAGAGGATGTTTATAGTTTAGAAAACAGATTAATAATGTTTATCAAACAGATCCAGAATTTAACAGACCCAGGACTGGACAGACTCATGAAATGTTCTGATGTCCCTACGTCTTAAGAACAAAAGCTTTGTTATTTTAAGTTTCATTTTAAAAAGATAATAATGCAGATTCTTGTGGAAGACAGTAGTTACACAAAGATTAACAATCCTTTGTCAGGAGTCATTATAGTAGAGCACATCTCTCCCACAATGTGCTCTGTTACCTTATATTGAAACAAGCATTGTACCTAAGGTGAGCACATTCTTTCTCTTGCTTTTGGAAATACCCTGCTCTGTCTATAGAAGAGTCATTCTTTTATTTCTTTACATTCTTAATAAACTTGCTTTCACTTTACTCTGTGGACTTTTTCTGAATCCTTTTTTTCTAAATCTAAGAACCTTCTCTTGGGGTCTAGATCAGGATCCCCTTCCAATAACAAAATCGGGACTTAAAATATGTTGTTAGATCTTCAATTGTTGAATCTTAATTAGAAGTCTCAGAGTGAGTATCTCCTCTTATTATATGTTAACTACCATGTGGTCAAGCCATAATACACACATCCAAGTCAGCACCCACTGCAGGTTCTTGAGGCGAGGAAAAGTGAATTCCAAACCTGGAGAGAATAATGTGCCCAGAGTTTCAGCTTGCAAGGAAGCACCATCTACACTCTGCCAGTACCAGGCATGCAAATAAACAAATGTGTCCCCAGTGCAAGCAAGAACCAAGCACCTGGCAGAAAGCTGGGAACAGGACATTCCACTCTGCATTTGGCAGATGGTAAAATGTGCTAAGAAGCTAGCTGTCCTTAGCTAAGAATCTAGTTTAGGCTGCAATGGGAAATAAGATACCTCCTTGGAGTCTTAACCCATCAAGCCCAATTGCCAAAGAGTTCAATAGAAAGAAACCAGAAAACAATCTGATCTGTCAAGGATTTTATTAGCTTCCCCTAAGTGATATCTGGGGGACTCTGATATACCCATGAAACTGCCACAGTCAAATAAAATAAAAAAAATGACAGAGATCGAATAAAGCCAGGCTAGGGTTTCAAACAGCCTGCCGCCTCTGCTTGTCAGATTACTCTCTCATCTCGGGTCACATGGAGGTGTGGAAGAAGGTGAACAGACAAAATGCCTCAGGCATCACTCACAAATATACTAAAGAGGACATTCAAAAGTTGGTCACACTAGAATGATTCTTCCAGGCAGCCATGATGGCAGAAAGTGAGGGTGTGGGACTACAAATTGTCAGAGACTGATAAGAAAATAACCTATTACCTGCAAAAAAAAAAAAAAAAAAAAAAAAAAAAAAAAAAAATACATTCTAGTTCCCAGGCACAGAAAGCACCTTATAAAAATGGAATATGGAGGTGGGACGGGACAGGAAAGCATGAAGGAAATCAGGTAACTCAGCTTATAATGTGCACAGCTTGTCCCGGTGTTAATGAAGTCAGTGTACGAATAAAATCACATCCTTTCAAAAAACAATTTGTGTTCTGCAAATACACGTATTTAACTCTTTTACGTTAGATCCTACTTGTGCAGTCTGAAATCTGATTACTTAACAAGATACAAATAAATAAAAATATACATCATTTCCTTATGCTAGGCCACCTTATAAGGCAAGGGCCATGAGAGAAAAAGAAAGTTTCTAAATTTGGAGCTAGACACTCTGGGACTAAGATCTTTCTGAGACAGATAAGCTCAAGAAATAAATGGGCTTGAATCTAACGGCCCTTATGGCCCTTGTACATTTTCAGTTGACTTGTACATTCAGTTCAGCCTGCTACTCTCAGAATATTATCCAAGTATCCCAAGAAGATGCCTGGCTTTCTTTATTGATGTAATCGAAACTGCCTGCTAAGGAATTTCTGTGACAAGAAATAACATTAGAAAGAACATATTTCCTCCATACAAAGAAACTTTTAGTCACAGCATCTTCTCACCCTGTTTGTCCAAGATCTGGAAATGTCAGGATGCCAATTAATCAATGAACACATTTAGTTTACAAATCTCCAAATAGTACCATTTTCTATTAAATATAAATAGTATCAGCATTAAAATTATGATTGCCAACCCATTAAATGCATGCATGAAAACTAGAATGCATTTACATTCACAGATGGGCTTTAACTTTTCTTCTCTGTCTGCTCCCATGTTGTGTATTCATTTTGTGTTAAAGGTGAAATTGAATTTGCATAGAACCTCTCTAGGTGACTACACAGACAGGAGAGCTAAATGATAAATAACCTATTTCTACCTCTTGAGCATTCAGGACCCAAGCAGTGTGATGACTTAAAAAGAGGACTGAATCGGAAGTCAGAAGGGAAGGTTCGAGGCCAAACTCTGCAACTTATTCACTTGTTATTTAATCCCCATTAATTTCCTGGCTGTAGTTTGACCTTTAAAGATACTCCAAACATACTCAAACTCATCGCCTATTTGTAAAAATGTTCCAGTGATAATTGTGTTTTTTTTTTTAATTACCAGAAAATCAAGCAGCTAAGTGTATTAGGCCATTTGCACACTGTGATAAACACAAACCTGAGACTGGGAAGAAATAGAGGTTTTAATGGACTTACAGTTCCTGGTGAGTGAGGAGGCCTCACAATCATGGCAGAGGCAAGGAAGAGCAAGTCACATCTTACATGGATGGCAACAAGCAAAGAGAGCAAGCTTGTACAGGGGAAACTCCCATTTTTAAAACCATCAGATCTCGTGAGACTTATTCACTATCCTGAGAAAAGCACAGCAAAGACCTGCCCCCACTATTCAATTATCTCCCACTCCTACTGGGTCTCTTCCGTAATATGTAAGAACTCAAGGTAAGATTTGTGGAGACACAGAGCCAAACCGTATCACCAGGTATTAAAAAATTCTGACAAGTGATGTAACCCAGAGTTAAAGTTCTATAGCTGCTACAGAATGCAAGGGCCACCTATTCTAGATCGCTGCCAGGCTGGGCCACATTGGAGCCTGCAGCAAAAGGAAAATCAGCATCACCAATTCTGCCTTAATTTAAGATTTTGGTATGTTGGTCATGGATTTTGTCATTAATTTTAATCTTTAAAAATTATTGTGTTAAAATATTATCTCGATTACGGAGTGCTCTGGAATCCCCTTAAGTTGTGTACCCCAAGCGAGTGCCTCACTCACCTCTCCCTAGTCCAGTCCTGTTTCTAGATTCTTGCTCTAAACCCCCATGTATTCATCCAGTAAACACAAAGGCAAATAATGAATAAACACACTCACATGCCTAACCTTTTCCAACTGAGAATATTTGGATTCGAACTGTGGCAGAAGAATCCATTCAGAATCTACTGTCTTATTAAATTTAGTATTGTTCTAACAATTAGGAAATACAATTTTAAATTAGAAGAAAAATAATCCTAAAAGGACCAGGCATTTCATGAAAGCACAACAGAAGTGTTCCAGGGACAGCTGATTTAGGATTAGATACACAAATACAAATTACAACTATTGGCTTTAAATTTTCAGGGCGAGTCATAGCACATTATTTTAATTATGGATGAACATTCTGGGTTATTTTAAAGAATACACCATAAGTTCCAGCAACTTGGAAGCTGAGGCAAAAAGGGATCACTTGAGCCCAGGAGGTCAAGGCTGCACTGAGTCATGATCATGTCACTGAATTCCAGCCTAGGCCTCAAAATAAAATAAAAACAAAAATACAAAACCACCCTGAACACACAACATGCTGCTTTAGTTATTATTACCCTAGGTTCCCATTTCTTTGTGTTCCCCTATTCTTTTAAACCTCCTCAACTTTCAGCTACCATGCACTGCACAGGGTGTGTACCCTGGCTCCATCTCTCACTGATAGGAGCTGGGTCTGGATTTCTAATTAATGTTATTATCATGTAATTACGTCAGGTTCTATGATTCTGAATTTTTGTATACCATGAAATTTTGTGTGGTAATATACCTCAGGGCAGCGCTCAATAAGAAATCACTGAATGAATCAATTCATCAATGAATGGAGAAAATGTATGAATAAATAAATAACAAGATGATTTGCAAAACTGTGAGCTAACCATCCTTTAGTACCTAACCCTAAGCATTACATATTTTTCAAAATTCTCCTTGAAATTTAATTTTCTCCTTGAATGGCAAGGATAAAATGAAATAATCCAGGCAATTGGCAAAATACGCAGATAACTTGGGGGCATGCTGCAGAAAGGCTATCTTACACATTACGATTTGAAATTCCTAAGGGGGTCTTCACGGTAGCCTTTGGGTGATGTGCTCTGTAATAATCCACTCTAAAGACCCTAAAGCACATTAAAGAGTCTGAAAACCTGGAAAAGGAAATAGGTTAAAGAGTACAGGAAAGTTATTAGTTAGGGTCAGCAGTTAAGGGATTTATCTGGTGCCCATATGCCCATAGCACTGAACAAGCCAGGAAAATAGACATGGTCTGACCTTTAGATTGCACCGCCCCATAATTAACTTTAAAAATCAGCTAAGCAGACTGTCTGAAGGAGCAATGCTCACTTACTCACAGCAAAACAGCTTGGATATTAGCCTGGAAACATATATACATTAAAAAATTAGGCAGAGGGCTTTTATGTAACATAAAAATATAGATAGCCTTGCAGAATTTGGAAACAGATTCACAAAATTACAAAATCTAGATCCTAGACAATCCAAAAATAAAAATACATGGAATGATCACTTATCTCCCTTAAAATACCTTTAAAAATGAATGTGTCTGCAAAAAGGCTTGTGAACAAACAACTTACTTTTTAAAAATATGAAAAACATTTTATCTTTTAAAAAAAATGAAGAAAAGTAGTCACAAAATAGTAGTACTCTGAAAAAGGGAAGCTGGCTAATCATAGCAATTACATTTTTGTGCCTGCATTTCACATGTGGGCATTAGAATCTGTCTTTACAGTGAAGCAATTTCAGGGTCATGTGCCAACTCCACAACTTCAGCAGCCTTCCATAGTAATGAGCATGGCCTCTACTGATGCAAAAATGCATCTGAGTCAAGACTTAAGTCTTTAAGCTCTCCTGAGAGATTTGCCTTAATGCAGGGCCTGCTTATATCCCTGAGTCTGTCATTCCCTGAAAGCAGAAGAGATATGCCCTTTCATTCCCTGCTCCTGAAGTAATTACAGGCTCAGGTAATGGGTCAGTGGGGCACTTGGGACTTCTACATGCCAAGAGGAGAGAAATCAATGTCAACACTGAAACACACACACACACACACACACACACACACACAGCCCATTGGTAACGTCAGGAAGCACTGCCACTTGTCCTGGGGAATCACCAGGACCTTGATGGCATCTGTGATAAAGACAAACAGTGTCTCAGAATCAAGACTCCACATTTTACCCTCACTCTGGGAGAATGTCTGTAGAAGAAAGGACAAAAAACATGTCAGTAAAAAGTAAATGGTCCTCTACATTTTCTTGGCTAAGTAGCCTTAAGGGAAATAAAATATTTTGAACAAATACCTCTGTGTGCTTATTGTTCCCTGCATGCTGGTGTGTGACTAGCTGTCCAGGGAATCATTTACGTAAAGATCACCTTGCCCATTTTTTTCAGGCCTAAAAACATTTTGGGTTAGCACTGCTGTTAAAGGGTCCCAAGGTCTGCTGATTTTATGCTGGCTATGCCTCTCATTTCATCCCATGCAATATTTCATGGCTTAGTCCTCCCTCAGGGATTAATCTAACTAGCTTTTCCACAGGCCCTTACTTGGTAACCTCACAGCTTTCTTAACATTGTGAACAAGCACATTGCCAAGTGCACATACACGTGTGTGTGTCCACCAAGACACCTCCAGAAAGAGGACAGATACGCCATCCATTCTGAGTGTTCACAATCAACCTTGTTTAGCTGAAAGGAGATGCCTCCTTCAGAGTATTTCATGACCATAATTATTTCCTATTCAATTTGTTACTGTTACGTCTTACCTAAAAATAAAATTGCACAATTATTAGGAAAGCAAAAAAGACAGCCATCCAAATAAATGTTAATTGTGTAGAACAAGATGAAGGTGAAGGCACTACGGGATTAAAGGGTGCATGTCTTCTATCACCATGATCTGGATGGTACTGACACCCATTACATAAAAATTGAATCTTCAAAACTTGCTGTGTGTGTCAATCTTTCAGATGCCAAATAAAAGGATGGTAGCCCTCTCTCTGTCTTAAAACAGGCTCTCTCCATTCCTCTGGCCATTTTTTTTTTTTTTGCAACCTTTCCTTGGAAGCTCTTAGAATTAGGTTATTTACGACACAAGAGATCTGAGTGCTCAGGGCTTGTCAAAAGGTGGGACCAGTGTCTGACAACTAGGCATCTGACCCCTGAGAATTCTATGCCACACAAGTAGCTCGGTGTTTTCTCTCCTTCCCTCCTGCCTTCCCTTTCTGTCTTCTTTTCTTCCTTCCTTTCTCTTTCATTCCCTTCTTCCCTTCCTTTGTCACTTTTATACTGCTCCTTCTTTCTTTTCTTCTGACTCTACTCCTTTTCTTCCCTCCTTTCTTCATTCCCTCCCTCCTTTTTTCCTTTGTCCTCTTCCTCCTTTTATGTCTCTTTTCTCTGACTCTACTTCAACAGTGAAACATTTTCTCTCTCTATTTGCTTGCTGTAAACATTATGGTATCTGAAACGAAGAGGTTGCTAAAAATTCTTCTTTAATTGGAACTAATATCTTAGAAAAAGTAAATTAATATGTATCTCTCTTGATAATCAGAGTAAATCACAGCAACTTCCCTTACTCTTTTCTCATCTCATGCTAAGGGTATAGAGGAAACAGTCAGTCTCCTAAGTGGCCAGGTGCAGTGGCTCACACCTGTAATTGCAGCACTTTGGGAGGCAGAGGCAGGTGGATCACTTGAGGTCAGGCGTTCGAGACCAGCCTAGTCAACATGGCAAAACCTCCATCTCTACTAATATTACAAAAATTAGCCAGGTGTTGTGGTGCCTGCCTGCAATCCCGGCTACTCGGGAGGCTGATGCAGGAGAACTGCTCGAACTCAGGAGGCAGAGGTTGCAGTGAGTGTGCCACTGCACTCCAGCCTGAGTGACAGAGCGAGACTCCGTCTCAAAAAAAAGAAAAAAAAAAGGAAGTCTTCTAGTGAGTTTCACTCATAATCCTATAACTTCTAGCTAAAATTAGGTGAATCTTCTGCTAATTCAGACTCCAAGACAACAATGTAGATAACTCTTAATTATTTCAACTCTAATTATAATATAATACCGATAGAATTTTCCTTTATTACCTTCTATGACTCTAAAGCCACTCTTCTGGCGTTCAAAACCTTCTTCAGGAAGCTACTAATTATTCAGTAACTTAATCCCTAGCTGCTGTCAAGGATTAAAGGACAAATATATAGTGTCCAATACATATTAGCTATTATTATTATTATTAAAGAACGGGGCCCATTAACTCCCATTCCAATTTCACAGAATAGGAAACCAAGGCTCAGGTTGTACTTCTTGAAACTGCACAGCTAGGAAGGAACTAGCAATGGTAGAACTGAAACTAAATTCTGTGGATCTCCATGTGATTGCATTATTTGGAGCTTTGTAGTAAAGTATTTTAGGAAAGATTCAGATTACAATGTAATTATAACATGTCAAATGGTACAGTAGGAAGCTATAAGGACTCCCACTGCATGAATCTGGGATGATCTGAATATCAAAATAAGGAATTATAATAACAGGTAATAACCCATTGAACAAAGATCATGAGTCCACATGAATATAAATGAATAAATACATACATACAGAGGAGAAAAATGTTCTCCTTACAGTAGGAGACAAATTAGCACAAGTGGAGGGAACTATAGGAGAAGAAACTCATCCTTTGGCAACTTACCAGTAATAATAGATTTAGGCAAGAAACTAAGTGGCTATTAAAGCTAATGGAGGAAAGGAACATGAGGAACAGGATTTTACTCCACATCAAAATACCTCTCTACAGAATACAAATTATTACTATTATTATTGAGATGAGGTCTTGCTATGTCACACAGGCTGGAGTACCATGGCACCATCACAGCTCACTGCAGCCTTGAATTCCTGGGCCCAGGCAATCCTCTCTATCTCAGCCTCCAGACTAGCTGGGACAACAGACACATTCCACCATATCTGGGCTAATTTTTAAAAACTTTTTGTAAGGATGGGGTCTCCCCTATGTTATTGAGGCTGGTCTTGAACTACTAGGCTCAAGCAATCTTCCTGCCATGGCCTCCCAAAGTGCTGGAGTTACATGTGTGAGCACTGTTCCCAGCAAGAAAACAAATTATAAAGGCAGAAAAAGCAACTTTAGAGTAGAGAAACCTGGAAGTAACCATATTAATAAATGTCTAAGTTATCACCACCAATAAAGGGACAAATTGGTGTCATGTGCCACCCAATGTGATGCAATGAGAACAACACAGCATCAGTTCCGTGCTGGCCCAACTCAAAGTGCATAACTTAGGTGTAATCATCAGGAAATACTAGGTAAATTCATGTTGATGGACACTCTATAAAATGACTGGCTTGTAACCTTCAAAAGTCTCAAGGTCATGAAGGTCAAAGAAAATGGAGAAAGTGTTACAGATTGAAGGAAACTAGAAAATAGGAAAACTGTATACAATGTGTGAATCTGGATCTTACCCTTTGCTTTAAAGAATACTATTGGGATAATTGTCAAAATCTTAGTAAGTTCTCTGGAAAAACAGAAGATAAGGATTCTTTTTTCTATTTTTACAACTTTTGTAGTATTCTTACCACTTTTCATTGTTTGGAATTGTTTCAGAATTAAAAAAATTAAAACTTCTATTCTGATTATGAAACATAGTACCATTCTATACTGAGGTAACAATTTTGAGATGATGTAAGTCAAAATACTTGAACAACATTTTAAAATCAATTTGTTGTTGTGAAATTTAGACAGTGTACTCTGTAGGATGTCAGAGAACAGGATACTGATGGAATCTGAGAAGGCATCAGCTATGGACTGAGTTGCACCCTCAAAATTGATATGTTGAAGCCCTAACCCCCAATGTGACTGTATTTAGACACAGGGCTTTTCAGTAGGTAATTAAGGTTAAGTGAGGGCACAATGGTAGGACTCTCATAAGGCTGGTATCCTTATAAGATGAGGAAGAGACATAAACTCTCTCCTCTCTTCCTTTCAGTATACAAACAAAAGAAAGTCACATGAAGACACAGTAAGAAGGTAGCCTTCTGCAAAAGAGGAAGAAATCCCTTACCAGTAAATGAATTAGCCTGCATATTAATCATGGACTTCTAACCTCCAGAACTGTGAGCAAAATAAGCAACTGTTCGTTAAGTTACCCAGCCCACGGCATACTCTATGGGAGCCCTAGGTGACTAGGACAGCCTTATCATAAAGACTAGATATGATTTTAAGCCTTAAAAGATGTACGAAAATAAAAAAGTGTATGCTTCAATCTGGTCTAACTTATTGCTATACTCATCTGTCTTCCCCAATGACGTTTAAGCTACTTAAAGGCATATATTATTTTAAAATGACATAAGGTTCAGCATATAGTAGGCAGACACAAAATTTTATAAATAAATGCCTTTATGACATTTTCAGATGAGTAGAGAAAAACCTTATAGGTGGCAATAGGATGTGGTGTGAACAGCATGATGGCCTAGGTGATCCAGATATAGAGGCTCAACAAGAAAGTGATCCTCTCATTTCTTCATACATCAACAATAACTGACTCAATTTACACCTTTCAATGCCTTAACGATTGAGAACACTAAAAACAGAAGATATATGAATGTGAACTAAAGATTGTCTACATTAGTTCATTAACCAGTTGGACAGAAAATCTATTAAATAATTTATTATCACACAGGCACATTAATACAACTTTGCTTTTGTCTCACTAGAATTTAATCCCTTCAACCTTCTTAATATCACACCCCAAATACGTATCTTCAAGTATAATGAAGCCCACCTCCGCTTTGTTTCATCTTCTCTTTCTTTCTCCCTTCTCCTTTCCCTTGTTGTGTATTTCTAACTACATTATCTAGCTTTGTAAACCCTTCAAGAATGTATTTTGTGTAAAATGAACCACTCTAAATATTAATACGTTTTACTTCATTATAAAGTAGTTATGATTATTTTTAGCATAGTAATTATGGTAATGCTATCATAGACAAGGATCATAATAATAATTATCATATCACAAACGGCAAGCTGATTTTTAAACAATTGCTTGGGCTCTCTGCTTAATGCTTCCTTTCCTTCTATTTTGCCTCTCTCTCTCCCTAGTGGTATGTAGTAGAATAAAATTTCTATTTAGCTTCTCTCTCACTCTAGTGGTACCTAGCAGAATAAAGTTAAAGAGGATCTAGACCCCACCATGGGGCTATAAACTTCAATCTAAAGCACAGCCCCTTCATTATATTTATTTTGATGTCTTTAATTGCCATATTTTTCTTAGCCTATATCTTCTCCATTCTTTAATTTTGAGTCTCCCAAGGAATCACATAAACAAAAACTAGATGCCAACATAACCATTCAACTGCAAATTGACACTCTACTTTTCAGCCCCTTTTCTCTATTCCATTCTACTGAAGATCTGACCATGCAATTGTTAGGTTACTCTTGAATGATTTATGGAAAGTTATACTTCTTATTTTTACAAGCGCTTGTTCATTTTCTTTTCCTTTTTAGTGACAAGACCTCACTCTGTCATCTAGGCTAAAGTGCAGAGGTGCGATCACAGCTCGCTATAACCTTGGACCCCTGGGCTCAAGCAACCTTCCTACCTCAGACTCCTGAGAGCTAGGACTATAGACTTGCAGGATCATACCTGGCTAATTATATATTTTAAATTTTTGTAGACCAGATATAATTTTGGAATTATATATAATTTTGGAAATATCTATACCGGTTGGTCTCAAACTCCTGGCCTCAAGCAATCCTCCGACCCTGACCTCTGAAATCCCTGGGATTACAGGCTTCAGACACTGAGTGTGGCCACTGATGTTTTTCATAGTATTATTTCTTACACATTTTTGTGTACTCATTCTCATTTATACATTTGAGGAATAGTTACTGAATGCCTACTCTGCATGTACACATTTTAGAAGACTAAGTTGTTTGTTTTTGTGGTAGGATGAATAACACTCCCATACTCTCAAAAAAAAAAAAAAAGATATCCATATCCTAATCCCTAGAAATTGTTAATTTACATGGTAAAAAAGATATTAAAGATGTAAATAAATTCAGGATTTTTTAAATGAGGAGATTATCCTGGTTTATCTAAATAAGTCCAGTGCAATCACAAAGGTCCTTATGGATTCAGTAGTATCTGAGTCAGGACAGAAGAAGGAGCAAATTTGAAGGAATGTAAAGAAGGAACCACCAGCCAAGAAATTTATTGATGCCTTGACTTTAGCCAGTTAGACTGAATTTAGACTGCTATCCTTTAGAATTTAAAATAATGCATTTATGTTGGCTTATGCTACTAAATTATTGGTAATGTGTTACAGCAGCAATTGGATACTAATATAGTTTTGTTTCATGTTCTTAGAACAAGTCAAACACACTATTTGAAAGATTTTCCCTTTCAAATCTATTAGCAAAGACAGTTGCTTCCTCTATGATGCACAGGGGATATCCATGGGGGAGGGAAACAGACCGTCCAGTCATCTGAAGATTGGTGAACAGTCATCTCTGCACTTTGACATGCTCACCTCCTTCAGAGTTCATTCTGGATGAGCACTGGCAATGACAACTGGAATACATTTATATTAAATCTTTATAAAAAGACTGAAAAGCAGAACGTCCATTCTAATCAGAGGTATTGAACGTGGAGTGGAAAAGTCTAAGTTTTAAAAATTGCATAATAGATAAATACACTTTGTTGACTTCTGTTGCCAACCGTAATTATCATTCTAATGATAGAAGTTAACTACATTCTCAAAATCTGTAGTAATAGCAACTCATAATCGTAAGTGATAAGTCTTTCATTTAATAAAGAGTTCTAGAGATTATCTAAATTAATGTTATTACATTATTTCTGTCCTCTATTATTTATTAGACCCAGTTAAACACTTTCAAATATTAGGTGGCCTCAAAAAATATTAAATGAGATTAGAAAAATATAATTAGAATGGAAAAAATAGATATTTAGCAATAATTTAAAATTTATTTGAGCCCAAGGCAAAACTAATAAATCATGATGGAATCACTGGAGACATCCAGAGTAGAAAATACTTTACCCGAATGGTCTCTATATTGCGTCTCTGTATACCATATCTATTAGAGGCATGCATTCTTAGTAAGATACAAAGTAATTTAAAATTATTCCGTAAAATTCCACCAAAGTTTCACTGAACAATTTAGAAGTTTAGTTTTCAGCTTATGCTATAAATTTCACTGCAAATTTAAGAACTCCACAGGGATTCTGAGACTTTTGACAACCTCATGATGTATTGTCAAAAAACAACATGAAACAAGAATGCTGATGAATCTTTCAGATAGTAAGAACTGGGCTAAAAGGGACAAAATCCTAAAGGAAAATGAAACTTGTAGCTTTATGATCTTCCAGGTATAATGCCTTAAAAAGGTACATCTCCTTCAGAAGAGAAATGAGAAAAATAGATAGTATGTATTTCATTACAAAGTCCTTCTCCCCAGTTGGGACATCGTCTATACGTATGTTCTACCCACTAATTCAACATCTAAAGCAATACAAGTTTTATTACCAAACCCATCTGCTTTCATCATATAATACAAATGAATCCTAAAAGCTTAAATACTCTGGTCTCGGGCTAAAATGCCTTGGGAAAAGTCTGTAAATATTACTACAAAATGAAATGGGTTAATAAGGAAATCATGATGTCACTGATTGGTATCATTTTAAAATTCCAATTTTAAACATTTCTCATTTATAATTCTGTGGGTGATCACTTTTTTAAAAAGCACTTTAATCCCACTACCAAGGTATTCTGCTATTAGTTATTCTCCCAGACTGACTCAGTTATTGTTGCCAAGGAAACAGCCAGGAAGCAGGAGTTAAGCAGACTCTTTCATCTGACGAGGGGATGATGGGAATGGATGAGAGAGTAGAGCAAGGTCAGGCATTTACCGCTGAATACAAATCTGTCATGCCTAATAGATGAAGCTCTTTAGTTTCTGTGCTGCTCAGGCTACTCCCAGCAGCCAAGGAGAAAATAAAAAAGACACTCAAGCATGAATGTCAATCAGCCTGTGCTGGCAACAGTGATGTATTTACATGTGCCATGCCAGCTGTACTAGACTTCACTATCAATGAAAAGATAAATTAAATAGGTGTCAATAATTATAGAAGATCAGAATCTCAATCCTAGAGTTACACTAATGAGGTCAGACAGATGGGATTTGGCCGATTTATCCCATTAGCATATCTAACGCTTCTTTTTTGGGGGTCAGAGTTCAAAACGTGTCATGAGCTCAAATGTATTGAACTGAGAAAACCTTTAATCAGTCTTATGATTATTTTCCCAAATCAATAATCTTTTGATATGTGTTGGAAAATGTTAAATACCTAGGTCTCATTTAGAGCAATAAGATGTGCTATGCAATAGTAATGTGTTAATCAAAATTTTTGTCAATATTAAATGTAAGCAAACTTTATTATGTATTTTATATATAGACATATATCTACATATATATATATGTGTATATATATATGTGTGTGTGTGTATATATATATATGTGTATATATATATGTGTGTGTGTATATATATATGTGTGTGTATATATATATATGTGTGTGTGTGTATATATATATATATATATATATAGAGAGAGAGAGAGAGAGAGAGAGAGAGAGAGAGATATCTATTTTTTGAAACAGAGTCTCACTCTGTCCCCTAAGCTGGAGTGCGGTGGTGCAGTCTTGGCTCCCTGCAACCTCCGCCTCCTGAGTTCAAGTGATTCTTCTGCCTCAGCCATATATATAGAGATATAAATATATACTCTCTCTATATATATATGTATATATTTGTGTGTGTGTGTGTGTATATATATATATATAATTTTTGAGACAGAGTCTCACTCTGTCCCCCAAGCTGGAGTGCAGTGGTGCAATCTTGGCTCCCTGCAACCTCCGCCTCCTGAGTTCAAGTGATTCTTCTGCCTCAGCCATCGCTGGGATTACAGGCATGCACTACCACCACCACCACAGCTAAGTTTTGTTATTTTCAGTAAATATGAGGTTTCAGCATATTGGCCAGGCTGTCCTCGAACTCCTCGCCTCAAGTCATCTGCCTGCCTTGGTCTCCCAAAGTGCTGGAATTATTGGCATTAGCCACCATACTCAGCCCACAATTAATTTTAATGGTAATGCAGCTGTTCATATCAGAGATAGAATTTATCTTTTAATCCATTCTTGTGATTCAGTTGCTAGCATTAAAAACACCTAGATTGTGGTGTGTGTGTATACACGTTTCAATAGAAATTCATTTCCTTAAAAAGTTGCTTCAAGATCTATGATATTTCAGAGTCTGTGATAGGTATTGGATTGATATTTGGAAGGAAAAATGAGGCCTCTTATAGCAAGGAGAGACGGACAAGTAGACTGATAACTATAATCAAAATAAACATGTGAAAGAAAACCCACCCAAATTATATCAGCTAACTACACATCTAAAATGCTTTCATACAAGTTAGATCTTGAATTTCATCAGCTCTAACAGGCTCATAGAACAGTTATAGATTCAGTTTCCTTCTTGACTGTGTCAAACACGTAGATTTTTATTCATAAAATGGATTGTTGTAATAAAGTTAAAACATATGCTATGACATATATTTTATATGCTTTAAAATGATGGAGTGCTTGCTTTATAAAGTCCACTTTCTAACTACAGACTAGTCAGTGATTCCTCTATTAAATTATTATGCATTAATATCTCTGGAGGAGGGAATGGCAGGCAAAACAGAAAGACAAGAGGGTACAATATTTACATAGTTCACTTGCTTAAGTCTTAGGTTCCCAAATTCACTTGATTTAAGAAGAGTCTTCACCTGGGTTGCTTGTTAAAAATACAGATCTTAGAGCCATTACATTTTTTATAAACCTACCAGCTACTCTAATAACAGATAATATTTTAAAAATTTAAGCTACCTTCAATGTTAGGATTAACACTAAAACCTTCTCCAAATTTTGAAGCCTAAGAAGTCAATTTACATGACGAAAATGAATTTACAAATAATGAACACGTTATTCTATAGCATTCTAATACTGTATTGAATTTCCTAGAATTAAAAAATAAATTGTCACATAAAGATAGTTCAGAGGGTTCTTAATGATCTCAAAGGCTAAGATGGGAAATCAGATTATTTTCAGTCCCATAGTTTTGCTAGCCAATGGTATTCAGAATTTGATACATTTTAAATATATTAAATTTAAAGACATATTTGTATATACATATATAGACATATATATGTACAACATATGCAATGGACTGAATGTAACATTTGTATTTTCCAAAATTCGTATGTTGAAATTCTAACCTCCAAAGTGATGGTATTAGAGGTGAGGCCTTTGGGAGGTTATCAGATCATGAAGATGGAGCCCTTATGAATAGAATTAGTGCTCTTATAAAAGGGACCCCAGGGAATTATCTCTGTCTCTTTGAATCATATGAGGATGCAATAAGTCATCACTCTGCAGCCCAGAAAAGGGTCCTCATCAGAAATCCAACTGTCATGCTGGCACCCTGATCTCAGACCAGAGACGCTCACTCAGTCTCCAGAGCTATGAGAAATAAATTTATGTTGTATATAAGACACTCAGTCTAAAGCACATTATGCTTGAATTGTGTTTGTGTGTGTGTGTCTGCATACATACACAATTTTTTTTTTTGGTAGAAGAGTCAAATTAAGTATTTCTTTTCACGTTATTCTCTTGCACGTTTATCATTTGCCCACTGTTTGAGAGAGATGAAAATCTAGCTGAAGCTGCTTGGATCTATAATGGCTATATGAGTTCTAAGTACACAAAGCATCAAATTTATTGGAAGTCTTTGATTTACATTCTTTACCTTACCATGTATTTTCTAAGATAACCATTTTCTGTTTTATTCACAGGCTAGAGAGAGTTGGTGCTCAACTTTTGCTGGGATTGATTTCCTTGAGGAATAGATTACTGGTTCGGCATGTGGAACTGATGCTGGAATTCTGCAGCAACTCCTGACACTCTGTTAGGATGCAGTTGCCAGAGGAGCTGTTAACAGGATGGAGACACTCAGGAACCCCAGGACACAAGTGGTCTACAGAACAAGGGTCTAAAATAACTGTACAGTATGCCACAAAAGTTTCCTCCTTTAAGGTGGAAATGCTGCCCCAAAATTGTCCTGCACCCTAAGGCACTCTGCATGAACTGTGAAAAATTATTAAGCTTGGTAACTCAATTGAACTGCTTAGGATAGTTTTAGCATCAGGAAACATGATACATTCTTTATATCACCCTCAAAACACTAGTTCTTCCACATTTTTTTTGCACAGCCCATAGTATTGAGTCAACCTCTAGCACCCTGTAAAGATACTTTTCACTAGCAGAAAGTGAGAGAATGTACTGGCCTCATGGACTGTAATTTAGAGTTCTAATGGCTACTTAATGTAGATAACTATTATCTTTAAAGAGATTTGTTATTAAGAATTTTTTTTGTATTTCTTCCTTCGCTTTAAGAAACAAGACATTTTAATATTCCAAGTGATGTCACAAGTAAGTTAAGGATAATGCCTTTCATTAGAAAAGAACTTTCCTAAAATTTTAGCAACTGGTAAACATACATGTGTGTGTCAGAACATGAACCTGAGGACAAAGTAGTGTGCCAAGTAGCGAGGGGAGTGGGGGGAGAAAGTAGAGCCAAAGATTCTTAAAGTTTAAATATTAGATGCTATTTGAATTAGAAATTGGTATTAAATATTCAATTCCTTTGTGACAGTAACACAAGTTAATGAAAAATAATGATTCTATTGATTAAAAAGTGACACCTTGTACAATATACCTGTGATATAAAAATGATTTTAAACTAAAATGATTTATTACATTATAAGAAAATTGAGATAAAACAATTCACTGTCTTATGCATCATATGACTTCAAAACACTTAAAAAGTCAGGCCCAATTTTCTTAAAGTATAACCATGATATGGCTATATAATAGAGATGAATTGTCCAGTCAGCACAGTAGGCACTGTGTCAAGGGCCACAGTACTTTTAGGTGCCCATGAAGAAGGTTGAAGCTTTTTATTTAATTACAGAAGAAAAAATAAGTATAGTCCATCCTGAATTACATTCGTCTTCTGAAGCAGTTATAAAATTTGTAACTTTTTCATGAAGAAAGAGGCCTGCAAAAGCGTGTCTTTTTTCGTAGACAATGAGACAGAAGTAGACAAGAGGCATGAAAGAGGAAACATTATTTAAAAATACATGAGTACGACCAGGCACAGTGGCTCACGCCTGTAATCCCAGCACTTTGGGAGGCCGAGACGGGCAGATCATTTGAGGTCAGGAGTTCAAAGCCAACCTGGCCAACAGGTTGAAACCCCATCTCTACTAAAAATAATAAAATCAGTCCAGGTTGGTGATGGGCACCTGTAATCCCAGCTACTCAAGAGGTTGAAGCAGGAAAATTGCTTGAGCATGGGAGGCAGAGGTTGCAGTGGGCAGAGATCACGCTACTGCACTCCAGCGTGGGAGACAGAGCGAAACTCCATCTCAAAAAAAAAAAACAATGACAGCATAACACGAGTACAAGCATTGCATTGCTTTTGAACATCACACACCAGGACTTGTCGGTGGGTGGGAGGGCTAAGGGAGGGACAACAGGGGGTGGGGGCATTGGGGAGGGCTAACATTAGGAGAAATACTTAATGTAGTGACAGGGGGAGGAATGAAGCAAACCACCACGGCAGGTGTATACCAATGTAACAAACTTGCACATTCTGTACATGTACCCCGGAACATAAAGTATATATTTTAAAAAAACCCTAATAACTAAGCTAGTCACATTATCATAAAGAATATTTGGTCATATTTATTGTAAGTAATATAGAAGTGGAGACTCCATCTCAAAAAAACATAAACTATTACAAAAACATGAGTACAAGCATTTCATTGCTTTATAAAACTAATAGCTATTCACATTAGCATAAGTAATATTTGCTCATATTTATTGTAAGTAATACACAACTGGATAGAGTTACTTACTAGAGTATATTCATAGTATCAAGCATCACAAACTTATCAAGTGTTTTGGGTTAATGCTCATTTCTGGCTAATCTTTTTTAATATTCAAAATGAGAACTATATGATCATTAACTTTGTTAATAAGAAAACCCATTTAAATGTAACACGAAATAATAGAAAATCATTGCTGGGAGTAATAAAGGAATCATTGTCAAGAAACTCCAGGTAGCAATGGTTTATGAAAATACCCTACCAAAGCTGAAATGGGAGCGGTCTGGATTTTGTGAAAGAAATGAAATACTCACTTTATCCTTCTTAAATGATTGATTCTGTTTGCATTTCATAGTTATTGGCACCATAATAAGAAATTTTTTTGAAGGAGGATCATTTGGACAAATATCCGAAAATGAGTAACTCTGTATTGTCTAAGTTCAAGCTAATATCAGAAAAGTATAGTTTTGGAAAGAACAGTGATGATTCTACCATCTTCCCACCTGCGAAGTTAGCTTTGTATTCCTATTTTATTTAAAAGAAATGTGTGCACAAGCAAAAAAAACTCAGCACTGTAATGTACCCTGTTCCATGAGAAATATTTTAATGGCTTCTCCCTTTGTTTAAATAGTATTTCAGCAATTCAGGAAATCCATTATAATACTATCCTGTAGGATATTTAAGGTAAAAATTTAAGGTGACTAGGTGATTTGGGGGAGCTTATTTAACCTACAAATTGGAGTGATAATTTGACGTTGTTTACTCCAGTTTCTTACACATAGAGAATGAGGACCAGATACTGGATCCTGACATTTCTACGTGCTAGGGGAACTGGTAAAGACCCTTAATTATTTTAGCTGGGGGAAAAAAAAATCTCTGCCTGGGTTTCTAGGTATGGTTCATACTGGATTTCTTGTGTACATCTTTATTCTTCTATGTGGTCTTGTTTGTGTTAAATTCTTCCTTCGGATGTTTATTATAACCCTTGGCCTTCACTTATTAATTCCTGTAAAAGCTATTGAATGCACAACTTCTTGATCCTCAGAACCTGAGTGCAATACCTTGCGGCTTTCTGCTTTTCTGTTCTTTCATTGGGGACTGTTTCCTTCTGTTCTGGAAGCTGGATTCTGTTCGTACCTGGATAATAGGATTGGTTTTAGTTGTTTGGTAGACATTCTATGCTTGTAGTAAGAACCATGGGATCCCCCATTTTCATAGTTCCACTCTGCTTGTGAAATATCAGGACAGAGTTCATTGGCAATGACAGTCCTAGATATCATTTTAAAAATCACTATTTGTTCAAGGTTGTCCAATTTCTATAAGAATATTCCAAAGTGATCAGAATGTAGAGGCAAAATTACAGGAAGAACCTAGAATTCAAGTATTGTTTTCTACTGAAGCTGTAACAAGTTACTGCAAACTCGGTGTCTTCAAATTAAATATGTTTGTTATTTTATAGTCTTTGGGTTAGAGGTCTGGCATGTCTTCTAGGCGAAAATCAAAGCATTGGCAAAGCTGTGTTCCTTTTTGCAGGCTCTTAAGATGAATCCATCTCCTGCCTTTTTCTACTTAAGGAGGCCATCCACCCACATTGCTTGGCTTGTGGGCACTTGCTCTGTCTTCAAAGCCAGGAACAAGTTAGAAAAGCTGAAACAGAAGATCTGAGAGGACTTGGAGGAGATGTTGGTCAAGGTATTGGCCCATGCCAACAAGTGAGCCACCAGAGATCAGCAACTCATATCCTGCATAAACCTCCCAAACAAATAAAGTATGGGTACTTGTGCATTTAACATTTATTCCCTCCAAAACTCATGTTGAAGTTTAATCTCCAACATGGCAGTGTTGGCAAGGGAGGGCCTTTGAGAGATGATTGGGTCATGAGGGCAGAGCCCTCATGAATTTATTAACTCATTTATAGATTAATAAATTAATAGGTTAATAGATTAATGGATTATTATGGGAATAAGGCTGGTGGCTTTGTAAAAACAGGAAAAAAACATCTGAGCTAGCACACTTAGCCTCCTTGCCATGTGATGTCCTGAGCCACCTTGGGACTCTGCAGAGTCATCACCAGAAAGGCCTTTACCAGAGCCAGCTCCTAAATGTTAGACTTCTCAATTTCCATAACTATAAGAATTAAATTCCTTTTTAAAAGTAAAGTACCTAGTTTCAGGCATTCTGTTATAAGCAATGGAAAGTGGACTAAGACACTACTTCCTTGCATCTATTTGCCTTTTCTGGCCCACACTAACTCAGAACCACAAAGAGAGGAAAAGTCAGAAAAAGGTTTCAGCCTAAGTCGATACAGTAAAAATCCACCACATCCATGTTTATTCTTTGATATTCAGATGTTTCTGCTACAAAAGAAAACTGTAAACAACAATTTTTGTTGCTCTTTATAGCTATTCATTTTATCCCCAAAGCTCTGAATATCTAAAAACGTGGTAAGGAAATTTGGTATGACAAAATCCAAATTTTAAACAGGTCTCCATTGACATGTAAACGAAGAGTTAGGTTTTTCATATGATGCTGTCTCTAAAGAGCAGTATACCATCATACACTTTTTCTATTTTTATGTCTTAAAATTTATTTTGAATGGCCAAGGGTGTTAAAATGTACTCCTAAAAATTAGTGTGCAAGTAATCTTGCAGTTACAGGAAGACATTTGACTCAGTAATATTTTTCAGAAAGTTAACTGTTCCTTAGATGAATCTAACAAATAGTCAACAAAAAGGGGTGTCACAAATTCTTTAAGATTTAGGGGAAACTGACAAATTCTTTAAGATTTAGGGGAAACTGATATACTTTTAAAACTGCCAGTATTCATTCATGTTGCTAACCATCCAAGCCATACCTGATGCTTTAGAAATCAAAAATTTTACATATTGGCCACTGAGTCTTTCCCAAGGCTACCTGGATACCTCATATATCTTTCAATAATAATATATAGAATCATATATATATATATATATATATATATATATATATATATATATAAAATACATGATCATAAGTATGCCATCTCTAGCACACCAATTGTCACTCCTATTTGGAACAATTTAAAAACATAAAGAATCTGAGCTTTGGGAACAAAAAATTATGTTAAAACAAATAGCAGAGCATAATAAATGTTGTGATGATTATGTTGATTTTCTTGTTTGTTTTTGCCAATTATGTCTTGGGAACATTTGTGGAAGAAACAGCATAAGTCAAAAAAGACCTTAGAATTGCTCACTAGTAGAATCTAGCATGAAAAACAAAATGGACCAGTGTTACAGGGATAGGCATAAGCCTCAGTGAAGTGTAGAATTTCAGGATCCACAAACGCAGGTACAAACTGAAGAGACTAGGAACCACGGAGCGGAGGTAGAACATAGTAGATATTCCACCTAGTTAACTAATCCCAGGCCAGAAAAGCAGACATAGCAAAGTTAGCATGTGTGTTTTCTGAAGGAAAATAAAAAAGATTTAGACGTATCACATGGAAACTATAAGAAAGAGACATATTTAAAGGTATTTAGTAAACAAGTACTAGTAAATAGAGTTAAAGCAAAATATCCATTATTACTAATTTACAATGTATACATGCCATTGCTATTGTCTTTATTTAGCACGCTACTTGCTAATTAGTTACTGAACAAAAACAATTATAATGTCTCCATATATTTATTTTAATTATTAGTTATCTGTTCCATTTTTTTTTTTGCCCTGGAGTATTATATTTCTTAACTGTATGTATTTTTTAAACAGGAAAAGCTCATTGTATATGACAATGAAAATTAAGGGAAGTAATTTATTATAAAAGAGTTACCATAAAGAGAAACCAGTCTGTTACAGAAAAGGATCTCTTCAAAAATTAAGTTTTAATTACCAGGAGAAATGATTAATAATAAAGCTAGTTCAGCCATAACCACATACCAATTTTTGTTGCTATGCTTGCAAGGTGAGTTTATAGGTTTTCAAATGTGGATTTGATTATTTACTGTATTTAGTGCTTTCTAATTTAAAGCAGAATGATGTTAAAACCCACAAGATCTGTACATGGCATAAATTGATAAGGATGAGGGTAGTTGAAAGAATACAGCGAAAGCCCCCATTGGACCTTATGCTGAAATAAAATTTCATTACTGATGCATGGGGACCAACGTGTTCTCCTTTGACAAGGACAGATTTTAGATTAAGCACTCTTTTATTGTAAATTACCATTCTTGATCGCTGGCCTCCCCTGTTTATGGTGCCTTAGAGAAATGGGACAGACTCTGAAAAAATGTAGATTTTAAGAGGTAAAACCCTGTCTCTTAACTATCCCCAATTCTCACACCCAAATTTCCATGTTTCAACGCAAAGAATAGTAATGTGAGGACTGTTTAATTTAAATAGGAATAAAGAACATTATAATTACAAATCTTAGTAGTCATTCCTAGAATGATTGGCTCACACGGCAGTCACCATGCGTCACAAATTACAATTACACACAATTTGGCCACCCGAGATAGAAAAAAAGGGGGTCTGCTTACAAGCGGTACTTCTTGGATTCATCTTCAAACTTGCAAGGAATTTTATTTTACACATTAGCTGTGTACAGCTCAGGCTAAACAATGTTTAAGTAAGGCACATTAAGGGAAATTAAGTGACTTTCGTAAGGGAAAGGAGATGTGGAGGTTTCACAGAGAGAGGGTAGAGGTGTTTTTTTTTTTTTGCCTTTTAAATCCTGCCACTCAGATAAGATATTATCATTGATACCCAATAGAGACTGCTTTCCTTGGGTGAGAGCTAGAGCTTCTAATTCATTGTTTTGTTTTCGATTTGTGCATTTCAAAAATATTGGTATGATGAAATGGCCATAAAATAGATTTTCTACCTTTTTTAAGAAAATTCATTTACATCAACATGAGTGCACACAGAAGTAGGTCATTCCAGCCACAGTACACAAGTGTTTATTTCCTAAAGCAAGCTTATTCTGCAAAATCAATTTGTGAACTCATTACATAAATTCATATTAAACTATTTAGTCTATATTTAACACTATAGCAAGCATAGTCAGGGTAAATTAAATGGATTTTATTTCTAGGTGGCAGAAAGCCAAAGTTAGTCCTCCTAATTTATTTCTCAGTTCTAATCTGTGTCTGCCACAGACAGAGGAGATAAAGAGGAGACAGGGGGAAAAAGAAGTGATAGTTTTTACCTTCTGCTATTTAAGGGCTAATCAAATCAATATATTCCAGTCCTGGCAGTGACAATACTCAGTGGTTATCTTATGTTAATGCATAACCCTTTAACTCATTATTCCAAGATGGTAGTGCAATGAGTTCCTTTCTCAAAGCCGGGTAAAATATGTCCAGCAAGGAGGAATCATCTCATCAGTAGGAGAATGACTCACTTATACCCTATCAAGGAACTAAAGATGCATGATAAGACCCTGTCACACTCTCCCTTAGGCTTTTCATTACCATCAGCAATGCCAATAACTTACAGAATTCCCAGTCAGCATCAAAAGCTCCTTTTCAATTCAAATGCAAACTGCTAACCATTTCCTCTTCCATATAATTCTTTGAATTCATCTTTCTTCCCATGAGCAGAGTTGCCACTCAGTTCAGGCCATAATGATTTCCCTCTGGAGATATTAAAATATATTCTGTATTCATCTGTCCTCTTGCTCTGATGTATTTAATACACAGAGCAAAATATGCTTTTCAGTAAGCATGTTAGTTTTGCCTCTTTTGATTGTAAATTTCTCCTTTACACGTTTTGAGGTCTGTGGGATATTTACTTCCTTTGCTTCATCTTTTACAATATCATAGTTTATACCTGGTATTATCAATTAATCAGTAAAACAAAGTATTTGCCTTTTAGGCTTCCCCATGAGTAATTGAGAGTCTGTCATTGCCAGGCCCTTTACTCATGCTGGAAATACAAAGATGATCAAGTCATGGGCCCTCAAAGGACTCACAATCCAGGCTCTTTCTGTCAAGATGGACATAAGTCATTCTTCCTCCTTTCTTAAGTAATGGTTTTACTATCCATTCAGTTAAGTCAAGAATTAGGAATCAGCCCCAATTCCTAATCCATCTGTGCATATTCATAGCAATCTCCAAGGTGTAAGGACCTTCTAATACATTCACTCACTCTCTTGCACAGTTGTGGTCAAAGACCTGATTCTCTCTTGCTTAACCTACTGATGATACAGCTTTCCAACTAGTTTCCCTATTTCTGGACCCTGTTTCTACCATTGCCAACTCACACAGCTTCCAAAGTTACCTTTACAAAACACAAAAGCAAGCCCATCTTTTACACTTAGCCATCTCTATCCCACACAGTCTAGAAAAAAAGTCCAATTTTCTTTGTACATTCTAAAAGATACTCTGTGACCCAGTCCCTGTGTATCTCTACAGGCTGACTGAATCACACATAATTCACTGAATACATACTTTTGCTTCTGCTCTATGCTCCCATGTGTTGTGTGTAATGTTTCTTCTACCAGCCATTTCTTTGCCCTTCTTGGCAGGTTGGCAAAACCATATCCTTACTTCAAAGTCCGTTTCAGCTCAGATGTCACATCTTCAGCCATGAATTCCTCTTCCCATAGAGAGAGTTGCTTAAGTTCTCCTTTGTGCTACCTCCTTTGTGTTACCCCCATATCTTGTATTTATATATTCCTGGGATTCAAAATAATTTGTTCTATGCCAAACTTTCCTATTAGACTAGGAGCTTAAGCATCCACTTAGCACCTGCGTTCAGAAAGTGGAAATAACTTCTTCTAGGATAATGTTTTATGGACAAAGCAACTACATTGTTAGTATGAGGTTTTATTGTTATTTTTCTTGATCTAGAAAGCAAAAAGGTATTTACCATTTTTCTCAATTGAATTTCCCCAAGGGTCATCTGTTTTTATCTAAGCAAGCCTGTTAAAGACCTAAAATATCTGATCAAAATTGCGCTCAAAGCCTCTTATTAAATAATGAGAAGTAAGGCTCATGTATAACAAGAAAGCAAGTGGTCTACATATCAGAAATTGGACATGGAATTCATGAGATCTAAAGGCTTATATTTGGGCTACCAATTCCATTATTCATTTTTTTTCCATTTATAAAATCAACAAGATAAGGCAAGAGAGGAATATGAAATAAGCTACATAGTATTTTTATTTCCTTTTTCTTCCAATGAAGTGCCACACTGTTAGGAGAAAATCACTTAGTGAAAGAATCACTCTTCCTTGTTCAAAACAGTTTGTTCTGCTTTGGTACATTTTCACATACATACACTCAGCTGATGTCTTTCGGAACTGAAGACATCAGTTCTGATTAGTAGGTAGGTCAATTTAAATAGGAACTGGGCCTAAAAAATGTCAAGAAATACAGGAAACTGATTTTTCTATTGAACTTTTCTTGCTTTATAATGACGTGTGTTTTACTTTGTGGTTGCTGCTACCCACCAGCAGCTGCCACCAACTCTGTATGCCTAATTTCCTAGCAAGAGAGACAAATGCTGAGCTCTCAACAAATCACTATTCCTTAAGGAAACCAACTAGCCTCTGGGTGACATGTTCACTGGGACTTCTACACTAGAAAGGTTAGAAATTCATCTTGACTGAAATAAACACATATTCTGGGAATGGGCTGCTTTTCCTATTCTCAGGACTTCTACCTGCACCGCTATCTCAGAGCTCATAAAGTATTTGAGACCAACAAGGAATCCCTCATTATACTGAAATACATCAAATAACTTACTCTATAGACAAAGAGGTATAGGGATAAATGTCTATGACTATACTCTTTATATGCAGATCCATGGGAATGTGCCAATCCCATCACATATCAACAACAGCTGCTGACTTGATCCAGCAAAAGTAAAGCATTCAGAGGTACAATTAAGGAGCCAGGCTGGAGATCATACCCTAAACAAAAGGGATATCTTCTTCTAGGGTACAATATATGTCTAGATCAATGGGCAATATATGATACCGTGTCCTCAATAGGTAGACTAAATGAACACAAGAGATTAAAGTAGGCATGGAATTGCTTACCATGACCCCCAGTGACCCATTTGGAGAATCTGTGTTTAGCATCCCTATGACTCTAGGCTTTGTAGACTTAGAAGTCCTAATTCACAAAGGAGGAATGCTTCTATCATTCAACTTTGAGCTGCTGCTGCTGCCTTGTCATATCAGGCTTCTTGTGCTAAAATACCAGCAAGCAAGATAAGATACTATCCTGGCAAAAATAATTACTCAGGTCATTAAGAGGAGTTGGGAAAGAGGAAAAATATGACTGGCATTCTGATGATCTAATGGAGTATCTCTTGAT
This sequence comes from Ateles fusciceps, assembly GCA_036589455.1. NCBI lineage: Eukaryota > Metazoa > Chordata > Mammalia > Primates > Atelidae > Ateles > Ateles fusciceps. Next base: position 935,553 of record JAZHEH010001015.1, read on the forward strand.
ACTCCCTTTCCCAATTTTGATGATGTATTGGCTAGTCCAGTATATATGACCAGTAAAGAGACAGAAGCTTGGGTCTACCTACCAGGTAAGCCACAGAAACTAGCAGACATGCTAGCTGAAGGTAAGAGGAACCTGTAATGTGTAGCAGGAGTGAAATAGTGCCAGTTGCAGTCTTGAGACCAGTTGCTGTTGTACTGTTGGGGGTTATAGTTCATCTCATCAACATTCTTCCTTTCCCCCAGGAAATAAGACTTCTCTAATCAAAAGGAATATATATCTCTTTCTGTGTATACACACACACACAGTACCTACGTAATATATAATCTATACATATGTATATGTGTTTTGTGTATACGTATACATCTTTCATCAAATGGCAATATACATGTGAAAGATAAAAATACAACAAGTTCAAAATCAAAATCATTTGGATTCAATATAACAACCAATATTCTTCTCTTTTACTTTTTCCACTAGAGAGAGCTAAAAAAAAAAAAAAAGATATGGGATAACACTCTTTCGTATATTTACCACTGAAGTATGATGTGATCAGTATTTATGAATCTATCAAGTTTTCCATATAGTATGGATTTATAGTTATCAATGGTCTCAGTACATTCATATTACTGCAGAATTCACTTCTAATTTCAAAGTCTGCCATACAGCCATATCCTCTTGATTAGCTCTGAGCTGGCTTCCTACCTGAAGCACATGCTGAATGAAGGACAAGGTGAATGACAAGCCTTTATTTGCTGAGAAACCTCTGCCTACATAAAACTGGCATGAGCAAGTTATTATTAAACTGATACTGCAAACTGTGCTGCAAATCTTTCCACTAGTAGTCATTTTGAGACAGGACTTTTCCCTTAACCTTGTCCACTAGGCTAAAAACCTAAACTTTGAATGGACATTGTCATTAAAATGTGTTTATTAATTATTTTCTTGGAGGGTGGAAAAATATGCTAAAAGAAAGCTATCATTTTTATCTATCCCAATAAATACCTGCTATTTTTCTTGAGACTAAATAAAACCAACAAAAGACTTTATAATAGCTAACATTTGCGTGGCAATTTACAGCCCACGAATCCCTTTTACATACATTTATTGCACTAAATCTTTGAGACAATTATCTACTGAATTTTATAGCTGAAGAAATAGAGACTTGGAAAGCTTAGGCAATGTTGCCTAAGAATCTGTTCATAAATATACTCTATATTCCAATACATTTTTAAATATCCAAAAGTAAACTGGATAAGAGTGTAGAAATGAGATGTGTACACATCTCATGCATGAGGTGAATATTATATGGTCAAAGATCAAATGCCTACTTTATGCCAAACTTAGCCTACCAATGAATCACTCAGAGAAAATGTTAGTTTGGGTGTCAACATTTCTCTAACAGGAGGAAGACTTTGAAGTAGTAAATAAAAAATCATATATTACTTTCCGCATTTTTATTTTTAACTTCACAAGCAAAAATAATTTTACAATTTATTGAATAAATTTATAGTCAGATATGCCGAAGTTAATACAGCCACTTTGAAAAAACTCAGTTCTATATCTTCTTAGTGACAATTAATTACCAAGGCTTATAAAGGAAAATGTTCCAGGAAAGCTTATGGGCTATAATATCACTGTAATATGTTTCAAAAATACTGAATTGCACTTTTATGCTTTTAGACCAATGATGGAATTCTAAAGAGGAATTTTGTAGTTTTAATGAGCATCTCAGTTTGTGTGAAGAAACTATACAGGATCTATTTTCCTGCTTAGGTCCTCTAACATTGTAGTCTTCCACAGGGAATTGGTTCTTCTAAATTAGTTACACAACTCCAGGAACAATTTGATCCTATGCTAAACACAATTAAGCATTTAAATCATAGTACCCTTTCTCATATTGAGACAAAATTTAACGTAATTTTCTACCAGCAACTAATATGAAAGTGAGAAGTACAGTCCTTTAGCTTCAGTCACTCATACGTAATGATTAGGTGCTATTACACCGAAAAATTAAATTCTAACAGATCTTAATAATTGAACTAATCATTTAATTTTCATTATTTCACATTGAATCCCAGTGAAGTTACTATGTCAGAATCTACATGTAGTAGGAAATACTATAATTATAATTATATTGCAATATATATATACATATAATTTTCTTAGTATATTCCTTTTGTCCCTTTGGATTTCTAGGTATTATTCTCATATTGATAAGGAACAACTCATGAAAACAGATACAAATTCTGATTTTATGCCTTCATGTTCGTGATTGACTCTGTGAATTCCAAGCCATATGATATACTGCCTTAATACAATGTTTAAAATTCAGCATCATTTGTAATCAGTAACCTTTTCCAGGGGAGGACAGATAATTGATAACATTTCTCACTTTTCTAAATGTCTAACCAATATATTTCCCCTGCTACGGTGGGACTCTATTTTTTTTAAACCAATGTTGGAGGGAAAAAATAAAACTAGCATTAAAAAATATACAGTTTAACATGAGACATATACTCTATATCTTGTCCAAGCAAATCTACATTTTGGGAAATATCTATAATAGCATTTATTCCTGTTATGATTATACGGATGTTTCCCACAGCCTTTTTGTGCATGATAGAATATAATGAATACACTATTTCTTCCCATGGCAACTTTATTCTGTTTTCACTCATTTATGCCACTATGTTAAACACATCCCAGACTGCGTATGCCCCAATCACAGGTGCATTCCTACTTCCACAGCCCTTCACTTCCCTGTTCAGCATTCAATTACTTCCAACAACCTTCCACTGCGCACACTGTCAGAAAACGGAATGCCACACAACAGCTAGAACCAGAAACTCAGAGACAACTAATAGCTTAAATTCATCTGATTATTTGTTCCTGCCTTGCTTCCCATCTCCCCCTCCCCAGCTCCAGATAATTGCTAACGTCTCCACTCAGCTACCAAATAGTCTCCTAAATTTAATTACTACCTATCTGCACTACAGTTTACTGGATGCTGACATGGAATTAATTTATCACCAACCAGTATGCCAATGGGATCCTAACTTATTGCTTTCCTGTTTGCAACTCTGGTTACTGAAACTTCTTATTCTTGTAACACCTAACACATTGACTTTATTTTATTTTATTTTATGAGGTAGAGTCTTGCTCTGCTGCCCAGGCTGGAGTGCAGTAGCATGATCTTGGCTCACCGTAATCTCTGCCTCCCCAGTTCAACTGATTCTTCTGCCTCAGCCTCCCAAGTAGCTGGGATTACAGGCATGTGTCACTATGCCCAGCTAATTTTGTATTTTTAGTAGAGATGGGGTTTCACCATGTTGGACAGGTTGGTCTCATACTCCTGACCTCAGATGATCCTCGTCCGCCTCATCCTCCCAAAATGCTGGGATTATAGGCATGAGCCACCACACCTGGCCCTAACACAATGACTTTTTAACACATTTTTGCTAGACTATTTACTGAATAGTGTATTTGCAGCAATAAGATCTTATTTAGAAAGGAGACTTCTTAGCCAACATCCTGCCCTCCCCCTCAAAAATTAATTAAAACAAACAACAATAAAACTCTGTCCCCAGATCTTAGAAGAGATTAATAGATAATACACATCATATAAATCAACTAAACTGAATTAACTTTCTATCATCACTGCTTATATAATATGGCTCCATATTTTTAATGTAATATATGCAGTCTCATGTGTGCAGGAAGCTATCTTCTATTTCTGAGCAAGGGTGTGTGTGTGTGTGTGTGTGTGTGTGTGTGTGTGTGTGTGTGTGTGTATTCTATATATAGCGATAAACAGAAAATAAAGCTATTAATCATATAAATAGATAGCACTGTGTGTATGGTGTTACATTACTTACGTACCATTATTGATCGAACCTTCTATAAGGATTTTTAAAAACACCATTGATCTTGATTTTTATCTTGATCTTTATCTAGAGGAAACCATGTATATATTTCACATTGCAAAATGCATACATTTCAAATATTTTTCCCAAGCATTTTCTGGAGAGGAAAAACAAGTCATTAACTCAATTTAATTTAGTAGGTTATGTTCATTTTATTTCCTAAGTCACTATTGCTAAAGAGGGAATAGGTAACTACATATAAAAGACTAACCCGAAACTTCATTAGGCTTATGTAAATATCTGCCAACTACAGACACTGACTCAAATAGGTCATTGTCTGTACTTCAGTGAGCAGCAGATTGTTATGGTTACCACGAGTAACTCTCAGCCACAACCCTGTGGACAGGCTAAAGCTGAACAGCTGGGTAACGCAGGCCCACAATGTACTTCAAAATATATGGTGACCGTTTATTGTCAAAACTTAAACAGAGAGGGCTATGTTCTTCCCACCATGGTCAGCCTCATTGCTTAATTTATATTTATAGCTGGCCTCTCTACCATCTGTGCACGTGGCTTGCGCTGCATCTCTGAGGAAGTGGAGTGGCATTATTTGAAGACCTGATTAAATAGCCAGGAAAAAGCAATCTATCATGTGTACGGGGGAAATGCAAGACAGTCACAATGGTGTCTTGTCATGCTTTCGGAATTTTATCTTCATTTTCTTTTACTTTCTTTTTAATCCAATGCCAAACACAATAAACAAAAACCAAGAGTGTAGGAGGCACTGACAACACTCTACCATCTAGATGGAAAATAAATGAATTATCAAGATTTTCCTAGGCTCTAGTGAGGAGTTAAATGACATTTCTGCTGAGGAGAGCCTTGATGTTTCATGGTCACGTAGACCTAAACAAATCAGGGCCCAAGTGGAATACAAGATACCATGAATTAAATGCTACCTGTAGAGTTCCTGATATAAGTGAAACTGAACATCTATAAGGTTGACTGAATAAGCTGAACTATTGGAAATTAAAAGGAAGTAGCTTTTTATTCTTCTGCTGTCATCCATCTTCAAACACACACTGTCAGCTCTGCCTTCCGAACCCTGATTGTGACTTGGGTCTATGCTCTGGCTCTGGGGTGAGGTAGGTATTTAAAAAGTCTTATCTTCAGGTATTCAAAAATGAAACAATCAGAAACCCGCACAATAACAACCTCCCCACTTCCACAACACACAAACACTTCAGTGAGATCTAAATCAAAACATTCAACTAATAGTTTAAAATTTCTCTCCAGGGAGGGATAACACAGGGAGAAAAGCTGGATATAGTATACACCTAAAGTAAAGTAAAATAAAATAAAATAAATAAATAAATAAATAAAATTAAAAAAAAATTCTCTGCAACTCTCAAAACACGCATAGACTGTAAATAGGGAAGGGGGGCAGTAGGACTCCCATCATCTCTGTTTCAGTCTCTCAGTTCACTTCTCCCTTCTGCTTAGGGCCTCTCCAGTGACAGAGAGGGAAGGATAGATTTGGAATAAAGAGACAAAGACTGTTTTGCTCAGCTTGTCCTTTCAAAAGTCCACACTCATGGAAGATACCTACATGTTTCTTTTTTTGTGAAGCAGCTCTGTGAGTTCTTCAGAGAACTCCCACCTTAGAAATGCAGTTACTGGAACCCTCCTGGAGTTGACCAAGCACTCTCTGGGTGCCCTGCACCATCTCCTAGCTCAGCTCCATCCAGATGCTGTCCCTCTAGTGTCTTGGTTGGGATGGCCTCAGCAGATGGGACCTCTTGAGCAAGGTCCTGTAAAGAAAACTTCAGCCTTGCCTTCTGCAAATGGAACTCACATCCTTGTTCTTCTCAAGAGTGGAAACAAGGCTTCTTCCCGCTGTTGTCCTCTTTTTCTCTTCCCTGCATTCTGGACAGCTCCAGGTGGTTTTCAGCCAGTGTGGAGGCTAAGGCAACTCCATCTTGGAAGCTAATCTACCATGTTTATTGGCTTCTGATTTACCCCTCTTCTGGTAAGTCCTCTAAGATTTCCTGTTAATCTATTGTTCCTGTGTAACGGCAGGTACTCACCATAAATCCTGCCATGAGGTGAGAAAATGTTGGTGTTACTGTACTTCCATCATCCCACACTTCCCTTCTAAACCACCTCTCTCTCTCCCCTGGTATATAAGCCCTGGGTCTGGGGTATAGTGGCATGGGGATCCACCATGTTGTCTCAGCACTGCCAGAGATACAGATATGGCTCCTGTTCATATGTCCCTGTTAAGTATTTCCAGGAAACTGGATTTGTCAGCCTCTTTGGCCTCTCAGCTTCCTCAGACATTGGGGCAGGTTTGTATAGACCACGAAACAGCCAGAATAAAGTTGCCCATTTCCCATAATCAGTCCTCAACCCCCCACACACACACACACACACAGTCTAAAAGGTTTTCTTGGTGTCTTTACAACTTGGCTTGTATAAGAGAGAAAATACCATGACAACCTCTCATCCTATGAATTCTATTACTTCAAAGAATCCTCCATCCCTGTGAGCAGTTGTAGGAGATTGTCACTGGGCTTCTTCGGTCAGTGCCAAGTGCTAGGAGGATATATCTTACAACTCCGTTAGAAATATGAAGTCACTCATCTTGCATTGCCTTCAGCTTTATGGCCTTAGCCAAAAAAAAAAAAAAAATCAAACTTAACTAGAATTTTCTTGTTCTTTGACTTGTGTAGCAGCCAGTATTCGCTTAAAGGCAGCCATATTTTGTTACTAATGATATGGTGCAGTTTTTAAAGTGTGGCTCACATGAGGGACTCTGATTTTAAAGTTTCCTTTTCTCCTACTCATCCATTACTTGTTCAGTAGAAAATAATAGACTTAGTCACACAAATGAAGTCACATTGACACTTAAAGCACATCAAATGGAGGGAAAAGAAGCCTGTCAGAGAAACGTGATGTCCAGCAAAAGTCAGTTGCCCCTTTTAATTCCTATATCCTTCCTTTGACTTCTTTACTCATCTGGGATTGCTGTTCTGTAGTTCTTTTTTTAAATTTCAATCAAGGAAAACGGAGAATGTCATCTTTGTGAGGATTACTATGAATCTTCAGATAATTGGTTAGGAGTGTGTAAAATATAAAGACTTAATAGCCACATTTTAAATGATAAAAGCCAAAGACTATGTCTTATATGTTTTTGCTACTTTATATTAAACTTACTTCAGGGAAAGAGTAACACAAAAGTGAGCCATGTCAAAAGGAAGAAAATTGGTCCAAAAGAGTTGAAATGTACATAACATGATAAATAACTTATGGGAGATATTAATATTTTGAAGTGTTTGGATCTGTATAAATAACTGTCTTGTCCCTGTTTTAACCTTCTTTAGTATTAATCATTTCGGAGAAGCAGAATGGGTTCTTTTGTTTTTATTTTTGTTTCTTCTCCCAAGAAACTGTGCTGTTATAGAGAAATTACATGACAGGTCTAACGTAAATTTATTCTAGTTTTGGTTTTGTTGTTGTTTTTAAGACAGAGTCTTGCTCTGTTGCCCAGGTTGTAGTGCAGTAGTGTGATCATAGATCACTGCAGCTTCAACATCCTGGGCTCAAATGATTGTCCTGCTTCAGCCTTCCAAGTAGCTGGACTACAGGCATGTGCCACCATGCCCAGCTAGTTTTTAAATATTTTTGTATTTTTAGTAGAGACAAAGTCTTCCCAAGTTGCCCAGGTTGGTCTCACATTCCTGGTCTCAAGTAATCGTCACCCCTCAACCTCCCAAAGAGCTGGAATGACAGGCATGAGCCACTGTGCCCAGCCTTATTCTAGAATTCTATAATTCACCACTACATTAAACTTCCAAAAGACTATAAAATAAAATGACATTTTCTGCAATTACAATAAAAAGGAGCAATTCTTCAAGATCTATTTGATATGGTCTGGATCCGTGTCCCACCCAAATCTCATACCGAATTATAATCCCAATGTTGGAGGTGGGGCTGACGGGAGGTGATTAGATCATGGGGGCAGATTTCTTGGTGCTGTTCTCCTGATAGTGACTGAATTCTCATGAGATCTGGTTGTTTAAGACTGTGTAGCACTTTCCAGCCTCTTTTTTTCTCTTGCACCAGCCACATAAATGCACCTGCTTCCCCTGCACCTTCTGCCATGACTGCAAGTTTCCTGAGGCTTCCCAAGAAGCCCAGCAGATGACCAGCTTCATACTTCCTATACAGCCTGCAGAACCATGAGCCAATTAAACCTCTTTTCTTTATAAATTACCCAGGCTCAGATATTTCTCTATAGCAGAATGAGAACAAACTAATGCACTATTTAAAAGAAGAGAAAGCTGACTTTACTTTCAAGTGATTATATCTATTTCTCTACCAACTTCCACTGATTCAAGACTATATTTAAGAATATATGCATAGTCCTATGTATATGTATTTTTAGGTATGTGCCTATGTATATATGCACATATATAACTAAAATATACACATAACATATATGCAAGATATATATTATATATTTCATATTTAAATGGAATGCTGGGAAGAAAGGCAGGCTACGTAAAAGAGAGAAGGTAATAAGTTAGTGGTTATTGCCTTGAAAACCAGAGGCCCTATTATTCATGATGACTTTATCTCATTGGAGATACATATATACATATAATTTTCTAGCAGGAATATATCAATACACAAGTATACACCTTAATTAACTAAATAATTTCATATTGCCATATTTGCTTTGAAGGGTAGGGAAAACAGTATGGATTTTACAAACAGACTATGGATAATTTTAATTACAGGTACCAAAGCAAAGTTCTCATCTTCTTACCAGGCTTAGGGACGATGAGCTGTGCACTAGTCTGAGCATTTCCAGCCTCATTTTCAGCCACACATTGATAAAAGCCTTCATCTGACTTCACTACCCCAAGTATCCGTAAGTTGCTTCCTCCCTAGGGAAAAAAAAGCAGGTGAGATATTTTCAAAAACAAAAAACTCAAGGAGACAAAATGAACTTAGACGAGACCAAAGTTTAATAAAACACCACAGAAGAATCAACTCGAGAGGCCATGAGGTGTCTCAGCCTCACAGACATGTGCTGTGCCACCTGGGAAATGTCACACATTCCCAATTTTCTCTTCTGAATTCACAGGCATCAGTTTAACCTAGCTCTGCAATAAAAAATACGCTGACAAAACTATACATCATCCTGAATATCTAAATATGCAGTCAACTGACAAGTCTTTTATTAGGTAGAGAAGAAACAAAGATTAACAGCAAAAGAAATCTCATTCTTTTACTTGTTACTGAAGGAATTTCAGGTTTAGTAGCTGCCCAAGAAAAACAGAAAAATACATAAATACTGATAATTGCAGATTCTAAAGGACAAGAAATCAAAGTTGGATATTTCCTGGAAGTGTTTGCCCAGAAAAATGTCTAAAAATTCTTTAAAAATTTTAATGCCTTTAACATATACCCTTTTAGGGTTTGGAGAGGGGAGTATGGTGGATATTTCATACCTATGTGGTTCCTGTGGTATGGCTGAAATGCTTCACCTTTAAAGACTAAATACAACACCACTAACTCCTTTTATTTAAAAATTGAGCCACCATGGTATTCAAGGATGGATGATAAAACGATCTAGAGATAGCATTTAATTATACTAACTCAGTTTATCTTCAGTATTAGTGTAAGAATTAGTTAAGTAAGTGAAATGTGTTTAATCACTTCCCCTGGAGTCATTAAGAGATAAATATTACCTCATGGGGAATTCTTAAATGTTTTTAGTGTCTTGTAGTCAATTCTTAGCTGATGTAAAATTCTTTGCTAAAGCTGGCTAACTTTTAATTAACAATTCTCATGTAACTTACTATTTGTGCTCAATGTTATGTGTGTGACAAACAATGGCTCTCAAATTTCTGGAGCTTTTGGAGAAACATTTTTAAGCACAATTTAATGCAAATAAAGCACATACCTTACATTTTCTTTCACCTTAAGAAAGAAGAATTTAAATAGGTTGGCTGTAATGACTCATGCTGGGAGAAAGATTATATTCAAAATGCAGAAAAAAAATGTTGCATTTTATCATGTGTCCTTAAGGGCACTGAACAATTTCCTTTAAGTGCAAGTACCATATATTTTAGGCATATACAGCGCTTTTTAAGGTGCAGATTGGCAGATCATTTTTAATTCAGTGGTAGTGGAAATAGCATTGCCTTTAAAGGAAATAATGGATTGCTGTGGCATTTAAAAGTTAAATTTTTATCTTTCTTACTCTATTTCTAACCAATTAAACAAATGCAACTAAAAGTGAAAAATGGTAAGTGATGATAAAAGTGATAAATATATACTTTATGGATTTCTCTTTAAGAACTTTTAGAGTAGGCCAACATGCATGCACACAGAAATTATGAAAGTTTCTGAAAGTCGACTGATTGTGGAAGAGGCACTTAACAACAAAGTCCATTGTCATATGATGGAGAGATTGTGTCTGGACTCACAGGATGGCTATGCTCTAGTCTCATACTGTCTGGGAGATCAGGCTTTGTTGACAGCTCTTTGAAAGAGTCATGTCTGCTTCTCAAACATAAGTAGACCTAAAACCCTCTTCTTTAGCTGCAAATTCTTTGCTATTTGAAAAGAACTTTTTATTGTTCTCAGATATTCATATATCTAAAATCAGAACCTCCAATGCTGACCTATACCTCTAGGAGAGTTTTCACAGAGCATTTTGCAAATGAGACAAGCATTCTGCCAGTAACAGCGAAAACTACAATAATGGAAGGTTTTGAGCACTCCCTGTGTACAAGGGCAACAGTTCACTGAATAGAGTATCATTACCCCTATTATCTCCACAATAGGGATAGAAAATGAACTAAAACTTATAGGAAACTATAAAAGTTATTCCTCTTAGCTTCAATTTGTTCCAGTATTCAAAATTACAAAGCAATATGTACTCTGAGTCTTCATGGCCTGTCAACGCAGCCACCAATGCCACCAGCATTCAGTGTCCTCATCACCACATCAACACTGCCCTTCTCAAGTGCTCATGTAGGATCAGCTGGTCCTACGTAGCAGGGTAGAAAAAAACCAGTGTCTGTATTACCAAGTGAAGACTTCCATAATCATAAGTAGCATATCTTATGAAACTGTATTAAAATGGGTAAAGGTCAAAGAAGTAAGAGATTCTTGGCTTAAGTCTAGAATTAGGTTCTAAACTCTTCAATAAACCAGCAGTGAAACTGTGAAACTACTCGGAAAGTCTTAGGCTCTCTGCATTTCATTTATTTTTGTCTGTATGTTTTAAAGTCTTGTCTGTAAAACCTGAGGCTGAACTCTTTAATCACTTTTTCAGCTCAAAAATTCTTATGTCTTGAAAATCATTTGCTTTATTTGAATAATTTTCTTAACACACCACAAAAAAATCTCCCACAAGAACCTTTTTTTTTTGTTCAGGAAGAAAAACATGTGAAAAAAATAGGACACAATGAATGGGATTGTAAAACAAATACGAAAAAAATAATTACCACTATCTGAAAATAATCACTAGGAATGACCACATCTCCATTCTTCATCCAATTCACAGTGGGCACAGGCTTTCCAGAGACTGTACATTCAAACTCAATATCCATGCTTTCATAGGCATAGAGGTTGGAAGGATGATTTAAAAACCATGGCGGAACTGCAAAGACAGAAAAAAAAAGTGAGTGGGTGGGGATGTGAACTTGCATGCTACTGAGTTTAAAACACTTCTCTGGGATAGAAAATAGTTGTAATTCAAATCATTCCCTAAACCCTTAGCTTATTATACAGGAACTATTATAAAACAAATCTTTTGTTATCCCAAATGCAGTTAAACAGTTGCAGTTAATGGTGTTCTGCCACAAGGAAAGAAAAAAAAGAAACACTTTTCAAAAAAAATAACATACATAATAAACATTCTGAATACCCAAGTGTTTGGATCCAGCTGACCTACACACTGAAAAGTACATAGTCTTTGGAAACAGCTCTAATGAAGCAAAGAAAGGGAAGCTGGTGGAACTGAAACAACCCAGAGTGTAAGATAAGAAAGCTCAGGTGCCCTTTAATTCTAGAGTTTCATTAGGATTGAGTTAATGTGATGGACTCATTTTCTCTTGAAACTGGTTATAGTGATAGGGAACTACAAAATTCACGTGTCATCTTTATTGTGGCCACATTCCTATTGTCTTAGCAATTACCTATTGTAGTATATTACTATACTGTATTATTATTTTCTCAGCATGGTATGTGGTATACTAATTTAATTCCATTTCTTAATTATCATAACACTAGTTACTCTATGATGGAAATTTGCAATTGAATGAAAATTACAAATATAACACATCTTTGCTAACGAATCTCTCAGGCTTAGTCCCTCAAAACCTTGCCTAGGAGAAAGAAAATTTAAAAAGTAATGTTTATCCTTTTTCATGGGGAAACTTAGAGTGATGTCAGGTTTAAATATTCTTATTGACTGAGAGAGAAGCCAGATTAAATTCACAGTGAAGTAGCATCCATGATATCTTGTTTCACCTAGAAAATGGATTCATATTTTTAGTAGCCATTATCAAAAGTAGACTGGTTTTGTCATTTTTGTCATGCTCAATGAGTGATGAGTGCCAATTTTTGGATCAAGTCACTGCTGTATTTTGCTCTAACAGCCATCAGCAAAACTTTCCCGACAACAAAGTAAACTTTCAATCTTTGATGGCCATTGCCTTCTAGAAAAATAGGAGAGCTGGCAAAAACTCCCAGGATTCAAGTCCTGATTTTTCCTACTGAATGATCTCTCTCTCTCTCTTATTTTCCTAATTAGTAAATAATATTTGGACCTCTATCACTAAACAACTTATAAATTATTTAATCATAAATCAAGTTGATTTATGATGTGGCTGGGAAACATTAATATTCATGGCCTAAAACCCACACAAAATATGTGTCTGAGAGCCATTCTAAGCAGAACATGTACTCTTTGTCTACAGTGCTAAAATTATTTATTTATTACTAATGATACTAATATAAGACTTTTTTGATTCCTTAGCCAAATTCACTGACAATAAACCAAAAGACATCAAAAATATTAATTAAATGTCTCTGAGCAGATATATTAGTTAAATATATTGAACAGTTCTATTCTGTTGTCTGTTTTTCCAAAGACTTTTGTCAAGTGTTCATTTACTAGCCAATATTCAACATTTACTGAGAGCTGACAATGCACAATTTATTAGTCTAAGCCGTTTACAGTTATTATTCTCACTCCCACTAGCTGAAGCAGATTCTATTATCCCCACTTTACAAATGGAGGGACTGAAGTACAAGGTGTTTAAATAACTTTCCCAAAATTACACATCTTGTAAATTGTGAAGCCAGACAGTCTGATTCCCTGCCTACGTACTAAACTGATTTGCTATAATTGTCTCTTTTGCCGCGTGAAAATCCTGGTAGAAAGATAATGCAATAATACTTCCGGAGTCTCAGAGATAATGGTGATAAGCAATTTGAACCATTAAATAAAAACACATGTTTCTAACCCTCCTCCCCCTTCAAGTTCTTTTCTAGTGCTGTAAAAACTACCTGAATCTCTCCATCCTTACTGTTTCTGAAACCATTATGTCTACATTAGAGTTTTTCAAAATTTGGGTCACATCCAGTAGTATATCTTGAAATTAATAGACTGGATTGAGACAAAAATTTAAATATATATGTTTACATATACGTACACAGAGAGAGAGAAAGAGAGAGAGAGAGAGAGATTAGGAATAGAAAGTATTAGGAGTACAGAGGGAGAAAAAGGAGAGAAGAGAATACCAAATTTATATTGAAGAAGAGAAAAGAGAAGCTTCAAGAGCCAAAATAACAGAGCCAGGTTGGGCTGCATTTAAATCTTCTCTCACCCTAAGTGCCTCTGTTACTATCCTCATCTATAACCTGGAGATAAGAATTGAGATTGATGATAGTTAATGTTCTTGAATAACAGTGCATAATTGTATGATAAAGAAAACAAATGCAAAAACATATCAGAGTGTATCACTGGTAGCAAACATAATTATTGTATATAAGTATATGGAAATACATAAATATATATGGTATGTCTGTGTATGGGGGTGTGTGTGTGTGTATGTGTGTAGCCTCTTGCTTTTTTCAATTTTATTTCCTGATTCTCCAATTAGTTTTCTATATTTTCAATGTCAAAAATAATGTGCTTATGTAACAGAATTTCTTAAAAACAAATGACTGGGTTTAAGTGATTGCTGTTTTCTAATAATTTCATGCAGATTCACTGTTTCTCCAATTTGGGGTGGCAGGACTCATTTTCCTGTTTGTTACTTTTCAATGGAACTAAATAAAGCAAAGCTGATCACATAGTGAATTTCTAAAACCATCTCTTTTATTGATTATAAAATAAGGGATTTCTGATTAACCAAGAGGAAAATAATCTGATTTAACCATACAATTATAGTTGTAATACTGCTAAGTACCACACGAATGGCTCAACAATTATTTCCTGCTTACAAATGTATATGTGAGTTTTGATCTATATTTTGTAATTTTGTTATATTTCTTAGGCTTTTAGCATTACACTGGACACCTTGTCTTCTCTGGTTATCTTGTTATCTTTATTTCCATATTAGATTCTCTAACTTTCAGATTCAATGAATGATAAGAAAAAATAAAGAGTGAAGAATGAGGTACCATGACTATTTGGGGAAAATAACAGGTATTAGTTATTTTAGAACACCTTTCAGAAATATTATTAAAGTGTATCTTCCTACTTTCTGAGCAAAAGGAATTAAAATACTTATATAACATGGGAGAAGGTCTTAAAAAGGTCTAAATATACAGGCTTGGGCAGTATTAGGAATTAGGTTAAAGCTTTTCTATCTTTCTTTTAAATAATACATCACTGAATTACTGCTTACTTCTTAAACTTATCATCCATGTATGACTTACATATACCCCATGCCTCAATGATACAAACGACCCTTTTTTAATTCCAAGTCTTTATAAATTCTATTTTCTAATCCTGAAATGTTTACTATTTCACTTTATAATATAGACAGTGATATGGTTTTGCTATGCCTCCACCCAAGTCTTGAGTTATAGTTCCCGTAATCCCCCACTTGTCATGGGAGGGACCCAGCAGGGAGGTAATTTGGTCATGGAGACGGTTACCCTCATGCTATTCTCATGATAGTGAGTGAGTTCTCATGAGATCTGAAGGTTTTTTGTTTGGTTGGTTTTTTTTAAGGATCCAGTTCCATTTATTTGCCATATCTCTCGTTTTCTTTCATATAGAAAAAAAATCCCCTTTCCTTTATTTTATGACTCTGACACTTTTGAAAAGTATAGGTCAGTTATTGTGCAAATGTCTCTCATTTTGAATTTTTCTGATGCTTCCTCATGATGAGAGTCAGGTTTTGGCACCTTCGGCAGGAATATCTTTACAAGTGATGCTATTTTCTCATTGCTTCCAATCAGAAGGCACACAATTGGTCCCATTACTAACCATGTTCACTCTGATTACTTAGTGATGTCTTCCAGGCATTTCCAATGTATTCTTTTTCCCTTTGTAATAAATATGTAATGTTAATTATTTTCTTTTTTTTAATTGCATTTTAGGTTTTGGGGTACATGTGAAGAACATGCAAGATTGTTGCATAGGTACACACAGGGCAGTGTGATTTGCTGCCTTCCTCCCCATCATCTATATCTGGCATTTCTCCCCATGCTATCTCTCCCAGTTTTATAAGAGGCTTTTCCCTTTTTCATTCGGCACTTCTCCTTGCTGCCACCATGTGAAGATGGACATGTTTGCTTCCCCTTCCACTATGACTGTAAGTTTCCTGAAGACTCCCCAGCCATGCTGAACTGTTAGTCAATTAAACCTCTTTCCTTTATAAATTACCCAGTCTCTAGTACGTACTTATCAGTAGCATGAGAATGGACTAATACAGACACCTTCCCTATCCTTCATGAAGCTACTTCTTCAAGAAGGATCTCCTGATGTTTTTGTGTTTCCTTTTGGGAACCCTGTGGTGTTTATTTTAATTGATTTGTGGCATTTGACTGGTTTCTCCTGCACTCTACTTATTTGTGTATATGTTTTACCTTGACATTAGTATGTGACTTCTCCATGGAAGAGGCTCTATCATGCTACCATGAAATCGGTATGTAACTTAATATATTTTTGGTGAGTACACTATTCTGCAACACAGTGGACAAATAAAGTTTACCCAATTTTTCTCTTCTTTTTTGATCTCTGTTGGTTTTTTTTTTTTCAGTGATGAACTGACTAGGATCTAGGATCTTTTTGTCCCATTTTAGTATTGCTTCCTAGAATTTAGGATTGAGGTATAATCATGTTACAGCATTCACAGCTCTGGAGTCCTATACAAATTGATACAGCCATCTCTAGTTAAAGGGTCATGGGAAATACCATTTTTTAAAATTATGACAAAACTTTCATTGTCAACTTCTGTTTTCAAAATGTTGTCAATGAACTGTCATTGTCCACAGAATAAAGACCAAGTTTGTAACTTTATATTTAATAACTCAGAGGCTAAAAACTTACCTCTTCAAATTTTGTTTCTCATTCTTCTTCTAAGGAAATTATCTAATCTACTTAAACCAATTCTACCTGCTATTAAAACATGATATAATAGTTAAAATGGCTCTTTAAGATGATTTAATATAATTGCTTTATTTTACAGATAGAAAAACTGACTAAAGAGTGAATATTATTCATCAGTGGCCATGGATATATTTCTTCAACATATTTATGGTCATGGATTCCTGTCTGGAAGTACATTCCTCAGATAATATATGTTATATTTATTCTCCAAGAAGCAACTCACAACTCCCTTTTCCATAACGTTCCATGAATCTGTGACCTTTTTCTGCTTTTTGCAGTGCTCTATCTCTGTGCCCAATTTTTACACCACTTATTATTATAAGTTATCTTCCACATATATCACTATTTACCAACCAGATTAAGGTTCTTAAAGATGGAGCCTGAAACATATGTTTGTTTTTTAAATCCCTTTGCACATTATATAACTCCCCCACTTTCTCCCACTTCTGTGGAAGGACTCATTTCACTTTTTAAGCTTTTTGGTTGGCAGCAATTTCCTAATGACCAACAAAAGTATCATGAATTTTTAAGTTTATCAAATTGTTCCATTTACATAGTATTAGCCCATTTCCAAGAAAAGCTTAGTACATATTCCATTGTTTCAAGAATTTCAGGCAAGATACTGATTTCAGTTATACTTTCCTTCTTTGGATAAAATCCATGGCCAGAAATAAAATGTTCACATTTCCATCAGATCTGGGTTTCCTAGGATCTTTGCATGTACTTCTAGTATGTCCATAAAGATTTATTTTTATGGAAGTCTGAGAGAAGGAATCCCAACCAAAAAAAATGACTAATAAGAGATAGAAATGCAGAAAAAATATAATTCTGTTTTTAAAAGTCTGTCATATTTAGACATGCATAATACATGAGAGAGACCTCCAGACTGCAATTGTTAGAGTTGTACAAGCAAATCTTAAATTTGGGTAAAAGTTTTCTTTATCTGTTTTTTTTTTTTAATTTTATATGCTATGACTAGTTGTTTGAATCCTGTACAATGAAATTTCTTCTGTGATTTGAGCTCCAAAGTCATCACCAACAGCCTAAATAATATTATGGGTTTTATTTCACATAATAAATGCCCGTAAGTATTTTCAGCAACACCTCATATTGTTGAAGACTTGGTTGCTTTTTATTTTAACTTTTAGATGTTACTCAGCTATTCTTTTCTAGTTACTTAAATATGTAATAAATATAGGTCAATTGTAAAATATCACTGTAATACATAATATTTTCCACATTATCTGAAATTCGAAAAGATGATATAGATAAATGAAAACATGATATTCCAAAGAATTACCACAGCTCCATGAAATGACAAGAAACGCATTTTTAAAACCACGCAGGTGGTTTTAAATTAACAATAGGCAATAAAAACCACTCTGGTGACTGACCAACATGAATTAAAGAAAAAAGACAGATTGACGAACAGATTTTATTAGGAGAAAAATAAAAATAAGCATAATCTTTGAGTGGCTGTGATTCTGTCCTGAGAACAGTAGAAAGTCAGCTCATTTCGCTGAAGCCATGTACCTTTGGACTTCATTTTTTCATTTTTGTTGAAATACTGGACATAATAAGCCCATTAGTCTTCTCTGGAATGCATATATCTGAAAAGACTAATCACACCAAATGTCTAGGATGAGTTTGCTGCCAAATTGCGCTACCTCTATACCCAAAACAAATGGGTTATTTTAAGTGCAGTATTAAAACAGTATAAACAGATTATTTCACTTTAAGGAGTCATTGTTTCACATATAACTGAGTTCAGATTACTACAAAGGAAGTCATCTGGCATTAAGTGTGGGTTTGGAGATAACATATTGGTATGGTTTGGCTGTGCGTGCCCACCCCAATCTCATCTCGAATTGTAATCCCCACATGTTGAGAGAGGGATCTGGTAGGAGATGACTGGATCATAGGGGCAGTTTCTCCCAAGCTGTTCTCATGATAGTGAGTTCTCAGGAGAGCTGATGGTTTTAAAGTGTGCTACTTCCTCACTTTCTCCTGCCGCCTTGTGAAGACATACGTGTCTTGCTGCCCCTTTGCCTTCCACCATGATTTTAAGTTTCCAAAGACTTCCCCAGCCATGCAGAACTGTGAGTCAATTAAACCTCTTTTCTTTATAAATTACTCAGACTCAGGTAGTATATTTATAGCAGTGTGAGAATGGACTAATACATATATCGTAAGAGAAAAAATATTCTTTGTAAATGCAGCTTCTCTGTTAAACATACCCTTAACAAAATCCTCATTCTAGACAATAGCGTAAGAGACTTCTCAATTTAGACTTGAGAAATGCAGCCCCATAGTTTCAATTCTTCCTGCACCAACTCTTGTTGCCAAAGTAACTTGTATTCAGTTAACTTGATCTTTAAATGCATAATCCTTCTTTCCACTCTTTTTTAAACAAGGTGCTGTGACAATGCATCTTCTGTCCTATTCAGCACTTCTCTCCGGGCCTTTTCTTAAGTGACAAGTGACTTGAAGTCTGCTTAATATTTCTCTCTAGTTTATTTCCTCCTACTTACCTATCTGTACTCTCTCATAGGGCTGGGTTGTTTAGATTTGCATTTGATTCTCCGTAAGAGCGTCTCTCACACATACCCGACTATACTTATCTAAAAATTTAGGTTAAGAGGCTTCTAGCGTTAAGAGATTAGAATGTATTACACATTGAAAATAAAAGCATACTTAAGTTACATTCTATTAATAATGATCGGACTTCTACTGTTCTTGAAAAACGGATTTCAAGGTATGAATTTTATTCTAAGCATTTTCTATTCCACGAGTCCTTTCAATCTAGTCTGACAGTGATTATTTCCATGATGAGGGGAATGTGCTTGGGTGCTCTGATAACTTCTGGAATACATGTTAACTTTATTTTTCCTGACACAGGTGTAAGCCCAAGTGGGATATTTAATTATATATATGTTTTCTCAAATGGAAGTAAATATATTATTACTGAAAACTACATGACAGAAAAGCAGTGGATCCTACAGCAATTCATCCCACTGTAGCATCAATTTGGATGTGAATTCACTAAGCTACTAACTCCTTAAGAACATGGCCTGCCTTATTTATCTCTGTGTCCCAAGGGCCAAGCATGGGATAGGTGCTTAGTAAATATTTACAGTTGACCAGACGTAAGTGCAGCTCAGTCCCCCACAGGCAAACCCCTGTGCCTTGAGTCATCTTCTAGCTGCCGATGAGTAATAGCTTTGGAAAATATAAGTGGGGAACACCATTTAAGATATGAGGGGATTCTTTCATTCTAAAGTAAATATTAATTGCATCAACAGAGTATTAGAAGACACAAATGGTAAGCAATTTTTCTATCACTGGCAATGACAATATTTTAATAATCTTAGAGAAATAAAAGTTTAGAATTTTTAAATTTATTTTCCACACGCTGATGGTACACTTATTGTGAGCACAATTTGCTGAGAAATTCTTCCTCCTATCTAAAAATTCTCCTGTATACGCTGTGGGATAAAAAGCATTTAGAGTCCTTCACATATGCTAGGAAACGATTTTAGACTGTCCACACAATTTTCTTTAGCCAGACAAGTAATCCCATTACCTTTCCTCAGTTCTAGCTCTTTCTGTAATCAGAGTTGTTTCTCTCTAAATCCAGACTAAGCTTTCCATCTCTCTTAAATTGTGGAGCCTAGGGTCAAATTCAGAGCACAATTTTGTGAGGCTCAAACCAGTGATAATAATAGGAGAATTATCTAAAGGTCCTAATTCTACATACTTACTGACTTTATTGCTACACTTTCGTTAATACCATGGCTAGAAATGATTTATGTGCTATCAGTGGTCTCTGATAGATGCTGACAACTCTCCAACAATTAAGTTTGCATGTGTGTGTGTGAGCATACATATACACACATATTTATACAAGTGTTTTGATATATTCTCATATGACATAATTTTATATATTCTCAAATGAGAATTAAGATCCTATATAGCTGGTCCTTCATATCTGTGGTTTCTACAGTCAAGGATTCAACCAACTGTAGATTAAAAAAAAAAAAAAAAGCAAAACAACTACAAAAATAAAATATATAAATGCAGTTTAACAACTATTTACAAGCATTTACATTGTATTAAGTATTATAAGTAATCTAGAGATGATTTAAAATATATGGGAGGATTTATGTAGGTTATATGCAAATATTACAACATTATTTATCAGGAATTTGAGCATTCACAGATTATGGTATCTGCAGCAGCTCCTAAAACCTATCCCCATAAATGCTGAGGGACTACTCTTCTTCTACATAAAATATATAATCACATAGAATAAAGTGTCCTGTGCACACATAGACTCACACAAATATATATCCATACATATACAATTGATAAACATCTTTCTTTGTCCAATTTTCAGATTAAGCTGTGAAGTATATGACACCATGTTAAATCATGTATGTTGTATGATGCCACAAATATCCAAAATAAATTATTCAGTTCCTAACAATACAGACTGACAGAAATTTGAGAGCTATTATTTTTTTCAGTCAAACATTTTCTAGTATTACCAGTTGGTATTTGAGAGAAAATGATGTGGCTATTCTAAAAGCATAGAAAAACATGTTTCTGTCATGCGTAAGAACTATTTCTACGTATTTTTAACTGCATTGGAAAAGTACACAAAAATACAATAGAAAATTTGTTTTTCAAGTTTCTTTTTAGATATTTTATGAGGCAATGGTAGATATAACACATAACTAAATTTCCCTCTCTTAAGTCCTAATGAAATAAAAAGTAAGTCCTAGTACATACATTGACCTGTAAAAATCACCCACGGCAAAGAATGAAAGGACAGCATATCAATAGCAAAGAACAACAACAACAAAATCAAAACAAGTGTTTTTGGAGTAGAGCAGAAAAAGGAGCATTTACTTTCTTATCTTCCCTTAAACCTCAGAAACTGTCCTAAAATGTTTAGAGGAAAGCCTAATTATTCTCACTAACACCTCTAAACATCAATCAATGCAAAATTATGAATAACCTTAAGTTTTCGTCCTGTGTTTTTTGAGATAGAGTCTTGCTCTGTAGCCCAGGCTGGAGTGTAGTGATGGATCTTGGCTCACTACAATGGTCACCTCCTGGGTTTAAGCAGTTCTCCTGCCTCAGCCTCTCAAGTAGCTTGGATTATAGGCGCACGCCACCACACTCTGCTAATTTTTGTATTTTCAGTACAGAGGGGGTTTTGCAATGTTGGCCAGGCTGGTCTCGAACTTCTGACCTCAAGTGATCTGCCCACCTTGGCCTACCAAAGTGCTGGGATTAGGAGAGAGCCATTGTGCCCAGCCTTTCCTTTTTTGATTTGAGAAGAAGTTGCAATTACTGTTGAAGAGACACACAGGAGATGGAGGTGAGTAAGGCAACGCTTTGAGTAAGGTAAGTCTTGTGGACCACCAATGAATTGAAGAGTTAATTGGAAACCTGAGAACAACCCCTTCTCCCCAAACAAGAGTAGGAGACAGCACTAGCCAGCAAAGCTAGGTTTCCTAAAAGAGTTTGAATGCCGCTTCAACTGAACTCATTCCCCTACCATGCCTGCTGGTTATTTAAAAATGCATAAAATGTGAAACATCTAGCCCTCAAAGTGGAGCTTAAGGGATTCCAAGAAGGATCGCAAACAAGTCTAGAAGTAACCTATACTATGTTAGAGCAAGTAGAATGTCTCGACAGTGCCACTCCCATGTGTTCAAGATAAAAGACAGGCACAGTAAATATGGAAACATAATACAGCCAACAATAATGCAGAAGAGTAAGAGGAAAAGAGGTGTGGAGATGGAGGAAGAGAAGAGAGAGATTTAATGTAAGAAATAAAGCACTTAATCCAGAAGAAAATACAAGGTAGAGACAGAAAGAAACTTCTGCATTGCTTCACACAATGGATTAATTTAAAATGAAAATAAACTCAATAAAGCTAGAGATCAAAGACTAGGGGATAAAACAACAGGACTAAATGAAAGGGGGAGTTAGTGGACCTTAGGTCCTTGATACATTAATCAAGAACCAAAACAACATCATTAGACAACCAATACATAAATTAGAAAGTACAACTATCATCATAGATGCCACCAAAAATCAAATTATCAACATATGTCAGACTCATTATTGTCAAAATGAATGTAAATGAGAAAGCTGAAGGAATTAAAGTAATTAGCACAATTCGTACCAAACAAAAAGAGTGCAAAGAAAGATGAGGCAGTATTGAAATAACTGGCCTTCCTGATGTCATGAGCCCACAAATGGGACAGAAGTTATATTCGAAGTTATATAATAGGATATTTTTTTCCAGTACAATGAATTTAAATTTTCAACTTGAAAGACTGCGTTTCTGGGAAGCTGAGTACACAAATATCAAAAGATAGAGATATATCTAATTTAAGGCATAAGATGAGGAGTAAAGATACTTAAAACATAAGATGAAGAGTAAACCATTATTTGGACGTCCAGATAGAAAAAGCAAAATCAAAACACATGTATAAAAGGTGAAAGGGAATCAGATTTCCATATGATAATATCCATTATCAGAAGACAATGGAGCACTGTTACCCAAGAATATTACACAAGATGTTTTACATAGAAATCTAGTTTGTCAATTATGAAAAGTGCTCAGGAAATACAGCACTTTTTAGAATAAATCTAACAATGAAATTCATGCAATTAAGAGTATCAGCAAACCAAAAAGTTAGGCATTGTAGTAAAATAATTGGTGGTATATTTTGATATATATTGATATATATTGATATATTGGTATATATATGAATAAAAGTAAACACAATAGAAACCATGGTTACTGAAAAGAATTCCATTATTATGAACCTGAACAGGGTGAAACAAATACCTTAGCTACTAAAGATCCAAAGGTGGGAAAATTAGAAGAGGAATCCAAAGGTAAATCTCTACTATGAGATGTTCTAATCATTCTTATCTTTTTAAGCAGGGGCTTCATCCATTATGCCCTTGAATAAAAACACAACTTTTTTTTTTTTTTTTTTTTTTTTTTAGAGACAATGTCTTTCTCTCTGTCGCCCAGGCTGGAGTGCAATGGCATAATCATGGCTCACTGCAGCCTCGACTTCCCAGGCTGAAGTGATCCTCCCATGTCACTCTCCCGAGCAGCTGAGACTACAGGCTCATGCCACCATGCTTGGCTAACTTTATTTTGCTGTAGAGATGGGGTCTCATTATGTTGCCCAATCTGGTCTTGAACGTCTGGGCTCAAGAAATCCTCCTGCCTCAGCCTCCCAAAGTGCTGAAATTATAGGCATAAGTCACTATACCTGGCCTGAAAGTTTTTGTGTTTTTGGAAAACTGTCTCTGGAAGTAAATATGTCAAGATGAAACTGTTCAGTGGTTGTGGAAGTACAGATACATCTTTTATCCTTTTTGCATTTAAACAATTTCCAAGCCATTCCTATTCAACATAGTACTGGACGTCCTGGCCACAGCAATCAGGTTGAAGGATAAAATAAAAGGTATCCAAATAGGAAGAGAGGAAGTCAAGCTATCCCTATTTACAGATGGCATTATTCTATATTTAGAAAACCCCAGTCTCTTTCCAAAAGCTCCTTGTTCTGATAAACAACTTCAGCAAAGTTTCAAGATACAAAATCAATGTACAAAAATCAGTAGCATTCTTATATACCAACAACATCCAGGGTGAGAGCCAAATCAGGAACACAGTCCCATTCACAATTGCCACAAAAAGAATAAAATACCTAGGAATACAGCTAACCAGGAAGGTCAACAATCTTCAGCAAGAATTACAAAATACTGCTCAAAGAAATCAGATATGACACAAAAATGGAAAACATTCCATAGTCATGGATAGGAAGAATCAACATCATTAAAACAGCCATATTGCCTGTAATGGTTAAGTATTAACTTCAGTGGATTAAAGAATGCAAAATATTGTTTCCGGGTGTATCTGGGTGTTTCTGGGTGTTACCAGAAGAAATTAACATTTGAGTCAGTGTACTGGGAGAGGAAGACCCACCCACAATGTGTTTGGGCACCATCTACTCTGCTGCCAGCATGGCTAGAAAAGCAGGCAGAAGGAGGTGGAAGAAGCTGACTTGCTGAGTCTTCTGGCCTTCATCTTTCTCCTGTGCTGGATGCTTCCTACCCTTGAACATCAGACTCCAAGTTCTTTGGCTTTTGGACTTTTGAACTTATACCAGCAGTTCGCCAGGGGCTCTGAGGCCTTCGGCCATAGAATGAAGTCTACAAAGTTGGTTTGCCTACTTTTGAGGTTTTTGGACTTGGGTTGAGCCACTTCTGGTTTCCTTGCTCCTGAATTTGCAGATGGCCTATTGTGGGACTTCACCTGGTGATCGTGTGAGTCAGTTATTCTTAATAAACTCCCTTTCATATATACATCTAACCTATTAGTTCTTTCCCTCTTGAGAACCCTAATACACTGCCCAAAGCAATTTACAGACTCAATGCCATTTCTATCAAACTAGTAATCACATTTTTCACAGACTTAGAAAACAAAACTATTTTAAATTTCACATGTGTTATAACTGAGCGAGTTGTATAGAAAGCACCACACTCTGAAATTTAATCATTGTTGGTGACCGAGAGTCAGCTCATGCTAAAAATCTCTCTGCCCCGAAGAAGGCGTTTGATTTCCTTTTATATGTTGCTCAGGGTGAGGAGTCAAAGCAGAGTTTTACAGAAGCAGAATAAGCAAGTTAGGGGAGGAGGCTGGTAACTAGGAGGCAGGCAGCTCCCATGATTGTTGATTAACTAAAGAAGGTATACACAAGCGGTTCCCATGATTGCTGGTTACTGAAGGGGGCATTCGGTACTTTCCATAAGATGGATCAAGGGGATATTCACAACAGCAAGTGGGTTCGTCAAGCAGGGTATAGTTACAATGGTTATGTTTCTATGGTTCTAAGCACAACATGACCCAGCACAGTGCATCCCAGGTATGCACTCAAGGGAGAAATGGTGGGGGGAGAAGCCAAGATGGAGTCAGTCAGGCTCACATCTAAGATGGAGGTAGTTTGGTGCACCTCACATGGAACCAAAAATGAAAAGCCTAAATAGCCAAGGCAATACTAAGCAGAAAGAATAAAGCTGAGTATCACATTACCCAGTTTCTAACTCTACCACAAGACTACAGTAACCACAAAAATGAAAAGCCTAAATAGCCAAGGCAATCCTAAGCAGAAAGAATAAAGCTGAGCATCACATTACTCAATTTCTAACTATACCACAAGGCTACCGTAACCACACAGCATGGTACTGGTACAAAAGCAGACACTTTGACCAATAAAATAGAATAGAGTACCCAAAAATAATGCTACATACTTACAACCATCTACTACTTCTATAAAATCAACATAAACAAGCAATGGAGAAAGGACTCTTTATTTAATAAATAGTCCTGGAATAACTGCTCAGTCATATGCAGAAGGTTGAAGTTGGAACCCTTCCTGAAACAATATAGAAAAATCAGCTCGGCCAGGTGCAGTGGCTTATGCTTGTAATCCCAGCACTTTGGGAGGCTGAGGTGGACAGATCACGAGGTCAAGAGATCGAGACCATCCTGGCCAACATGGTGGAACCCCATCTCTACTAAAAATACAAAAAAATTAGCCGGGCATGGTGGCACGCACCTGTGGTCCCAGCTACTCCGGAGGCTGAGGCGGAAGAATCGCTTGAACACAGGAGGTGGAGGTTGCGGTGAGCCCAGATTGTGCCACTGCACTCCAGCCTGGGTGACAGAGCAAGACTCCGTCTCAAAAAAAAAAAAAAAAAGGAAAATCAACTCAAGATGGACTAAGACTTAAACGTTAAACCTAAAACTATATATCCTAAAACTATATATATATATATAAAGCCCTGGAAGATAACCTAGGAAATACCTTTCTAAACATTGGATCTTGCAAAGATTTCAGCATGAAGCCAGAAGCAACTGCAATAAAAACAAAAATTTACAAATGGAACCTAATTAAACTAAAGAGCTTCTGCATGGCAAAAGTGCACACACAACCTACAGAATGGGAGAAAATATTTGACAAAGGCATTATATCCAGAATCCATAAGGAATTTAAACAAATTTACAAGAAACATACCAAACAACTCCATTAAAACTGGGCAAAGGACTTGAACAGACACTTTTCAAAAGAAGATATATATGCAGTTTACAAGAATATGAAAAGATGCTCAATGTCACTAATCATTAGAGAAACGCAAATCAAAACCACACTGAAATACCATCTCATACTAATCAGAATGGTTATTAAAAGGTCAAAAAATAACAGATGCTGGTGAGGTTGTAGAAAGAAGAAAATGTTTATATACTGCTGTTGAGAGTGTAAATTAGTTCAGCCATTGTGAAGATTCCTCAAAGAGCTGAAAACAGAATTGTCAGGGTTCTTATATGCCCTTTCTCAACTTTTTAATACCTTCCAACAAATTAGTTTTATGTTTATTTCTTCTATATACTGAGCTTTTACATTAATGGTTATATACCCATTATTGGGCATCTACCCAAATATAATATAAAAATAATAAAAAAGAATATAAATTATTGTCGCATAAAGACATGTGCACTTGTATGTTCACTGCAGCACTATTCACAATAGCAAAGACATAGAATCAACCTAAATGCTCATCAACAGTAGGCTGGATACAGAAAATATGGTATATATACACACCATGGAATACTACATAGCCATAAAATAATGAGATGTCATTTACAGCAATGTGGATGGAGCTGGAGGCCATCATCCTTAGCAAACTAACGCAGAAACAGAAAACCAAAACCACGTGTTCTCGCTTATAAGTGGGAGCTAAACAAGAACACATGAACAGAAAGAAGGGAACCATAGACACTGGGGCCTTTTTCTGACTGGAGGGTGGGAGGAGGGAGAAGATCAGAAAAAAGCAACTACTGGGTACTGTCCTTATAACCTAGGTGATCAAATAATCTATAAAACAAACCCCCATGATGCAGTTTACCTATATAACAAGCCTGCACATGTACCCCTGAACCTAAAATAAAGGCTTAAAAAATTAACAAAAAGAGACTCAGTATTCTCAAAATATAGCTCAAAAGAAAAATGCGATGTAAACAAAGATTTTTAAAATATGCCTTTAACAGTGTATGGAAATGGCCTTTTCCTAATAATGAGTAAGCTAAGTGTGGCATATTAGAACAATTTTAAATATATAAACTAGATACACACACACGTGCACACACACACACATATAATTTGAAGGAAAAAGTAAAAGAGTACATATATCCATTCATGTATTCAATTAAGTATTAGTCTCATGATCATTTTTCACAGGAGAAAAGTAAAGTGTAGAGAGGTTAAGTGCATTGCCCAAGGTCACAAAGACTTTAGTGGTAAGCAGACTCCAGAAGCCTGTTACCTGGACTATGCCTCAGAGAGGTAAAGATTATCTCTCTGCTCTAATTAAAGCAATAGATTCCTATCTCTATAGGCTTTTGATGAGTTAAGGAAAAGCAGTATGTCTAAGTAAAATCTTGAGACTTACAAAATGAAATCCATTAACAAATATGATGATTTTATATTTGAAGGCAATGAAAGGTAGGGTCAGTTATTACAGATGTATTCGAGTATATGTAACTTCCCAGTTCAATAAAAAAGATTCCCCCATAGCAAAAAAAAAAAAGAGTCTATATATATTTATATATATATGTATATATATAAATATATTACATATTTATATGTCTATATATATAAATATATATTTTATATAAATTTATTATGTATATTTATAAATATATATATAAAATAATGTATAATATATATATAATCTATCTGCAGGGAGGGCTCACCACTATAGCTTTAAGGAGTAGGAAAATCCACTGGAAATTTTAAGAGCCCGTGTAAAGAGCACATGAGTTATAAATAGTTGATAAACATATTTACCTTCCTTTTCTTTTTTTTTTTTATCCTACTTGTCCACTGGGGCTTGAAAACAATTCAGAGAAACTGTAGTTGCTGGTGACAAGCACATAAACCCTTCAGGGAGATCATGTGGAGAAAACAACAAAATGTTTTTCTTCCTCAAATTTGGTGAAAGGAGAATAAACACAGGAAGACCTGGGAAAAACCACTGCATGAAAAAGGAAAGTCAGGAGCTAGGACTCCCCACTCTGGCTGTGTTGTAGAGAGTCATGGACACAGGGCAAGTCACTGAACTCTCCTGGATTTTGATTTCTGACTTTGAAGATCTAGGAGATACAGAATCCCTTCTGTAACTCCTCATGTTTGCAAACTCAAAACATTAATGTGTCAAGTCACTGAACTTTTCTTGACTTCAGTTTCTTACTTTGTAAATTGAGAAGTTTGAACTGGAGTCTGTTGTTCAAGTTTTTTGTAATTCCTGCAAGTGTTGCTGTGGGTGGGGTGGTTCTTGTATTCCTTTCCCAACTTTTTATCACCTTCCAACAAATTAGTTTTATGTTGATCTCTTCTATATACTGAATTTTCATATTGATGTAAAGTTCTATAATAACATTTTCTGCTGATAAAACAAAGTAAATTACCTGCAAGCTTTTTTTCCCCAGTTTTAAAATTCTGAGTCTAATATGGAAGTATGTATGAGTGGTTCAATGCTATTCAGTTTGAACAATTTATGTAAGATTGATCATGAAAAGAAAGAACAGATAAAATAAAATTTTCACTTTGCTTTTTCTTCTTTCACTTAAATAATATTTGGCAAGCATTAATGCATTGCTTAAAACAATAAATACCAACATTAGCAACTCATGAAAATTACAGAAAGTGACTCAAAGGCAGTCTAAGGGTAATTAATTCAACACTTTGTTGAGAATTAGAAGTATGTATTTCTTTCAAATTAACACTTACCATAATGCGTTTTAGGATTACTTGGTGAAAGTGTAATTCCAGCATTGATTATATTCTAGTTTTGATATTCTGTTTGCCTTTTTCATTGCTATATTTTGGCCCAAAGAGTGTTTAGTTATCTACATGAAGACAACACAAGACTTCATAGTAATTTCTCTGCTTTTTAAGTGAGGATTTCAGAAATCATGGAAAAAAGCATTTGCATGTGAAAGGGACAGGTTAGATTTATAAAATCCATATGACCCATCTGTAAACTTGAATGGTTTCTTGCATAGTCGATCAAAATAGTCTTTAACCATTTGCCAAATTTTTAAAAGCCAAGGAGGAATGATGATAAAATTCATGTGTAATTCATAGTGGTAAATCGGAATCAACCATTTGTATTTCGTAAAGTTTTACTTTAGTCAGGAAGAATTCTCATCAAACTTTAAAATGGAATGTATTAATGGGAAACAACAAAGGCATACATTAGACTTTTACAAAATGGCAGAATCTAGTACATGTTTAACAGCAGTGCACATCAAAAGAGATCTAAGGATTTTCATTGACCATTAAGATTTCTACTATTAAATCCCTGCCATCGGTCTTGTGCTTTAGAGGACCTTGCATATTACAAATAAACATATGCAGCATGTGTATGTGTGTGTGTCTGTATGTGTGTGCACATCTGCATGTTAAGCTATAGATGGCCAACTTTGTCATTTGGGATAAGGCAGTCAATGCCGGCACAAAATAATTTGTAACCCTAAACATCCTCTCCTGTGACTAATACTCTTCAAGCTTCAAGGAAACACTTCTTCATCTCCTTCTCTATAGCCATGAACTACAAGAGTCAAATGTAAGGCTAACTAAGAATTGTTGTAATCTTACATTTTTTCCTTGCATCTCAGACTGAAATCCTCTTACACATAAAATCTCATTGGAAAAGGCTGGAAAGAAAAGCTTGAGGAAATGTTTTATGTAATTCTTCCAGTTTTACAGAATCCTTTCTATACCTTCTCATTCTCTCAAATATTTGCATAATTATGCTTACCATATTATTCATCAATTAAAGAAAAGCTTGTTAAAAAGCTTATAATCCATCCATTGATTCTGATTAAAAATCATGTGCTTCTCAGAAGCTTCTAAAATATCCCTGTGTGAACATTTTCACCCTTATCATTCATATTTACCTTGTTTGTTTCTATATATACATTATATTTCTGTTCACATGTCAAACATAAGGAGTCACATTAATCAACACAAGACTTTACTTTGTGAATCATACATACATACATATATACAGCTACAAACATCTATATTCTATGGCCATACTTATGCCCTTGAAAGCTTTTGCACTCATTGATATGCCTTTAACAAAAATACAATCTGAAATATGAACATCCTTTCTGCTACTGCATGCATATTTTTTAAAGGTGGTACAAATTTTCTGCATTGTAAAAAGAAAAATAAATTTATTAAGTTAGAAGTCAAGTTAAGAGTTACATAAGAAGGAGCTGTTTTTTTGTTTATTTTTTTCTTAGTGAGCCTGAGTTTCAGGTGGAGCAGAAATGTAGGTTGTAAGTACTTTGAGAACAGAACGCTACTTAATTATTTATTACTTTATATCCTAAAGTAATGAGCCCTGAGTAAATGCTAATTTGATGGACCAACTGGGAGCTATAGAGTCTTAGAGATCTAGTCCATGCCTTATATTTTATGTACTAAAAAGTTAAGGGTAAATGGCTAATTTCTATGGCATCACACAGTTCATAAATATCAGCAGCAATATCAGAACTCAAGCTTCCTGAAATTCAATTGATGGCATTTCCCTTCTACCAAACGACATTTAAAAATACATATTATGCAAGTTATGAAAGTATTTCAATGGTCTATGCAGTCGCCTCATGATTCCAGAATAAAGAAAATGTTCATTTTTCTTTTTCCCCAACTAAAAAGGAGACTATCTTGCTTTCGCTTTATACATCAAGCAAACATGGAAGGCAAAATGGCACCAACTCCAAATTATCTTCTTTCACATTTTGAAGATGCTTCCCAGCAGACTTTTTTGTTATGGTGTCTTTGAAAGGAGAAGGTATGTTTCTTGTTCTCATAGGGAATTCCTATCTATTAACTCTTCAATAATCCTGATATTAATAGGCAAAAACAATAATATTGAACTCTTTATGAAGCATGAAGGTATCAGTGACATTACCTATTCTATCTAGGAAAATTTTACATTTTTAGGCAATTTCAATTTATCCTGATTTTCCTTTGGTATTCACAGGCACAGTAACAGTACTTTAATGGTAGAGTTAAATGGCATCAAAGAATAGTGAGTGTGATGTGTGAGGATAGCAGGGCTAGATTTTTACTTATCCATGAGTTCATAGTTTACTAGAATTTGATAGTGCAAACGTATCTAACTCAATTAATGGGAAAGCATACACTTTGGAAATAAACTATCAAAAACACAACTTTGCCATTCAGTGATACCACATTTCCCTCTTAAGTGTCTGTTCATATCCTTTGCCCACATTTTGATGGGGTTTCTTGTAAATTTGTTTAAGTTCCTTATATATTCTGGTTATTAGCCCTCTGAAACTATTCCAAACAATAGAAAAAGAAGGACTTCTCCCTAATTCATTTTATGAGGCTAGCATCATCCTGATACCAAAACCTGGCAGAGACACAACTAAAAAAGAAAATTTCAGGCCAACATCCCTGACAAACATTGGTGTGAAAATCCCCAACAAAATACTGGCAAACTGAATCCAGCAGCAAATTAAAAAGCTTATCCACCACAATCAAGTAGGCTTCATCTCTGGGATGCAAGGCTGGTTCAATATGTGCTAATCAATAAACATAATCCATCACATAAATAGAACCAATGACAAAAATACATGATTATCTCAACAGATGCAGAAAAGGCCTTTGATAAAATTCAACACCCTTTCATGCTAAAAACACTCAATAAACTAGGTACTCATGAAACATATCTCAAAATAATATGTTTACTTATGACAAACCCACAGCCAATATCATAATGAATGAGCAAAAGCTGGAAGCATTCCTTTGAAAACTGGCACAAGAAAAGGATGCCCTCTCTCACCACACCTATTCAACATAGTATTGGAAGTTCTGTCCAGGGAGATCCATCAAGAGGAAAAAATAAAGTGTATTCAAGTAGGAAGAGAGGAAGTCAAATTATATGTTTGCAGATGACATGATTATATATTTAGAAAACCCCATCATCTCAGCCCAAAAAATCCTTAAGCTGATAAGTAACTTCAGCAAAGTCTCAGGATACAAAAATCAATGTGCAAAAATCATATTTCTATACACCAATAACAGACAAACAGAGAACCAAATCATGAGTGAACTCCCATTCATAATTGCTACAAAGAGAACAAAATACCTAGGAATACATCTTACAAGGTATGTGAAGGATCTCTTCAAGGAGAACTACAAACCACTGCTCAAGGAAATAAGAAAGGACACAAATGAATGGAAAAACATTCCATGCTCATGGATAGGAAGAATCAATATCATGAAAATGGCCATGCTGCCCAAAGTAATTTATAGATTCAGTGCTGTTCCTATCAAGCTACTATTGACTTTTTTCCCACAGAGTTAGAAAAAACCATTTTAAATTTCATATGGAACAAAAAAGAGCCCACATAGCCAAGACAATCCTTAGCAAAAAGAACAAAGCTGGAGGCATCATGGTACCTGACTTCAAACTATACTACAATGCTACAGTAATCAAAACAGCATGGTACTGGTGCCAAAACAGATGCATAGACCAATGGAACAGAACAGAGGCCTCAGAAATAATGCCACACATCTACAACCATCTGATCTTTAACAAACCTGACAAAAACAAGCAATGGGGAAAGGATTCCCTATTTAATAAATGGTGTTGGGAAAACTGGCTAGCCATATACAGAAAACTGAAACTGGACCTCTTCCTTACACCCTACACAAAAATTAACTCAAGATGGATTAAAGATTTAAACTTAAGACCTAAAACCATAAAAATCCTAGAAGAAAACCTAGGCAATACCATGCAGAACACAGGCATGGGCAAGACTTCATGACTAAAACACCAAAAGCAATTGCAATGAAAGCCAAAATTGACAAATGGGATCTGATTAAACTAAAGAGCTTCTGCACAGCAAAAGAAACTACAATCAGAGTGAACAGGCAATCTACAGAATGGGAGAAAATGTTTGTTTTTAAATCTCATTCTTGGCATTCTCACTGCTTGCACCCTTCAACTTTCATTTCTACATGGGTGACCATTATATTCAATCCTGATCTGTCTCAGGAGTTTCACGTTTGCAGCTTCCTGGTGGCTGTTTCAGACTCTGTCATCTTTCTCACTTCAAACCTGCCCCTGGCCAGAGTTACTAGTTCCTCGATTAGTTTGCCAGAGCCCAAAGCTACTCAAGCATTTATTACAGTGTGTTATGATGGTCTGTTTTTTCCTCCTATTAACCCAATAGATCTTGGAGAAAGGAATTATGTTTATTCCTGTAACTCCCACACCTGGGCCAAATTCTGCAATCTTATAGCAGCTTCATAAAAGTTTACTAAATCTAATTAAATACACTACTTCTAAAGCTTTAGCTGTCATCAGACTTACCTGGCTTACTTTTAAACATGCAGAATTCTTGGATTCACACCTAGAGCTTCTGATTCAGTGACAGGTTTGTGGTGAAACCCAGGAATATGCATTTTAACCATCATTTCCATATGCTTTTTGATTTATGTAGCTCCTAGATCACACTTTGAGAAATTATATTTTTATAGAATACAGAAAAATAGGGCTTAATCCAAATTCTGGCCTTATTGATTACTTGGCATTTTGATTAGTCTCTTATTAGTAAAACAGGTTATTATGTTAGGATTTAAAGAGAGAATACATGCTAAGCAGGTAGCACAGTGCCTCGCACATAGTAACTGTTCAATAAATTTTAGCTATTTGCATTTTATTAAAAGTATTTCTGCATTTTATCGACGTCACTCAGTTTTTTATCCATATTTTTCACAACTGACTGGACTTTTTCTTTTTTTCACACTTTTTTTCACGTTTAATCAGTGTCAAGCTTTGATATTCAACCTCTGTAATGTCTGTTATTTATTTTGCTGTCTCTACTCCCAGTGCCATTACTAAGGGCAATATATCTTAACTTAGCAAACACTCACTGAGCACCCACGTTAGGCATTGTGTTGAACACTGCAGCTGCACAAACAATAGATATGCCCTCAAGGAATGGCCATTTCAGTAGGAAAAAGAAAGAACACATTTTTAATACCTGTATGGCGTGATTATTCTTATAACAGAAGAGGAACAAGTACATTTTAACATGAAGGAAAAGTAAAAAGGATGCATAGCACTTGACAGTTTTTATATCCTAGTGATTAGGATGTGCAATTCTCTGGAGTCCTACCGAGAAAGAGATGACATAAAGACCAATAACTTATGCCAGAGACAGAGAGATGAGGAGGTGAGGCCTAGGGGTCATGGCAGGGGGAGGCTGCCTCTTGGCTAAAGGACAAGTCAAGTCAGGAAGCCTCTTTCCAACCTTTACCACAACGTGGGTTTGGAATACATGGTTTGGGACCTCAGCCTACTCCCAAAAGAACAATAACCACAAATATGCAGTAAATGTCTTCTCCAATCCTTCTAACAACCTAGTTGGCTAGGAAAGCACAACATAGACCTTCCTCTGGCAAATATTCCTTACAGAGAATGAAAGTGGAGCAGCACAGGAAATTCAAAGATGGAGCTTTGTAATTCACGTTTTACGAGACCACATGAAAATGGCAGAAATTATATAAATCATTTGCATGGAAAATTAACAACTACAGAATACTGTGAGGACAACATTTCTAAGTTAACTCCATAGAATTGCAAAATCTTGGCATTGCACAGAGACCTGGATGTTAAAATATGATATATCAGTAGAAGTGTGAATACGGGGTTTGATTAATGGGCTCTGAGAAAAGAAAATCCCACATTGCTGAAAGCTAGAGACACAGATTTTCTGTAATAAATCTATCCAGAAGCTTCTAAGACTATTGGGATGCATACCAGATGAAATGAATCAATTAAAAAGCTCCCTAGGTTTGGTGACCTCAACATTTCTCCAAGATATTTTTCCCGGATGTGACAGCTGATTAGGTGACAAACAATTGTGTCTCTAGAAATTTCATCTTTTCTAATATAAAGTGTCCTTCCTTTACATGTTTGCGTTTTTTAAAAAATGTGTTTCTACTGATCCAAAGAATGGTCCTGTTTTCCCCAATTATCCGTCCTGTCATCCCATCTGAATGATGTTTTGTGAATATTACTCTAATGGTATCAAAGGAACAGTGTTGAAAGAGCCCAGGCTGAGTAATAACAGACAGCCCTGTGTCTCATTGTCTGTTCCTGCCACTTAGTAGCTATGGAATTTTTGGCCAGTTAACTCATTCTGATTCATAAACACTTAGTAATTATGGAATTTGGGGCCAATTAATTCACCTATGCCAAATCTCAGCTTTCATCTGTAAAGTGAGCATAGTAATAGCTATCTATAGGAGATGATTTTGAGGATAAAAGAGAGAAAGTCCTGTGGAACTTCTATCTTAATGGTAGTATATAGGTGTTACGGGCTGAATGTGTCTTCCTAAACTGTATATGTTGAAGCCCTAACTTCCAAAGTGATGGTATTTGGAGGTATGACTTTTGTCAGGTAAGTAGGTTTAGATTAGGTCCTGAGGGTAGGACCATGATGAGAGGATTAGTGCTCTAAAAAGAAGAGAAAGACAAATCTCTCTCAATCTCTCTTTCTCTTTCTGGGAAATAAATGTCTATGGTTTAAGCCACTCAGTTTATAAGATTTGTTACAGCAGCCCAATCTAACACAATAGTAATTATTACATATGTATTATTACTACCAGTAATAGAATTATATCAAAAATAAAACATAACTAGTTGTTTACCCGTTCTAATTTACTGTACAAGTAAGTATAGGGACTGGTCTGTTGCTTTATTTGTATCACTGGAAACTAGCTTAACGCCTTATAAATAGTCACTTGGTATTTGTTGAGGGGTAAATGAATACTTGAATGAATCAAAAGATAACTGCACTAAATGTTGGTAATAATCTCAAATGTACCTGTTTGTTTTGCGTTTGAGACTGTATGATCTGGTCATCTCTAGAGTGAGATCTACTTCCAAAGGTGAAGCTTTTACATCATGTTTTTGTGTTTTTCATTTGTTTTTAGTCTTCTGTTAACCTTCATTTCCTACCCTTTTCAATGTCAAATATTATAGAGCATGTTCACAGTATTTTATCTCATTCAATATATTTTTTTAATCTTTTATTTTTTTATTGCATTTTAGGTTTTGGGGTACATGTGAAGAACATGCAAGATTGTTGCATAGGTACACACATGGCAGCGTGATTTGCTGCCTTCCTCCCCATCACCTGTATCTGGCATTTCTCCCCATGCTATCTCTCCCCCAACTCCCCACCCCCCGCTGTCCCTCCCCCTATTTCCCCTGACAGACCACAGTGTGTGATGCTCCCCCCCCCCTGCATCCATGTGTTCTCATTGTTCAATACCCACCTGTGAGTGAGAACGTGTGGTGTTTGATTTTCTGTTCTTGTGTCAGTTTGCTGAGAATGATGGTTTCCAGGTTCATCCATGTCCCTCATTCAATATTTTAAAAAATCCTTTCAAGTGTTTACATCAGTTGTGCTTTCACAGAAGCAGCAAGTGAGGCTCATGACAGCTGACTGACACCCTCCACATTGTGAACCCATAAATGGAAAGTGAGAATGAGGCCAAGTCTGCCTGATTTCAAAAGCCAGGCTTTCAGATAGCATCATGTGGTTTTCTTAGCTTATCAAAGCTTATTTCTGTTGCCACCTATTCACTGAATTTTCTGTATCAGCATGGTGTATTTCTTCAGAGCTGGTAAATTTTAGGGCTTCAATTATTTTAAGTAACACTTTTTTATGATCTTCTACTCAAGGCTTATGAGAAAGGTTCTTATGAGACCGAGAGCCAAAGATGCAAACTGATACCAGAGCAAGGCTGTACAAATGACCAGGAACAATAAAATCATCTCAGGTTCTGTTTCTTTCTGGCACCCTCACCTGTAGACATTGTGACTTATTAAGAGGTCAGACCACTCTTTTCCTGTTAAGTTGGCAATATATGTCATTTTCTGTGACTATGTTTACTTCCAGTTGTTTCCCTCTCAGCTATCTTCTTCAACTACACATTGCCAGTTCATTTATCCTCAAAATTTTCCTAGGTGAACTTGATTTCATTTGCACCTGAATCTAAATTAGAACACAAAGAAATGAAATCAAGGATGGCTGCAGTTGCCGTTTAATCTCTAGCTGTAGGATGGAACTATTTAGGCATCATTGATTGAGTTGACAATGCCTCTTTGAGGAAAGAGCCTTTCCTGATGCCCCTTTAATAGTTCACTCTGTCTAAAGAGAAGGTCAGCTCTCTTGCATGAAAACAGTGAAAATAATTCTATGTTTGCAGAGTTTTGAAGGATTGATATGGATCCTGCTCTACTACCTGCTTGAAAAATACTCATGTCCCTGCTACCTTGAAAATGCGTATCAGCTACAGACTAATCTTTATCTTTCTAAGGAGCTGAAGGATTCAATTGTACCCAAGATGGAAAGCAATGCCTGAAAGAACACATCTCCAAGCCGCTAAAGCATATTTTGCAAACAGAGATATTCCGTTCCAAAATTGCTTACACCAACTACTCGGAACATTTCCTTTTCCATTTCACCTTCTGCTGTCTTGAGTTTACCTTCTCCACAGACAACTAAAAAGCAGATAGGGTTAGGGGCACATATTAAATAACATATTCAACAGTGACTTAGCCAGTAATTAAGGAAGTTTTTCACATAGAATGCTACCTATCTAAGCTGTTAACAAATGCACACAAGTAAATCCTAGTGTAGACATAACCTGTGATGTATGTTGAAATCACAAAGTCAATTTTGCTATATTGAGACATACGTGTTCCAAGACATCACAATGCTACAGTGAAGTAGTAGTAGAAGGAAAGTTATGTGAAATCAGAAAGTTGCAAAATCAGATATACAAAGGTGTGGCTCATAAACAAGTGGTAAATTAACATAACTGGTAGATATTTGAATTCTGTATTCCTTCACTGGTCAGTTCAGCTGGGGTGCAGTTTTCTTTATTCACCTAGTGTTGCTTGCAGATAAAATCACATATAAGAAAATGCAAATTTTGCATGATACTCAAATTGTGCCCTAATAGATCAATCTTGGAACAAGTCCAAGTTTTCAAAACAAACACTATAGTAGAACTGACTATCCTATAAATTGTCTAGGTACACATCCTAATCCAGTTGGGAAAAGATTTGTAGAATTTTTAACATCTTCGTAATTTTTGTTGTAAGCCTAATACCAAGTGTTTTGAAGCTTAAAATGAATCGGGCACTGTAATATAATTCTGAAAGAAAGATAAATTGATACTCTCTAAGACAATTCTGTAAGATGTATAAAGAGCCCTCAAAATGTGTATTCCCTTTTACCAAATGTCCAACATTAAGGAATACTGCCTATAAAAATGAGTTGGTGACAATGACTAATGAACATGGGTATTCACTGAAATATTATGTGTAATAGTGAAATACTAAATGCTCTAAGAATAATATGGAAACAACTACACAAAAGTGTGTGGAAGTGTGTATAAAAATGCCCATTATTGTTTCTAGAGGAGAAAAATTGGATCAAATATATACTACAATGACTGGTTTATTTAAACTAATTATAGATTAATATGAAGCCAATAAAAATGATAGTGCAGTCTATAAAGGCTGCCAACTACCCCATTATACAATCACACCGAAAAATGGAGCCAGCCCCCTGCTGATGTTCATTAGGTTGCTTCCAATTTTTCTCTGTGTTGTTATAATGTTCCTCTCTAAGCAACAGGCTTTGAGCAATATGCTCATAATATTTAAGACAAATATTATTAACTTTTCATATTAATTTTATATTCTTCTCAAATAATTTTGAAATTTTATAAAATACACTTCATTTTCCACATAGCATTGGAAAGTCTAATTATATCAGTTTGCCCAGGTAATATTGCAGATAATGAAATTCAGAATCTTCAGGCCACATCTAAAATCTTGATCTTAAAATTTTGCTTTCAGCACTGTTCTAGGCACTGAGGATTCAACAGAAAATAAAAGAAATTCCCATTCACAGGATCACATATTGTACTTTAGTGAAATACAGAATAGTAAGGTGAGATCATGTGTATTTAGGGTAGTATAGCCACAGGCTAATTTATTGTATGTTTCAAAGTATCTTGAATGGAAAATTTGTAATGTTCCCAAAATTCTCTCTCCCTCTCTCACACACACACACACACACAGGAGAGAGAGAGAGAGAGAGAGAGAGAGAGAGAGAGGTGATGAATATCACAAATTACCCTGACTTGATCATTACATATTACATACATGTATCAAAACATCACACATATCCTCAAAATATATACAACTATTATATATCAATAAATTTTTAAAATGGTAAGTGATAACAAGTGATGCTAAAAAGTACATAAAGGAGGAGAGAAGATGAGAAGAATTATGTGGGAAAGTGGGAAGGACTAGCTAGGTTAGTGAGAATGGGCTATTTAGAGGGTAAGAACATCGGAGGCAGGGAGAACAGCAAAGCTCAAGGAATGGCTGTGTACCGGCCAGCATGGCAGGTACAACAGGAGCAAGAGAAAGAAGTGCAGATGGGCACACTGATGCCAGATCTTTCAGGCCTTATGAACTATTTCGAGAGCTCTGGCCCCTATTCTGACAGGGGAAAAATCATAAACAAGGTTAGAGCAGATAAATGACTTATTATGACAGATCAATCAGGATTACTCTGGTTACTGGTGTCAAGGACTGAATGTAGAGGAACAGGGGATAAAAATAAGGAGATCAGCTGAGAGGCTACTGACTAGGGGAAAAATAATGGTAGCTTGAGCCAGTGTGGCATGGTATTAGTGGAGGTTCTGTATTTTGATTATATGCTGAAGTTAGAGTCAACGGGCTTCATAGATGGACTAGAGGTAAATTGAGAGGGAAGAGAAAGAAAGATGTTGAAAGTGACTTTGTATTAGTTTGTTTTGTCCTGAACAAAGAAATAATGCATTTGATATAATACTAAGATGGGAAAGATTTCTGGAGAGGTACGATGATACAGGGAGGCTGTGAGGGGAAATGAGAAATTTGGTTATGATCATGTTATAAAAGATATCTATCAGATATCTAAGGAGAGTGTGTGTCAGTCTAAAGCTCAGGGTAGAATTCTGGAATATAAGTAAATAATTTGAAAGCTGTCAACACATAGACAGTATTTAAAGCTTAGAGACTGAAGGATATCACCTTCTCTCTCAAAAAGAGATGAGAAGTGAGAACTAAGAGCTGGGAAAAATCCAACATTTGGCATAAGATGAGATGAAACTAGCAAATGAAACTGAATGGAGTGGCCAGTGAGGTGTCCCAAAAGAAAAATGAAGATTGAGTTTCATAAAGAAGGGTATGGCAACTATGCCAAATACTGCTCATAAGTTAAGGACGTGAAGGCCTAAGAAAGAGCCACACAGGTCATAGGGAAAGTTTGTTGGATTGTTAGGAAAGGAAGTGAAGAAAGACTGTACAATATTACATTATAGAGAAGTTTTGCAGTAAAAGGAAATAAAAGAAGAAGGTGATACCTAAAGGGAAAGCAAGTTCAAAAAGCACATTTTTTTAAGACAGGAGACTGTGATGGCATATTTGTATGTGGTTGAGAATGATCTAGCACAAAGAGGGAGAAATGGATGACACGGGAGAGAAGACAGATGCTGCGAAAATGCTGTTAGCTTCTCCAGGAGGAAGGGGGAACCGTGCATTAACAGGGAGGCTGAAGCAGCATGCAGGACGTGAACACTGGTTGGATACATTTAGAATACATGAACATTCTCTTCTGATGACTTCTATTTCTCAGTGAAATGGAAAGCAAAGTCATCAACTGAGAGCAGTGCACAGAAGATGCAGTGAAGGAATGAGGAGAAAGGAAACATTGTGAAAGAGTCATCCGTCTCACAGTGCATGGGAAATCAAGTGGTGTAGGATCGCCAAACATCATTAACTTTCACTTGAAGCTGGGAGTCAACATAATTTAGAGAGACCAGCCAGCAAGGTCTTGG
Organism: Ateles fusciceps; assembly: GCA_036589455.1. Taxonomy (NCBI): domain Eukaryota; kingdom Metazoa; phylum Chordata; class Mammalia; order Primates; family Atelidae; genus Ateles; species Ateles fusciceps. The sequence goes on from JAZHEH010001015.1 coordinate 977,195, forward strand.
GTCGTCTTCCACCCATGTTCAACTTCAGGAGTCTAGGTGCAGAGCGAGTAAAAATCAGAGTTAACTGTGGTTGGGGTTTTGCCAGTTGAGTTCCTTCATTAGGCTCCAACTGAAGTCTGCCTCACCCACAACACTGTTTCTGTAAGTCACCGTCTTCCCTTTTGACTTTAGCCTGTTTAGGAGTCTTCAATCACTTGTCACAGAGTGAGTACTAACTTTCGTGGAGACTCTATCTCTATTTAACTTGAATGTAAAGCATACTAAAGCAGAGAATTCTCAATTCATTAAGAGTCTTTATGTGAACAACTAGGTATGTCATTATATTTTTTAAGATTTTATGTGGGTTGCTGAGAAAACTCAGACTTGGAGCCAGAGGGAGTTTTTTTGGGAGAGTCACCTTTTCCACCTCAAGTGCTAGTCTGACTTGAACTGCAGGTTTTTCTTTTTATTATCAACTAATTTCCCCAGCAGTCAGTTACAGTGCTCCAAACTCTGCTCAGAAAAGAATCCCTAAGTGCTCCTGCAGTCTGTACCCTAAAGCTCTCACAGTAGCTCATAGTACACTAGCTCTTCACCCACAAGGGGTTACCATGAATGCATTTTTCTTATTCATTTTTTTGTATAAATGCAAAAATGTTAAGTGTGGAAACTTGGGATTTCCTTATTTCAGGAACTATTACAGTAGGTAGTGAATCCACAGATATAATGCATAGGACTAAACATTCCTAACTGCTAAAAGAATTTTTACATGAAAGACAATGCATCTAAAATTAGACTTTTCTTCAGAATTCATGCCATGCATGCAAAATGTTTGTCAAAACACAAGCAACCTCATATATCATGAGAAAAAGGTTAACTCAGTAAGCTTCTGTATTGCATGCAAAGAGCTAACAAAGAAATCAAATGAGAAATATATACACTTGTCCTATTTGCCAGAAAATTATCTTTCTTCCAAGTTAAAGGTATTTTAATATGTTCTTTTCTTCCCACATAAGAATTTATATAGAGAAAATTAGAATCAATTCTCTCTTTCTCACATTCTACTAGACAAGCTTTGTATTTTTTGATTTAGGGAGATTCTAAATCTTCATGGCATGAAAAATAAATTTATTCAAAAAAGATGAAAGTAGGTTTAGTATCATTTCTAGGTGATGACATTGTCTTCTGTACCCAAACAATAGAAAAACCTGTGGCTGACCTCCTGAGCACAATATACATATTTCACAAAATCACTCCATCTCTGCTAGTCAGCTTGCATATTTATTAAAATAGCACATTCTTACATCGCTGGACCAGTTCAACCAAGAACATCAAATTGTCCCTTTTTGAAAAATGGATTAACAGAAAATTAAAATTAGTTAAACCTGCATACATAGAATGCACATGCAAACACACACACAAACACACAGACACAAACACACTCCCACATTTATATACTGTTTTCTAATTTTCAAAATAAATAGAAATAAATGCTACAAAGAGTATGTTACAAAACCCTTAGGAGTCCTTCCCAAGAAAGTATCATCAAAATACTTTAACCAACTGAAGTTATATTATTTAAACATAATTTTAATGTCTAGAGTATATAATTTTGACAAATCCTAATATTACATGTACTTTGTCTTTTGTTTCCTTGAAAATCTGTTTTAATTTACTTTTTCTATTAATCTTCCTTTCCTTTATTTCTCAACTCAAATTTTATTTTATATTCAAAATTTCAATAAGACAAATAACTAAGGTCTGCAGATAACAGTAAAGTCATTTCTGTGTGATCCAAATCAATTATCACTCTTACAACAGAAAAAAATTGGACCCTCATCTCCAGTACTTTAAAGATCTGTACTTTTAGCAACTTCCAACTGCCCACATAATATTTCAGTGTGAAAAAACTTTATTTTAATCAGAAGAGATGAGGAAGTCTAATTTACAATGCAATAAGATTGCAATATATCTAGTCTATGAAATAATTGTGTAAAGATTCTATGATTACACGTCAAAAAAGAAATTTATTTTATTTGAGAGAGAGTCTCACTCTGTCACCCAGGCTGGAGTACAGTGGCACGATCTCAGCTCACTGCAAACTCTGCCTCCCAGGTTCATGTGATTCTTCTGCCTCAGCCTCCCAAGGAGCTGGGATTGAAGGTACCCACCATCACACGTGGCTAATTTTTGTATTTTTAGTAGAGATGGGGTTTCACCATGGTGGCCAGGCTGGTCTCGAACTCCTGACTTCACCACCTGCCTTGGCCCCAAAAGTGCTGGGATTACAGGCGTGAGTTACCACACTTGGCCAGAAAAAGATTTCAGGAGAGATTCATAGTCTAATATACAGGTAGTGTGGCTCCATTTGTGGATGTGGATATCACTGCTCAAGAGGGTGACAGATAAAAATCCAGGTCACCTGCCTTCCAGTGTGCAGGTATATGTATTTCATTTCAGTGTTTCTCCTAAGAATGCATTTCAACAGAGTTACTATTGGTAGGCCTAGGCCCCAGTGAAGTGAGGGAATGTAGCTAACACTGTGCTCTATTCCAAAATATTTCTCCCACAGGATCATGACTAAAATTTCAATCAGAAACCTCTTTCCTTTGAGTTAGAATGTAGTATCCACTAACCCTCATGTGGAAAGCAAATGCATGTACTAATTTAAGGGCACTTGTTTCAGCACAGTCTCTGGTTATTCCTCAAGACAGCACAGAGACCTATACAACAGGTCCAAGAACAGATAAGTTTTCTAATATTACTAGAGAACATATTTCCAGCTTAAAGAAGAGTACCTCCTGTCATGTATAACGCTAATCCTGAATACATGATAGAACACTAAAATGGAAACGAAAACAGAATAGCCCCTGTTCTTCATGTTGAAGAGTTCCATTCATTTGTTCAGCCATTCCACACACTTTACTGATTATCTATTATGAGGGGAGAGAAAATTTTCTCTGTACTAGGTACATAAATAAGGTTAGAAAATGTACTGAGATGTCAATGTGTACATATACCTCCTGTATTTTTCTCTCTCTTATTCTAGCAAGCTGGCCAGAAGTTAGTGGACCCTGCTTTCCAGGGTGGGTGGAATGGGGGGATAATAATTGGTTGAAAGCCTAAGTTTCCTGAAGACCATCCCCTTTCTTATCTTTTGTTTTAAACCCTAAAACAAAGTGGGTTGTGCTAGACATTCCAGGAGGGTTGAAGAAGAAAAGGAAGTTCTTAAAAAGTTAAACTAGAGGAAGGACTTAACATTTATCTATAACAGAAAGAGTCCCTCTTCTGCTCCGAGAAGATGGCAGAATCTGAGAAGTCAATGGTTGCATAAAATACCTAGGTAGGCTAGATTCTAGGGCCCAAGGCTCCCACATCAGCAAATACCCCAGTATTCAAACTCAGCGAAAAACAATGGAGCCATCTATCTTTAAGAGACCAAGCAAGCTTAAAAGACCAATGATCATGCAGATTGATCTAAGACAAATGGGCTCTCTCCTCACTCTCAGCCTTACCAAGCCCCATGGGACTACTGAGTAAGCGGAAGAGGGGCATAGGCTGAATCGCCCCTCCAAATAATAGGATAGGGTTTTGTGGTTACTTCAGTCTAAAAAACAAATAAAACAATATGACATGATGATGCACCTCTGAGTTTGTGTAGCTATACAAAGATGAAAAAGACACAGATATAGAATCTGCCTTCAAGTTACTCAAAACCTAGCTACAGCAATTAATATAGAGGTAGATAATTTCCATGAAGTATAGTAAAGGCTACAAACCAGGCATTTCCAATTTGCTGTGAGATCATGGATGAGGTATAATTGACTCTGCCAAGTGATTATCTCTACCCTAATGTAGAAATCCCAGCAGAATAACTTACATATGACAGACAAATAATAAACATTTATTGTATACCATTGCATTACATTCAGGCACATTTCAGGATCTTATGAACAGGTGACTCTATACTAACACAGCAACAAGTGAAGTTGATTTTAAGCTATTCTTAACCCACACAGCAAAATTATTAATCCACCATATATTTGTGTTTCCTTGTTCAACCAAGTACTAATATTTTCAAATGATTTACAACTCGCTAAAAATCCACATTTGGGTTATTTTTAGTTCACTTGTTTATGAATTAATTGTAAAGACAAAACATGGCTCCTGTGTACTTCTCCCTCTTAAAACCATAGCTCAAATGGAAAAAGAAAAAGATGCAAAACTTTCTAAGAAAGGAATTATCTTCATTCCAAGAATTCTCTACCACATAGCTGAATACAAGCTGAATATGAGAACTATTTTTGAATGTATTTATGGATTTGTTTTGAATTATTTTTGAATTTAATTGTTTCTTTCATTGTCACACAAGGCAATCATAGCTGTAGTAACACCGGATGGGAGGGACATTTTGCATATTTGCATGTCATAAAAAGTCCAGTGGGATTATTGTGGAGGCTATTGGTTAACATTGAGACTATTGTCCTTGTTGAGAATTTTCATATTAAACTGCAATGAGGGATGGTTAAAAAGTCAATTTTGCAAATAATTAATAAAAGAACTATTAGGTTAAAAAGTTATGAAAGATTTAAACTAGCCTCAATTAGAATAATAATTTAAGGATTTTAACAACTACCTAATATGACTGATAATGGTATAACTATATCATTTCTGGTAAAAGAACTTGAATATTATGCATACCTAATTTTATGCAGTTAGAAAACTATTTATATAATTTTTCTTCACTTTTAGAAATCAAGTGGTGAAAGAGGCAAGGCTGTTTAGCTGAGGGGACAGGGGCTTCATTAATTAAGAGAAAGATGTGATTGTTAAATACAATTTTTAATGCAGGACTAATTTCAATACAAATAATATGAATTCTACAATTGAGAAAGCAAAAATCAAAATCAAACAAAAAGAGTGCTACTATTAATGGTACCTAAGGCACATTCAGATATGGATAATAGCACTTCAAATTACCATTTATAGCATTATTTGTCTGAGCAGAATGTGTCCATATAGGCAACACAAGCAGTGTGTTTTCTGCAATGCTATTAACTTGGACACAGTGTATTTCAGACTGGCTATGTGGGCTTTAATAAAAATGTTCATATGCCTCACTGTCATTACGCGATTACTGTTAAATGTTCCTTAATATTTATTTGTCAGTATTCTTAAATATATCATGGTTCAGGTCTCCATGGTTACCTTTATTCATGCTAACTTGCCTTCACTTCTTTACTCTAAGACCACCTTAGTCACTCATGTGAATCCAGCACTTCCTCCCTTCATAATGCCACTGTCCCCTTGGCCGGATTCTCAGAGGACATTAGAACAGGAAAAAATAAAACTGCTCTGTGAGTCAAAACCGTATGCAAGTTATTGCTAACATCAGTCGGAAAGGAGAGAGAAGTTGGAGGCTGGAAGTGAGGGAAGGTACAAGAAAGGAAAGGAGGAGAGAGGAGAAAAGTTGACAGAAAGAGAAGAGAGAAAAAGAGAAAATGAAAATGATTGGTACTGTGAGTGACATCTCAGATGTGTCCAAGACAGACATACCTTAATGTTTTTACAAAACATTGATTTGCCTGTGTTTTCTCCTAGAGAGAACCTGAAGCTCCACTTTAGGCAGAGCACTGACATTTCCTGAACATCAGCTTCCCTGCCTGAAAATTATACATAGTTATACACAATTTCAGCATGGTTCTGGGAATGACAATTACTCAATGCATTTAGAGCTCTTTATAAATGGTGATGAACTCTATTAATGTTTGTTGATGCTAATATTGTTATTTGACTAGATTGGCCTCTACAATATCTCTCATAAGGATGGATTCTCTGAGGCCTATTAATTGCTAAGCTGTATCAACCCTTTCCACATTTATTATAAACAGTGGATGTTACCCCAGTGCCCCTATAAAACAGGAACCAGATGTCTCGATTCCTCCAAGGCAAGTAGCAGTGTCACTCCACTTACTCTTGCATACAGTGTAGCAGAAGAAGGTGAGAACCCAATCGTCCTAAGGAGGGTAAGCTTTTCCAGGCTGTTATGGTGAGGAATAAGACACATGAGAAAGAAAGACAGCACTCTGTCAGCTTAAGAATGCCCAGGAAATTAGCATTTATGTTGTATTTTTTAAGTGAGTAATAAAATGGACTCGATAATTACAAATAATCTTTTGGATGATCGGTGATGACTGAGAAAGATGACATAAATTCTTTAAAAGATGGGATGTCCTTTGACAGAAATTGGAAATACCCTTCTAGATCTTCATAGACTTCTTCAATTTTTGTTTTTAAAGAAAGAGGGTGTCAGGTCAGGAAGAGTGGCTATGCTCATAATCCTAACACTTTGAGAGGTCAAGGCAGGAGGATCTCTTGAGGCCAGGAGTTCAAGGATAGCCTAGACAACATAGTAAGACTATTTCTTTCTTTTTTTATTGAGATGGAGTTTCGCTCTAATTGCCCAAGCCACAGTGCAATAGTGCGATCTCGGCTCACTGCAACCTCCATCTCCCAGGTTCAAATCACTCTCCTGTCTCAGCCTCCCTAGCAGGTGGGATTACAGGCACGCGCCACCATGCCAGCTAATTTTGTGTTTTTAGTAGACAGGATTTCTCCATGTTGGTCCAGCTGGTCTCAAACTTCTGACCTCAGGTCATCTGCCCACCTCCGCCTCTCAAAGTGCTGTGATAACAGGCGTGAGCCAATGCGCCCAGCCGTAAGAATGTTTCTATAAAAAAATAAAAATTTTAGTCAGGTATGATGGCATGCACCTGTAGTTCCAGCTACTTGAGAAGCAGAGGAAGGAGGCTTGCTTGAGCCCAGAAGTTCAAGGCTACAGTGAGCTATGATTGCATCCCTGTACTTCAGCCTAGGTGAGAGAGAGATACCCTGTCTATACAAAAAATTAAAAAGGCAGGTTAGGGTAGCAAGTAATGAGGATTTCCTAGACGTGAGTTACTAACTCAGACTACATTTTCTAAAGTGAAAGCAGAAACTTCAATGAGGGAAAGCCAGCCATTAACATGTTGAATCAAGAAATCATTGCTTCCTAGTAAAAAGCTGAAAAGCTGACAATGTTTCTTTCTCTATAAATAACTTTTCAGTGACGGCTGAAAAGACTTGGAGGAAACATACATAAGACTTAAAGATGAATAAAGAATTGTCATTATATATTATATTAGAAAGAAACAACATTGCACTGATGTGATAGAGCATTTTGTAATTTTCTTTTTTCACCCAATTTTCTAAATTAACTTAATAAATACACATTAAAATAAAGATAATTAAATATCAATATCTTCCAAAAATTTTAATCTAATTTAATAAAAATTCTCCATGGACGTAAAGAGTAGAGGAGGACTTCAGATTTTAAATGTTCTTGGATATTTTTTTAATAACCCACATGAATCCCATGACCAATCATCCTGAAAGGTCACCCTCCAAGCTGAACTGAAACCCTTTCTGTATTGAGAAAGCTACTCACTCACAGGGACTTACTCTAGTTAGGAAAATCTAGAAACCCGTTATTAAAAAAATTATCTTATACTGCATCTTAATTTATTTCACCCAGGCATATTTTATAGTTTAATATCCTCAGATATGAAGTTCTTTATATATCTATTGGAGATATATATATATATAGATAGATAGATAGATAGATAGATATAGATATATATAATAGATTTTGCCCATTTAATCTGCCATTCTCTGCCCATTGAATCTTATATTATCTAGTCTAAACATCTTCAGTTACTTTAACTGTCCCTCAGGCAGTATGGTTTTCATTTCCATCCAACATGCTAGACAAAGCATGATAAATTTAAGTCTGGGGTAAAACGTCATAAAATTTGGCATCAGAGTTGGATATTAGAGTCTTATTCTGGAATAGTCATGCTACAATTAGTTTCGACATTAAACTACTGTTGGGAACTATGCTTCCATACCAAAGTTCAATCTTATGTTTACCAGTGGGCTGTGCCTCAAGTCACATCACATCAGCCTTTAACAAATGTGTTGAACAGAGAAGGGCCAAGGTAAACACCTTAGGGCAAATAATCCTGTTAACAGACACCCATTCATCTCTCTTCCATTCTAGGTATAGTCCTGCATCACTACACGTCTACCTCATTAACCTACAGTCCTTAGTATTTTCCTTAAAGATAGAACAAATTTATTTTTTTTATTCCTACAGAATCCCCTCGATCTTCCAGCCTAGTAGTATCATTTTAAAAATGACAAAAGACTGGTCTTAAACAGCTGTTTTGTGTGAATATTCACCTGCTTCTGGTGACTCATCAGTAAATGCTCAGACATCATTTGCTTTATTATAACTTTCCAAAAATTTAACCAGATTTAAGGCCAACCTCATGGGTCATAGATTAAAGCTTTTCATCTTTTTGTGAAATTCAAACATTTTCAAGAATCAGCCTTCTCCATTTTATTTTAATTTTCAATATAAGTTGCATGTGTTCATATATTACTTATGTAAATAAAAATGCATTTTGATAGGGGGAAAATTTACAATGATAATTTTTCTCCTGTTCCTATGAAGATGGTAGGACAAAGAGAGGTATTCCTAGGTAGACTTCTATTTTTAACATGCTAAGCTACAGCAAACTATTAGCGTTATTAACTATAAAAGACATGCCAAGTTTATATCTATTAAGAAACAACAACTACAATCCCTTTGCCCATTGCTCATAAAAATTTAACATTTGCTAATGCTTACCTATTTTGCAAGGCTTAGGAATTTTAAATTGAATTGGTAATTCGAGTGTTGCTATTACTTAAAAGTAGATCAAAAGACTAGAGCCCCACAAGAAACCAGTCATGAGAGAATAGTCCCTGGCTTCCTTGCTAGGAACTATGGGGTCTCCTTTGTGGAGTTACATTTCTGTTTCCCATTCGCTGTGATTGAGTGGATGAATCCTCCATTCTTCCATTACTCTGATGGGCTCTTTGGCTCATGGGAAGTTTCCCTCGGCTAATGCTAAAAAGCATTTGAATACTGTTCAGAGCTATGCAAATGTAATGCATTAACAGTAACTCACAAATTAAGCTCAGAGGAGGATTCTGTAAAATTTTAGAGATTGCAAGGAAGGCAAACTAAGGTCCTGAGTGGAGAAATGGCCTGCCTAAGATTATACTCAAAAGGAGCATCACATCCATTTCTCCTTATTCCCAGGAGTTTTGTTACTATGCTGATTCATGTCTTCTATATGTGTTTTATATTATCTTTAATCAAACATTTCAGAGTAAACTATTTAAGAGAAAATTTAGCCTGTTTCTTTTTAAAAGTTAAACATCCTGAGCTCAAGGAAAATAGAATACATTTTGTTCTTAGAATATTTTCTTCGAGTTGATTTTCTCCATACTAAACACATTTTAACCCATTCTCTATCTTCAACCCACCTAATAAGCAAAACATCCCTTTAAATTTATTCACCTGAACTATAACTGAAATATAAATACACATTTTAGACTAAATTTTCCAGTTAACAGATATAAAATAATTCCACTAACTAGACGATCAAGAGGAATCTGGGGCATCTGCAGGCAGGATAGCCTGCTTTCCATGTACAATCCTGGAAAGCAGATCATGTAGCAGTTGTCAAATCAATCCATACATAAGTGAGGCTTTTGAAGTGAGGCGCTGTGTTCATTCCACAGACATGACTGCTTTAAAGCCTCTAAAACTCTATATTATTAATATAAGTATCCATTTTAAAGATCACAACATCATAAAGGACAAATAAGTTGCTGAAAATCACTTAGCAAGTAAATGACAAAGCATCTTTCAAATATAGTTTTGCCTGGCACCAGGGTCTAGATATTTTTTTTTCCTTCCAGCTTTTGCTTTAGGTTCAGGGGGTCCATGTGCAGGTTTGTTAAATAGATAAATTGTGTGTTGCTGGGGTTTGGTGCACAAATTATTTCATCACAAGGTCCAGAATTTAACTTTGATGACATACTACCAAAATCTGGACTACATTAGAACAATCTTATAAGGAAACATTTCTTTAGAAATAATCTACTACTAAAGATCAACCTTGTGACAAAACTGTATATTCCTAGAAAAATCCTGAAATTACTATTTCCTAAACAATTTTTGTGGTTATATAAGCAGCGTTATTATAGACTAGTGAATAATTCTATACTCTTTAGTAGTAATTAATATGGTGCATTTATTATAATACTAGAAAAAAAGTATCAAAACACAGTAGAATTCAATTAGACTCTTCAAATGTAGGGATTACATAGCAGCATGTTGTAACAGCCAGCTCTCTGAAAAGTCAAGATTTATAGTGTTAACATATTTGTGTGGTAAATACTCCCTTCATTGCCTCCTTCAAACTTTAAAAGGGATGTCATTAACACAGACTTGGGAAAAGACCTGAACAATTAGCTCTCATTAATTAGAAAAAGCCAATAACACAAAACTGATAATTGTTTGATTTTTTTTCATTTTCAAGATTCTTTACAGTCATCACATTTAAATTTCAGAAATTAAATTGGCCAGAAAAGAAAGGCTTATCAAGAAGTATCCAGTGTACTGATGCTTTTGACAATTCTCTACATCATAAAGTCAGTAGTTCTACCAACAGTGAAAAGGAGAAAAATGATCTGCATACTGGTGACACATTCTGGTCTTTTCACACATCTCAATATCGTAAGAATTTTTAAATAAATTTAGAGTTCCTAATTTTCCCATGATTTTCTCTTAGCATTTATATATATGTATATACATATATATGTGTGTGTATATCTTTGAGTATACGTATATATGTGTGTATGTATGTATATACACACACATACGTAATCTCATTTTTTAGTGAAAGCATAATTTTTAAGATTTATTGAGTACTGTGTTCCTGCCATTGTTTTATCTACTTTGCAATTAACCCTTAGTGCTTCCGACAGTCTCATAAGATAGTATTACTATCCTGATTTTATTGCTATGAAAAGTGAGACAGAAAGGTAACGTAACTTGCCCAAATCCACAGAGCTAATACCTGGCAGACTGGGGATCAAGCCCAGATATTATGACCCTAAAGCATATGTTTTTAACCACCTTGCAATAAGACTATCTAATTTGAGGTTAACGCTTTTTAAAATTTGTTATTACAAATGTATATTTATGCTAAATCCTGAATATTTAATTGCATTTATTTTCCTAAAAAGACATTTTCAAATGTATGCATTATAATAAAGATATTTGCACTAAAAAGCATTTAGATGAATATGCTGACATAAATTAATATAAACATGAATAAAGATATTATTAATATAACCTGGAAACAGCTGACAAAATATAGCTTTCCCCCACATTTTAATTGCAACTAAATCATCAAAATCAATTTTGCAAATTTTAACCCAAAAAGCAACATTATGTAGTTATTTGTAGGTGAAATCAGGGCTTTTGAATAAAGTCCAGATAAATCCAAATGCAGCCAGTATCCAACTGCTTGCTTTCCCAAAACACGAATTAGGGTTTCCAGAATTGGGTAACATCCATCAAGTCATCCAAATTATTTTTCTTACCAGGCCAGCCTACAGCTGGAATTAACAGTGAAATGCTTCCTTTTTCTCTCTTACGGTACATCTGCAAGAGCACAGTCTGAAGAAATCAATTGAACTTCCAAATTAAATAGCTGAGTTCAGTACTGGGGAATACTCCAATATATAACTGTACAACTTATCCTTTTCTTCATGGGAATTATTCTTTCTAGGCACACACACACACATATGCACACACACACACGTTTATATAGAATAGCAATTTTTCTGTTCAATACTTTCTCTCAGAGGATGCTAGAAGGGGTACGGTATTTCACAGTTTCCACTGTGTCTGTCACCCTCACTTGACTTCTCAGCTTGCCAGACACATAAACAGAACAAGATATAATAATAGTCATTAACAGACACAGCTGATACTCTGCTCAAGTATTCACTCACAACTCATTCACTTCAATTGCTTTATAGAAAAAACTTCCAATTCATACTCTACTGTTTTCAAGCTTCAGCAAACCACATAGATTTCAAAGGTTAGACAGGTCACAAGAATGAACGAACATGGGGCCAGGTATTCTGTCTTTGCCCCTTTAGAGCCAATCTCTGTCTTTGCCATACCCTGCTGTGTGTGGGAGGAAGCCAACCTTTGTGGACTGTCTCAGTAAGTGCCCTTTCCCTCAGGCTGCCGGTGGGTTCAACAAAGGAAGAAGTCTATAGAAGATGGGAGGATGATTAGGATACTTTCCTCTCCGCTCCCTGGCCTCTAAGCCACAGCTAGTTGGTTGCAGCTGCCTACTAAAAGGTCTTGTCAGGTAGCCATTAGCTTCTCACTCCAGATTTCATAACCTGGAGCCTGCTTTCTTCCATTGGTCTAGGTGTGGTAATGAGCATTGGAACTATCATTAATCCATGGGCCCTGCACTCTTTCTTGTTCCCTAAACTTTTCCCCTCTTTTAAAAACAAGCCACTTTATGAAAATCTACCCAATTCCCTAGCTGAAGGAGCAGGGGACTCTGACTTATCCACCATACCTTACAGATCTCATACCCTTCTAAGTGAATAATATGTTGACCTGAGAAGTATTTATTTTAAGACAAATACATGAGAGGATGCAATTACAGTATTAGTTACAGTTTACTCATTGCCTCAATAGATATTGGCAGGTGTTCACCCAAGGCTAATTAGATGACATTAACACGTACACGAGGGTTAAGAACTAATTAAAACATGCCACACTGTTAGGAACTATGGTATGAAAGCTTTTTCTTTTGATTACTGCTGTTTTCAAAAAAATTTTGGTGCAGGTTCAATTTTAAACAGACCTCTCAGAGACATGATCTGTGACATCATTTTTATGAACATGCTAATATAGGTGTAATTCTATTATAAATATTTTCGGAGAAATCTAAGAAAGTATTATAATTTGTTGGCCTCTCCTTGGCTCTGCAATACATTGAGATTTTAAATTCTCATAAAAATAACTATTTTACAATAAAAGCTGGAATTGTAAGATGATCTGTGGCCAAATCAAGCCAAAAGTATGTTTTGTTTTGGGCATAAATTGCTCTAAAACATTTGGGTCCTTTTTTTTTTTTTTTTTAACTTGAAAGCTTCACATTAGAATGTAAATGTCTGCCTTTCATCTGAAAGGTGAAAGGGTTAACAATACATGGTCTACAATCTAGTAAAGCAAACTGACCTGCGGCTTGGTTGTGGATGCAGTTTTTAAACAAAGCATGCTCCTTTGAAGTTCCCACAGTACCCATCATTTCCCATTTCTAATACCAAATATGATCACTTTTCATTTACCTGCATGTGGTCACAGTCACTTTAGTTTGTGACTCCAGGAAACATCATTTTCTCTAATATGTGGTTTACAACCACATTTATATTTCCTAATATCTAAATCCAGAAGTCAATTAAGTTCCTCTACGTAAAGTGTCAGATGATAAATATTTTAGGCTTTGTAGGTTATTTGCTCTCTGCTTTGCTATTGCAGAACAAAAGCAAGCATACATTATATGTAAACAAATGGGCCTAGCTGTAATTCAATAAAACTTTATTTTAAAAAATGAGTGGTCACCTGAATTGGATCCGTAAGTCCTTAGTTTGCCAATTCCCAGTCTAATAAGATAAACTGGAATATATCATAGCAGTAGATAATGTGATATGTAATTTGAGATTTTTCATTTATAGATTTGATGTTTTATGAAAAGAAAGGAGGAAGTCTTAGGAAGTAGATATGTAGTAGATAGCTTGTAGTAGATAGCTTCTCAGATAACTATCAGTGATCCCCCAATTCATGCCCTCGTGTAATCTCTCCTTGAGTGTGAATCAGGTGTTGTGAATTTCTTCTAATGGGCAGAATATGATAAAATGGATGGTATTTCCCTTCCAAGATTGAGTCGTGAATGGACTTTGGCTTCTATCTTATTTCCCCCCCTCATTCTCCCTTGCTTGCTTACTATGATGACAGTTGTAATTTTTTCCCTATGGAGAGGCCCCCATGGTAAGGAACTAATGGATAAGGAAGGTGGAAGAATCCAGGATGAGGCTGGTGGGATGAATTATTAAGAGTATGTAAATCCTGAGAACAAAAAGGTGGCCTAGATTAGGGATATGAGTATCAGCCAGTATCCTCAAGGTACCAATCCCAGGAAAAGTAACTCATGACAGAGGCTCAAGCTGTTCTTCATTTTGAAGGTGTAATTTCCTAACTCAAAACTTTTCATAAGTAACAGGGGTAGTGCCAATCTCTTCTGTAAAAATAAAAGGTGTTGACTTTTTAAATGCCTATGAATCTTATAGGCAAAAAAAGAAATTTAGCCTTGATATCAATTATCAGAGCCATAGATTCAAATGATGTTGACGTAACACTGAGTTGTGAAAAATCATCCTGAAATTTTAAAGTCAGCTATTTAGTTATGTGAAAGCTCTCAGCTATCTTGTTTGTAAAAATTATAGTTGTTAATTGTGCGAGACAGTATTGGCCCCAGTAAATGGCCAATTATAACCACTGATTAAAGTTTAAGTTTAAAGTAAAGTTTAAAACATTGCTAGTTTTCTCAAACAAAATTCAGGCACCAAGTATTTTTTTGGTTTACTTCAACTTAGAACTGTCCATTAACAGACTAGATTTCTGAAATCTAGTCTGTTAATGCTTTTACGAAGGAATGTAGGAGACTACATGAACAGAAGATACTGAAACAACATTGTATGAAAAAACTAACCATGAACCATAATGAAAATTAATATATCCAAAATCGACTGGCCATTTACTGAATTTCTTTTTAATTTTTATTTGCTTTTTTATATTTATTACTTACAGTGGGTAAAGAGTGTTTAATTTGTTTACTAAAATATAACAGAAAACATATCATATACATTATAAATAATTATTTGGGTATATAAATACCTAAATATATTATATATAATGTGTGTTACTTAATATCTTGTACTAAATATATTATATTCATTATATCATATTATGCCTAACCCTAAATATATTAATTCAAATCTGTATATCTATGTATATGTATTTAAATATAAATAGTATGCAAATAATAAACATTACTTATATATTCTACTTTGAACATTGTTAACATGACTCTTGAGAGTAATTCTATTTAATAATGGATAATATCTGACAAAGAAGTCTGACTTAGATTGAAATCTAAATATGCAAATAAATATTGGGTGTGTTTCAAACGACAAAATTAATTATCTTGACTAATGACAGAAATAAGAAAAAAAATGCATTATATTATATTAGGATATCTAATAGCCAAAGCAATTTTAGATTAGATTAATTAGAAAAGCCTGGGCATCTTAATTATCTCAGTGTAGAAACAAAGCAATATCAACTTACTATTTTCAATCATGACAACAGATCAAATTAGACAGGGTCTTTTGCTTCAGAAGATTTACACAAACAGATCATGGCATGAAATAAGCTTGGGGATGAATTATATTTTTGTAAAGATTAATTGCAACATTAACTAAACTAAACAAAATCAGTATGAGGCAAGATCACAGGAGTGGGTCTAATCAATTTTGAGTGAATTTAAAGTAGCAATATTTGATGGATATGATTTTAAAAACATCTGTCACATGCATTTCCCAGAGTTACTCCTGCTGCTTCATCGTATCTACCTAGAGACATCACTCTGGGTATTCAACAATATAGTTCAAGACATGATTAGACCGGTGGCAATGCCATTGTTCTGAGAGCTAATGGGCAGATGGTTTCCAATTTAGTTAGCCTGCAGGTGAAGTATAGGGGAAGTTAAGACTTTCAATGCTGAGCATCTGGTTCAGAGTATCCGAAAATGTGATTGCTGTTTAAAAATTTCCAACATATCTAATGAGGAAATTTTAATAAAACCACTAAATGCCAAAAATGTGTCTTGTTACTAACATATATGAAGAACAAACTCATTTCGCCATCCGTGACCTATACAGAGAGCGCAACATTCATTGGTACCAAACTCCAACATATGGCCTAAAAATAAGTCACCTAATTTCCAAACGTGAATTCAGAGTTTTAATAATTTCTTGCCTTCACTTTTTTTTTTTACTTTTAGCATAAATCTAGAACGATCAACATCATTTCAGCATAATCAAATTTTTGGATACACGGTTTTGGTGTCTTATTGACACTATCATATGTATAGTAAATCCCAGGCATCTAATGGTAACGCGGGGAAAATTTAACATGGTGACTGAGATTCTGCACTTTAAGGAACATTCCTGATTTTTATTATGTTATGTCCATCTTTTATTGAAACAATGGGTTTCAAGCATCAGAAAATAATAAAATTTATTTATAGGATATCATCTGGTTATTTATAGGATAACATCTTTTATGATTTTTAAGGCTGAGTTTTAAATAAATAGACATCGTTTCAATATATAGGCTCAACATATGGCAAAATTCAGATATAGAAAATTCCTCCCAGCACTCACAAATATTGTGATATGTGGATATTGTGGTATTGTGAGATGAGGAATCCACAGAGGGCAAGGGGATGATTAATGAGGATGATTATAGCATCCTACTCTTATCATTCTAAACTAAATGTTCATGTCTAGTTTTTACAGGTATGTGGAAAGGTATGTTTCCTTCTTTAATGTAAGTCAAACTTTTCAGGTTAGGAATATGGATTGTGAGTTCTAATATACACTATTTTAATTAGTGATTGTGACATTATGGATGCAGGAAATTCATCTGTAACCTGTTTATAAACACCAGTGTTAAAATTGCTTCCCCTTTCTGAATAAATCAAAATTAATACCTTTTTTCAGGATTGATATAGTAGTTATCGAGAATTTTTTCTAAATGTATATTTTATAATTTCTATTAATAGCTTTATTTATGGTGTATTCATCCATTCATTTATATACACACAGTTTTTGAGTAATAATGGTATATTTCAGAAACGAGGCCAATGCTGCTAAAATGGCGAATTTCAAAAAAAAGTTACACAGCTTAAGATATTCTACACTTATGTAATATTTATATGGATATATTTGAAATCCTGATAATTCACTTACAACTAAATTAAAGTTTTACTTTGCAAGTATCCACTAGGTAGAACAAGAAAGATTTCTAATTATTTTCTCCATGGAATATATTCTTTTTTGAAAATAGATACATTCTACCAGACAGAAAGATATCCTGGAGCAATGGAAATGTTTAGAGGTTTTAGTTTTCAACCACTTCCATGAAAGCAAAATAAATAGAAATTACTGAGATGCCAACAGAAGTATAATTAAGTAGAATAGATACTAATAATCAATGGTAAAAATGGTCCACAAATCAGCGAAATAACTAAGCAAAGTACTATTAATAAACATGAAAGTGTGACCTAAGTCTGTTGAATGAAATGCATTAGCAGAGCAATTGCAACAAAGATATTCAAAACAAATCACAAAAAAATGTTTTCTTATTACAGTCAGATTTCTTAAAAGTCCTAAAAATATTTCTATATATGTGATTGAGATGCATTATTTAATAATATTATGCACAAATTTTGGTGTTACCTCATATTTCAATCTTGGAATGGGAAAATCTCTCTCATCCTTATATAGTATATTTGTAGGTGAATTTAGCTCAAGTCATTATTTAATGGTCTTGTTCTAAGTTCCCAAATCTGAAGGTCGGCTGGTCAAATCACCAACATTTGAATGAGCCAAAAGGAGGTTTTTAGCTCAGAAAGAGAATGGGATTGACTTTAAATGTCATGAGCTCCCAGTTGGCCATAGCACCCAACATTTGCTACTATATTGTATAACACTGAGCACTTCATGTTAATGTTCATGTTAATTTTCTGGTCCTGAAGCCTCTGAGCTTGTAGTTACTGGATGGAAATTTTGGGAACATTAACATCCCAAATGTTGGAGCCAATAAATCTGTGTGTATGTGTAACTGTAAATTATTTTGTGTGTATGTGTGTGTACACACACACAGAAGAAAATAACAGGAAGTTTAGTTTTTATTCTCAAGCCTGTAACTTGTCACTGACTCTCAGCATATTTTACTTAAAATTTAATTGTTCATTTTGATTCCAATTTAGGTTTCTCTCCTTAATAAACACAGTTGCTACCTCAGCTCTTGTTTAGTTCCAATGTATGTTGATGGATTTCTTCCTTAAGTTGTCTGTTTTAGCCAAATAATGGGGATCTCCATGGAGCTGGCATTTCAAAGGAAACTAATTCTATCTGTAGTTTGATTGCTCATTTAATTGGCTGACATCCACATCTAAACTTACCATAAATTTATTATGAAATGTATCACTGTCATCTTGGGTCTCTCTACAAGTAACCACATATCCCTAAATTATCATAGCCATTATAATTCAAACTCAATGCTTTTCCAACAAAGACTAGATATTTACATCCAATAGGGCCAAATGCAAATAATTTTGTTCTATGTATGAAGACTGGAGTACATACAAACAACTTCAGCTAGAGGTTTTTACAGTTTTGTTTTCTGCTTTTTGTTTGCTCATTTGTTTTTTAAATCTTCTTAGTTTAACAGACTTGGTTCATCATCTACTTCAAATCCGCCTATAGTGATTACTAAGCTTCTGTTGAATATACCATTTCTGATGGTACAACACACGCTATAAAGCAGTATCTTTGGAATCTGTGGTCATTATCATTTGTAGAAAGGGGAGGCTGCAAAACATTATGACCTTGTCATGCCCTGCTGGAAGTGGATCAATAGCCAAGTATTTGACAGGACACAGGACTTAAGTACTCTACTCACCAGAACTGACAAGGTCAGTTTCATCATAGGTAATGATGAAACTAATTTAAACAGCTGTGCTTACATGATGGCTTGACATCTGTCTTTGTTTCCCAGCTGGCATGTATGAATGACCAATCTCATTATGTAAGTCAAAACTAACAGTATAACATGGAATCGTTTCATCAAGTTATCAACCTTATCTACAGTTTAGCATTCACGTAGGATTCTTCAGTTTCACAACTCTGTGTTAGAGCAGAATATGTATATTTACCCCACGATTACAGTTACCCAGGAAATATTTCTATCACAAAAATACATCTCTAGTCTCTTTTTTGCTAGTTCTTCTTATTTTTTTTTTTTTTTTTTTTTTTTTTGAGACAGAGTTTTATTCTTGTTGCCCAGTCTGGAGTGCAATGGTGCGATCTCAGCTCACTGCAACCTCCGCCTCCCGAGTCCTCCCGGGTGGAAGCGATTCTCCTGCCTCAGCCTCCCAAGTAGCTGGGGGTACAGGCATGTGCCACCATGCCCAGCTAATTTTGTATTTTTAGTAGAGACAGGGTTTCTCCATGTTGACCAGGCTGGTCTCAAACTCCTAATCCCAAGTATCTGCTCACCTTGTCCTCCCAAAGTGTTGGGATTACAGGTATAAGCCACTGTGCCCAGCCACAAGATTATAAGTAGGCATTTCCAACACAGCCTTTGTGTGTTTATCAGTGTGTTTATTATAAGCCTATATGATGTAATATCCATATAGGAAAATTTGGAGACAGTTGGCTTACTTACCTATAATACAAAGTAAAAAGAAGGAAAGAGGGATGAATCATTCCTAAAATATTCCTGTGTCAACAGAATTGAATTCTTAAATAGATAACTGCTTCAATTATTTTTTTACTATTGTCTTAGTTTGCTTTGTGCTACTATAACAGAATACCTGAGACTGGGTAACTTAGGAAAAACAGAGGTTACTTATAGTTCTAGAGACTGGGAAGTCCAAGATTGAGAGGCCCCCATCTGGCTATGGTCTTCATGCTATGTCATCCTGTGGTGAAAACCGGAAGGGCAAGAGAGCACAAAGGCTAGAGACAAGAGGTAGCTAAATTCACTGTTATAACAAACGTAGTCTCATGAGATCAACATTTGTCCATTCCTTAGGGCAGAGCCCTCATGACCTAATCACTTCTTATTAGGCCCCACCTGTCAACATTGAAGCACTGGAGATTAAGTTTCCAACACATGAACTTTGGAGAACACATTGAGAGCACAGCAATTATAAAATAGAAACTTCTCTAATGTGTATTTCTTCTCATATGATCCAAGGGGGGAATAACCAGATTGTGCACACACAGGCATCTCTGGGCACTGGCACAGGGAACCACACTTAATGGAAGGAAGAGAGGGGGAAGAAAAACAACAGATCTTCAGGAACAACTTTGAGAAGCTGAACTGTAAAAGTTCATCTGCAACACAAACCATCTTACCTCACCCATTTCTAAATTAGGAGGTATTATTGTTATGTGGAGAGTACACTGGGGTCTGTGATTCTATATATTCTATCACATTTTTGAAATCTTTCATAATCACACACAGAAGATGATGCTTAAGAAATTATTCTGCCACCCAAAGAAGTGGTTTACACAGTCTAACTGTGATAAACTGAGTTTATCCTTCCTGATAAGGAAGTTTCTAATTCCTTACCAATTCAAAAGCTGCTTTGAGGAAAAAATATACAAACACACATATGCACACAGAGATTAATTTATATAGAAAGATTAACATACAGTTGTTTCCTATGTGCAAATGGATTGTCTTCCAATGGTAACTGATATGTGAAATTACAGAGGGCCAAGATCTGAAAATTTGATAAAAGCTCCATATAAACAGTTGTTTTGGACATTAACAGAAAATCATTCATACATTTTCAGGGACTTCATGGACTCTCTAAACCATAAGAAAGATCCCTTAAAACCAGCACTGAAAAGGAACCAGACCCATTTCTAAACACCTCATGTAAATTAATTTCATTTTTATACAACATAATGATTTGCCCCATTTTATTAATGAGGAAACTGGCATTCAATGAGGTTAAGTGACATTTCCAAGTAGTGGTGAATAACTGAGTGAAATATTGATGAGTGTTGTATATAAAACATATGCATGTAGCATGTATATACAAAAAAATTAAAAGTAATCTCAATACACCTTCTAGACCTTTGACTGTCACAAGTGTTGGATCTGGAATGAAGCCAGACACCGAATGGGTTAAATATGAACACTAATCACTCATGAACGCCTTAGCAGGAGGTGCATATTAAAGAGGCACATCTCTGTATATGGAGTGTCCGTGATATTATGAAAAAAATATTTGTGTGATTCATCTCTTCCACCTTTCCTAAGCCTTACATGAAAAAAAAGAGGAAAAAAAACTCCTTTTCCTCCCTACCTGAGACTTTCACCATAAATTGGAGTCTGAGTCTCCTATCTCTATAACAAGTGCTGAGATTGGGATAGAAAGTCTTCGGACTGCCACTCTCTTCTTTCTCTTTCTAAAATAACAAAGGGTGGGGGGTAGGTGCCATCTCCAAGTGCCTTATAACTTCCATGATTAGTAACATCTAAAACCCAGGAACGCCACTGAGAGATTACAAAGGGTGCACATGGATGATCAGAGAGAGGTAGCATTTGACATATTTTGCTACATCTGTGTGGTCCAACCAAAATCTCTCCCCTTAGATCCACACAGTCTCTGCCAATGACCCCAGGGCTGAATTATTAGGTTCAATGTGTATTATAGATCAAAGAGGAAGAGACCTCTTAGTTTAACAGCATTTTCAATTATGTATTGAATGGTTTGCTTTCAATAATCCATTATTTAATTAAAGAAGAGTGATTTCTTCCAGCATTTTAATTAGTTATCCAAGGTCTGATCATTGAGAAGTCAAGTTACTGAGGAAATGGAAGAGGAGATGGTGGAGAGGACATCACATCACTTTCCCCGTCTGCACCTGACACCATTACTTCCCCTTAGTTAGAATCTGGTTATAGAGGTTTGCTTTTAGCACTTTACCAACTTTTTCCCCCTAAAGCTATGTACCTTTGGTTCCTGCAAAACACAATATATGTCCTAAGGGTAGAGTTTCCTTTCTTTTTCAAGAAGCCTTGACAGGCAGCCTCCTAATATTGGGAGTATAAAAAGAAACACAAAGGAACTTGCCACTTCCACTCCCAGCTTTTATAAAGACCATCTGCTGATACAGCTCCTCACTGGAGAGTCATTCAGCCTTGCCTATGAATATATCAGGTGCAAATCTATCTTTCCAGCATTCCAACCTCTCCCATTTGTCTTTTCAAGGCTAACACTCCTTAAAAAACAAGTATTTCTTTTACATATCTGTCATGGGCTTATTATCAAAATTTTGAGAGGAAAAAAAGAAATCATGCACAGAGTTGTGGTGTTTAATCAGAAATTAGTTGATTTTGAATCTACAAAATGTCAAACAGTAGTCTTCAGTCTATTGTGAATTATCTGACCTTCCTGATAATCTGGGTCACTTTCCCTAAGACAATCAAATGTGGTGCAGCAGTGTCACCTTAACCATAAGAAGAGGCAAGTTGAATTATCTAAAAGGGGGAATTTCTAATTTCTTATTGTCCGGTGAATATGTGTCACAAGTATTTTATTTTGAAATTTGACATTTCATGATGATGAGGATTACTTTCTTCCTTCCCAGAGAAGACAATATCATTTGGGCCAGTCTATCACCTGGTAGCTCTCATTCATGCTGCCCTGAAAACTTGTTGCTGTATTTCACAACGCAAAAGGCTTAAGCACAAACATAGTGTCAAGTTGTCCATAAGCTGGGAAATTAAAGCACATTTACATGAAGTCATATGAATAATATTAGTGTCATTAGTTAATTCTTCCAACTCTAGACAGTAAGTGTTAACAATAAAATAATTGTATTTTGGAAAAATCGTCTCATCTCCTTTTCTCTTTGGGTTACAGAACCATGAAAATAAAGCAAATATTTTTTATTGTGTTTCTCATGGGGTAAAGGCTGGCAATATTTCTCTTACTACTCTAGTAATTTCCTCAGGTTGTAAACACAGTTTTTATGCAATGGAAGTTGATGAAACTACAAAAAAAAATTTCAAAAGCATCTGCATTAGGTGACCAAGATAAATTTCCCACCATATGGTCACACTCACATGGTCAATCCTACAAAACATAACCAAAGAAAAATTAAGATTAAAGGAGGACTTTTTCCAGATCTCATCCTGATAAAATTCATTATTGTTTCTAGAGAAAAAAGGCAATAAAGAAAAAAACATAACCAAAAACATGTCTATGATTTATTTTAAATAACCCAGAGAAATTTATCAGTTTAACATAATCAAAAGAAAACCATCTCTTGCAGTTTATAGAAAAGATTGAAACTTTTCAGAAAGTTATCCAAAAGAAAAGGTTATATTTCAAATGCAAAAGTGATTTACTGTTCTCATAAATTGCTACTCAATCATGTGAAATCTGGGAGAGAGAAAAGTTCTTAATGAAGTTATGAACATTTTTATTTAGATTCATTTTAAAAGAACAATTGTTCACGCTAAGTCATAAGAAAGATGATGGCACTTTGTTTCCTGAACATTTTGTAATTGGAGGACTGACAACTCCTTTATATTCTTAACGGTCAGATGGAGACTTAAAGCACTGTTGTGTCAACTCTGAACACTCCCCTATAAGAGAAGGCCCTATGTAACTTTATTCAATGGTCATCTTTTGAGTCTAGTCCAATATTCTCATGTAATATCCAAAATAATAGAAACCCCAGGGACACAAGAGTAAACAATCTGTCAAGTCTGAATCAGTGGTAGCCTCAAAATACTATCAACTATCTTGGTCAGGGATTGGCAGGAGTGAAAACCCTTATTGGTCATTTTTCAAATTGCCTTTATGACTTGATTTCCCACCACAGTTGATTTCAAGCTACCAACTTGATGTCACTGAACATAAAGTTGGGAAGAGATGCACAGTAACACATCCTTATACCTACCAAGCAGATGCAGTCAATGTGAGAACAAAACCCTTTAGAATATAGGTAATAGCAAAGTACTAAAAGTAATTAGGAAGTGATTAATCATAAGCAATTCTTACCTTGTTTTTAATATAATGCATTCAAATGTAAGTTTATATAATTTAATTTTAATATTGGCTGTGTTTAACTATCAACTTAAAAAATCCTGATCATTTACCAGTGGGTTTTCATGAGCTCTTATCACCTGGCTGTGACACATTACTAGTTCTGACTGAGTTCCTGTCCCTGACTTGTTGGCCTGGTGGATTCTACATGCTACAAAAAAAAAAGAATTTAAACTGATTATCCTCAACATGGTGACCCCTCAGTATTAAAAACAGGACCATTCCAAGGTCTTAGACTCTTTGGAGAGACTGAGAAAATCTATTGAACTTTGCCTCAGAAAATTGTATGGATACAGACACCAAGTTTTACTTATAATTGCAGGGAGTTGTTTCCCAAGCCCTCCTTACAACCCCAGCTATTTTGAGGCAAGTAATGAGGGGAAGGCTGACAGTCATTAAAGGATAATGTGAAGGGGGACTAAAGAAGCATCATCAAGGGGCACTGCTAATGTATGACCTTATAAAATCAATTTCCATTCAATTGATTTATCAAATAGCTTACCTAGAAATAACAAGCTAACTGTTAACCCTTTCAGGTATTGTATTACTTTCCAAGGGCTGCCAATGCAAAAAAACACAAACTGGGTGGCTTAGAACAGACTTGTTGTCTCAGTTCTAGAGACCAGAAGTCTGAAAACAAGATGTAAGCAGGGCTGTACTCACTCTGAGGCTCTGGGTAGAATCCCTGCTTGCCTCTTCCTAGCTTCTAATTGGTGGTTGGTGATGTTTGGTGTTCCTTGACTTGTAGTTGTATCACTCCAGTCTCTACTTCTTTTATCACATGGTTACTCCCTGTGTGTCTATATATCCCCGTATAAAGACACCAGTATTAAAGGCCTATCCTACACTCCAGTATTACCTTATCTTAACTAATTAAATCTGTAAGAACCCTGTTTCCAACTAAGGCCACAGAAGCCCTAGGGGTCAGGACTTCAAGGTATCTTTTCGGATAAAACAGTTCAAACAATAACAGGTGTTAAGGCAATAATTTCATAAATTATGGATGATAATAATTGGTCCTGTATATGAAGGCTTTCTCCCAAATAGAATTGTTTGGTCAATATCATTATTTCTCTTATGATTTTGAAAGGGAAGGTATTTATTTTCCTATTTAACAAAACTAGAAGCTCTCTCACTTATAGAAAAAACTTACCCCAAATCATCTAGTGCAGCAATAGATTTGGTAGAATATAAGGCCAGGGTTCTTTTTAAAGCCCAAATTCACTTTCTTACTCACTGAAGCCCTTTCTCAGGCTTTGCTCTGAGCCTCCTCTGTGCATGCTCCATCTGCACAGAAGCCCCCTTCTAAACAGGAGAAAGTGCACAAATCTCTCAACAAATGAAGTAAAATATTCTACCCCAAAGGTTATTTAACTTCATTTATAAAAAAGTGTATTTTACCTGATGTCTTCAGTGACAAAAATAGCTCTGTGTCCACAAAAACACCCATTTCTGAGCTACTTTTTAATGTCTTTAGAGCTTGTGCTATAGTTTTACAGTTAGAAGCATGCTGTTTTTGGACACAGAGATAAAACACACACACGAAAAATGTTGCCCCAAAAGAAAAAGCAGATTCTTTTATTCGTTCAATAGTTCTTTAGGGCTTCCACTACACAAAGCAGAAAGGGTTCAAAAAGCAGACCTACTTACATTCAGTCCCTTTGCATTCAATAGCTGTTGAATACTAACTGTGTGCAAAGCCCCAAATATAGTTGAGTTCAATTATCGGAAAGGCGAGATGTCCGAAAAATTAGTGTGATTTGTTCACACTCCCTTTTAGTCAATGATGCCAAAATCTGACATGACATTGTTTTCTCAATTCTACTTTATTAAGGTTAGTACTTGCTTCCTGACAACCATTTAATTCCTAATTCTTCAGTTTTGTACTCCAGACAGGTTTTCTTAAAAAAAAAAAAGAACCCTAAAATCTAATATAAAATTTAAGAGCTACATTAGTTTCAGTAAAAGTGATCCTAGGGAAAGAAAAGGTATACATTTGAGATAGTCTCAGCAAAGCACGGATCATTATTGACAGTCAGGGGCTGACATGTGACAAGTAGTCAAACGTTTCTCAAGAGTTTCATAAAACTTGCCCAAACATTGTTCATAAGAATGAATTCTCAGTTATTCTCTTCTTGTTGCAATTTCCAACCCAATGAAGGGATCCATTATATAGGAGTCCTGGTAGGTCCGTTTTGGGGCCTGAGCTCAGTATCTAATAAAGAAGCCTGTTTTATTTCCCAGTAAGTCTATTGAGAGAAATCTACCTTCATGAATCAGAAATTTTATGCTCGTGTCTAGAGCGATGCATATCTGAATTTGGTGCTATTTCCATATAAGCATGCCTGCTATTTCTTAGTTTCGTTGTGTTGAGTAGTTAGTTACTCGCTATCTTCCATATGCTATGAACTACCCCAGATGACAAGGATGGAGAGATCAGAGAGAGAAAGAATTCTGTATGAATCTCAGTATAGTACAATCCTAGCCAATAGCACTTTCTACAATAATGGAAACATTTCATTCCTGCACTGCCCATTTTGATAGCCACTAGCCACTTATGGCCACTCAGCATATGAAATGTGGCAAGCTAAATGAAAAATTCAACTTTTAATTTTAATTGCCATATGTGGATAATGGCTACTGCATTGGACAGCACAGGTCTGATGGGACAGACAGGCCCATACAGTGATAAATATAATAATAAACAGAGTTTCCAGCACAGAAGGGTTCAACCTGAGAGATGAGGTTATGGCTGAGTAGCTCTGAGGTTACAGAGAGTTGCTCTCAGGAGGTGATGTCTGAGCTGGGTCTTGATGTTGAAATTTGCCAGGTGACAAAGGGGAGAAAGGGTTCTAGAAAGAACAT
The DNA here is from genome assembly GCA_036589455.1 of Ateles fusciceps. Lineage (NCBI taxonomy): Eukaryota > Metazoa > Chordata > Mammalia > Primates > Atelidae > Ateles > Ateles fusciceps. The sequence continues at coordinate 1,003,999 of JAZHEH010001015.1, forward strand.
CATAAGGACACACGGGGAGCAAATGAACCTAGTGAAAACAAAAACCTGCAAATACTCATTTGGACACAAAATCTAGCTGTGAGGCACTGAGTATAAATGTCATCGTTCTGACTTTTGTAAAATTAGTTTTCAAGGCACATCTATGTTCACATTTTGTTTTTACCTATAGAACAAAGAATATGAGACTATTTCTTACCTGGAGTACTATACTATACAATGTACATATTAGATTAAAATCTACAATCATGGCAGAAAATGGCTCATCTGAAATTTACATTTAGTTACAAGAACTCTTCAATTTCCTATACTAACTGCTAATAAGTCTGTCCTATCATATTTTGGCAAATGTAAATTTCTGAATGGAGATATAGAATTTTATGTGTCTATTACATTTCATCTAGATAATTTCAAACCATATTTTAGCCCTCTAAGATCTTTCAATATGTTGAATAAGTCCTCCTTGGACAAACTCTTTAACCCAGATTTGTGCTATTCACATATTTAGAAGTTCAAAAATCTGTCTACATCTGTGTTAAAGGACAAAATTCTAAGTAGAAATGGGAAGGGATGGAGCCTTGTAGAGGTCTGTCAGAGACAGATCCTTGGTAAAGGTCAAGGTGGGTCACCAGGACTGAGATTCTTCAACTTCCTTCTCCAGCTGCAGATTTGGTCTGTAGCTTCCGTGTTTACTAAGTGGACACATTGTACATTTATTTGGTTCAGCACAACAAATACTGTCTTAATGGCTTGGTTTTTGTTTGTTTCCTAATCAGGCAATATTCTAGGCAGAGGGGATACAAACGTGTAAAGATGAGCATTAGTCTGAGACTTGTATCAAGCGATAAATTGATGGCCCAGTTAAGTCTTGATTGTTGTGTGTCTTTATCAAAATAGCTATCTAAAAAAATGTTCACAGTTTAGGACATCATGAGTCAAATTAGATTTCAGCAGGGTAAGAGAAGACAGAGAAACAGAGGGAAAGGGAGGTTTGAGTGTGTTTCTAACTTCAAAGAGAGGCAAAGACGAAAAAAGTGATGTGTTTCAGAAGAGAAATAAATCAAGCAGAGAGTGTGGTAAGGCGGGAGTGGACTTATTTTTTCAAAGCATATTAGAAACATTTTGTTTTACTTTTTTATTTTTTATTTTTTTTTGAGACAGAGTCTTACTCTGCTGCCCAGGATGGAGTGCAGTGGTGTGATCTCAGCTCACTGCAACCTCCGCCTCCTAGGTTCAAGCAATTCTCCTTCCTCAGCCTCCTGAGTAGCTGGGACTGCAGGCACATGCTGCCATGCCCGACTTTTTTTTTGTATTTTTGTAGAGATGAGATTTTACCCTGTTGCCCAGGCTGGTCGCAAACTCCAGAGCTCAGGCAATCCACCTGCCTCGGTCTCCCAAAGTGCCGGGATTACAGGCATGAGACACCACAGCTGGCCTCTTTTACTTTTTGAATATTTTACTCATACAATATTTAATCAATTTATACATGGTTGTGATAGCAATCATTGGTGATTGCAATATGAAACAACATAAAGATATTGAGAAAAATGGAAGATTTAGGGTGAAAACTTTTAAAACATAATTGAGAATTATATTTAGTAGAGAATTTAGTATTTGTTATGAAAATACTTACTATTATTTGTTATTGGCATGACTATTACCAAATAATGGCAAATTGAGGGAAAAAAATCCATCTCAAGATGTATTTAATCATACATAGGTGCATTCTCCAAGAAGAAATCTAATTGACTATGAATGTCCAAAAAAATTAAAACATCATGGGACAATCAGGTTTGTCAGATTTATTTGCAATGTTAAATTTGATCCATTATAAGAGTTCTTAAAATTTGACATACTGGGCTACTAGAATAATTTTGACTCTTAAATAGTCAAAAAGGTTGTTAATTAAAACATTTAACTAGAATTATCTTTCCAACTAAATTTAATTTGCAGTCTGTAAAGCAAAAGCTGTATCTACTACCAATTTTATAATAGTAATTGCAAGGTCATGTTTACATAATATATTCACCCACTGAAGTTTGAGAATCGTTAAGTTCATATCCTACAAGAAACTAGGCATAACATACAATCCTGGTATGAAATGAATTCCTCAATTTATTTGATGTATGAATATTTTTCTTCCTTATTGATTTATTTATTATTGAGATGGAGTTTCACTCTCGTTGCCCAAGATCATGCAATGGCATGATCTTGGCTCACTGCAACCTCTGTCTCCCAGGTTCAATGATTCTCCTACCTCAGCCTCCTGAGTAGCTGAGATTACAGTCACACGCCACCATGTCTGGCTAATTTTTTTGTATTTTTAGTAGAGACAGGGTTTCACCCTCTTGGCCAGGACTTATTTAATTTTTTAAGGCAACTTTCTATTCTCTGGAAAAGCAAGTAATTAGAATAGAAATTGCCTCTTTACCCTCCCACTTCCCTTACATTCATAAATTGGTGGAAATTTTGAGAAAGATTTGACTAGAATCTATTACTTTATTCACTCTCAAGGATGGTTTTTAAAAAGAGTATTCTGTCAATAAATTCAACTGTAAGGAGAAAAAGCAATGAAACTCAAAGGATCTAGATGGCTGCTTTTTATAGAACATCTTATGGGCAATGTTAATTTTAACATTTTGTAAAAGAGTTAAGCAATATGACTCTTCCTGAGACATACTGACTACAGTTACCTAAGTTGAGATTTCTTTCTTGTTACTATAACTGAGCTAAATAGTTTTGTCAGTGTGGGCAATTTTCAACTTAGCTATATTTGTGATAAGGTTCATGGTGCAATGCCTGATCATTCAATGCAAAATAAGCTATGATCTTTAAAAACTTGCCCTAATTCAAACAAAACTCCTTATTTATCCCAATCCACGTTACAGAGTGGAAAGGATGTCCCTCTGATACGTAACATTAAAAAAAAATCTTAGAAAATTCTCAGAACTTATAAAAATTAGAGCGTTTAGCTACTTATTCCTGCTAGGTAGAAGTTTTAATTCTATCAGTGAAACACCAGAAATATGCAGCCAGCAAAACAGAACTATGTGCGCCAATCCATATTACTTCCTGGGAATTCAAAGAACTCGGCGAATTCATTTTTTTGTCTCTGTCCAAGTCTGAACTTGAACCGTGAAAGATCTTAACTTTATACCCTTTTCTATCCCAAATTTTCTTTGAAATACAGTCTCTTTAGCCAATACTCATGACTACATGAGGCAATAATAGAACTCCAGTCTCTCATTTAAATGTTCATGGCAAGAGACTTTACATTAATATTAGAGGGGGATCAGTGTTATTGTGAGAGGGAATATTCTCATTGTGTTTTACACAGGAGTTAGAATATTCTAGAGTTATAGTGTGCTCTTCTTATACTTTCTTCCACTGCCAAGCACATTCTTGTACCTTTGCCAAATGTTCTTGTAAGTTGAAGTTAGATCCTACTTAAAAATCTCTACATAAAATGAAACCAGTTATAGCCAGCTAAGAAGAACTTTTCTTATCCTTCTGCCTTTGACTAACCCATCACACCTTGCAGCCACTTTTCAACAAGTTTTATGGGTCTTAATAGATGTTACAAAACCGTTGTCTTTTTCTTGTCAGAAATATTTTCTAATTTGAACTTTATTTAACTTATCTTTATGGCAACTGGAACAATCATTTAGAAAAAAAGACTGTGATTACCGGATTCACTCCTCTAACTAGATATTGCACCATGCTGATGATTCTAATAACCTCATTTCACATGAGTTTTTTAAAAATTTGAGACCAAGTCTCACTGTATCACCCAAGCTTGAGTACAGTGGTGCAATCTTGGCTCACTGCAATCTCTGCCTCTGGGTTCAAGCAATTTTTCTGCCTCAGCCTCCCGATGTAGCTGGGATTGCAGGCATGTACCACCATGCCCAGCTAATTTTTGTAATTTTGGTAGAGACGGGATTTCGCCATGTTGGCCAGGCTGGTCTCGAACTCCTGGCCTCAAGCAATCCAACTGCCTCAGCGTCCCAAAGTGCTGGGATTAGAGGTGTGAGCCACAAGATGTCTTAAGTCATCAGAGAAAAGGTTCAAGAAAGTCACGTACCTTCTGTTGTACTGATTATGAGTTTGTACAATTGTCATAAATAGCAACTCTGTCTATTAAGAATCAGTGGCTTAAGGAAGGTGGTATCTGGCATCTTTTACGGAAAGATAAACTCTCAGTCTATAACAATAGAGGAACTGGAGAAAGAAATTAACCAGAGAAATGTGGAGCTGGAAGGAGACTCAGAGGTCACTTATTCAAATATCCTATCATATGCATAAAACCTGTTCATCTCCACAAAACGGTTCATACAGAAACTGCTTGAGCACTTCTAGAGGATGAGGCAAGTTCACTCTACTCTAAACAGGCTAGCTGAAAATTCTCACTTACAGTGAACTGCAATCTGTCTTCACAACACATTGCATTTCATTCTGCTTATCAAATAACAAACACTTGGGGGGAGTTCCTGTGTATTCAGCCCCTGTACTGAGTAGGATGGTGGGATTGAAAGACATTTGAAAACATACTTTCGGCTGGACGTGGTGGCTCACGCCTGTAATCCAAGCACTTTGGAGGCCAAGGCAGGCAGATCACCTGAGGTCGGGAGTTCAAGACCAGCCTGACCAACATGGTGGAACCCTGGCTTAAAAAAAAAAAAAAAGAAAAGAAAGAAAACATACTTTATTCTTCTCCCATGGGAAGGAAAAAGAATGACTAAGCTTCATGCTTCCACCATTCATATAAGGGGCGGACAAGGCAGCCAGCACTTAGGCAAGACAGTGGTGTCCAAAACCTGTAGACTACGATAATAACACCTCATGAGTTTGTTTTAAAGATTAAACTTGCATTCAGAATTGCTTAGTAAATTGTTAGAGTTGCACAAGTGCAAATGCTAATTTTCACAGCATCCCTTGCAGATTTCTGTGGTAAAATATTCTACCTTGCGCTATAATAAGTGATTTGTTTAGCTGCTAGTTATGGAAGAAACGGTAACATATTGTCCCTTTGTTTTGTGCTGAGTGCTTACTACAGTTCTGGCATACCAAAAATGTTCATAAAGATCTGCTGAATTAATCCAAATGACCACTCATTCAGGATTCTCACAAATGATGACATTACTGAATAGTATTGCAGATTAAAAGGAGGACTGTCACCATAAAGATAAATAACTAGTTCACCTTAGATATGATCTGTTTAAGCATGAAGCATCCTGAAGTACTAATCTAGACGGTAAATAAGAGAATAAGACAGGATGAGAAGTTTTAGAAGTTTTCACAAAGAGGCAGTGGGTAATAGGACATCATGTAGGGAGAGAAACTGAAGAGGGATCTCTTCACGGAGGAAACAACAGAAGTTCAACCTAAAAGCTGAGACAATACTAGGTATTGGGATTGGCAGAATAAACAGCTTAGAGAGAAAGCCAGAATGTACAGCCTTATTCAACTAAATCTGCTGTTACTCACACTTTATTTACTCTCCTAATACGCTCTTTGACCTACCAATAAGTATGTGGTAATATCTATTCTCTGTCCAACCTAATTTGATGGAAAACAGTGTGGTGATTCCTCAAGGGTCTAGAAATAGAAATACCATTTGACCCAGCAAGCCCATTACTGGGTATATACCCAAAGGATTATAAATCATTATATTACAAAGATACATGCCCACATATGCTTATTGCAGCACTGTTCACAATAGCAAAGGCTTGGAATCACCTAAATGCCCAGCAATGATAGACTGGATAAAGAAAATGTGGCACATATACACCATGGAATAGTATGCAGCCATAAAAAAGAAATGAGTTCATGCCCTTTGCAGGGACATGATGAAGCTGGAAACCATCAATCATAGCAAACAGACACAAGAACAGAAAACCAAACACTGCATGTTCTCACTGATAAGTGGGTGTTGAACAGTGAGAAATATGGACACAGGGGAACATCACACATTGGGGCCTGTTGAGGGGTGGGGGCTGAGAGGGATAGCAGGGGGGTGGAGGGATAGGGGAAAGATAGCACTAGGAAAAATACCTAATGTTGATGATGGGGTGATGGGTGCAGCAAACCACCATGGCAAGTGCGTACCTATGTAACAAACCTGCACCTTCTGCACATGTACCCCAGAACTTAAAGTACAATAAAAAAATTTAATTAAAAAATTTTAAAAAAGAAAAATTAAATAAGATCTATACTTCTAAAAAGTTTGCAGACTCCTAAATAGACAACACTTACTTAAAACAAGAAAACGAAAATAAAAATAATTTAGACTAGGGTAGCCAAATCGCAGGATTGTGAATTTAAACTGTGCTGCTATTTGCCACAGCTTCTACAATTGCAATAGAAACAACAGAATAGTGTGGATCTACCACACTGATAAAGCTTTATGAATGAGAGAGGTCCACAATTGAGCCATACATAGGTAAAGGTTTGACAAATTTTATCTTCACCCAAGTAAATCCTTGGGCTTGAATCCTGTCTCCTCTACTTACTAGCTGTATAAACTTAGACAATTTAGGTAACCTGTCTTGGCTCAATGCCTTTATCAGTAAACTATGAAAATTAATAATAGGTATCAAAGAATTGTCATAAGGATTAATTGATTGGCTCACGCATAGCACATTGAAATATGTAAAGATGTTAGCTAAACCCCTTATTTCTTTTATTGGCTTAAAGTAATATTTTGCTATGAATCAGGCATATTGTGGTCTGCTTCATGTATATTCTACACGTATTTCTATAAAAATAGTTTCTTTCACACAATTTAACACAATAAGCTACTCTTCCAATTACGATATTCAAAATATCAATAAATGCTTAGGTGGATAGGATAGAAACGGGGTATTGCATGTAACAGAATTGTGTGCAAGAAAATAAATCCAATACTGTTTGCTTATACAATCTCTTTGATCATTTTTGTAATTGTGGCAAAACAGGAGCTTTGCCTATTTTTAAAATTTGAATTATCTTATTTAGAATATAAGAGAATAATCTAGTTGAGAAAAGATCATTGCATTAGGAATTAGCATCTCTGGGTTCTAATGTGGCGTCTATCACTAACTTCCTATGATTTCTTGAAAAAATAAAGTAACATTTCAGCTTTAATTTTCTCACTGTAAAATGAGAGAATATGGTGTCTTTCCTCTTACCTCAAAGATATGTGCTGCAGGTCCAGTGATGATTTCATATTCCAAAGTGGTATTAAGCAAAATCTAGGCATTATCTTTTTACATCTCAGATGCCATCTGATATAGACAAGTGGCTGCAGAGCTCTGTCTCTGGCTGTACAGTGAGTGGACACGTGGGTGCCGGGGCTGTAACCATAGCCCCCATCTCTGGTCCCTTCCTGGCTTTGATAGTCTGAAATTGTTTTCTGCTACGCCAGTCATAGTAGCAATCAGAATCAGTTTCATCACCTAAGTTATTAACTGATGGACAATTCCCATCATGTCATTATAACTTTTGCCATTCCTATAAAAGAAACCTGACTTGCCATGAAGTGAGAAATGGTCTGTTGGTTTGTGAGTACATCTGTGTGTTCTCTAAATTCTTGTCTTATCTGTATTTGTTCTATTTTCAAGAAAAGAAAAGGAAGCAAAGTGTAATTTCTTTCCAATATTCAGTGACTAACTTCTCCAAAACCACAGCAAAATAAAAAATCTTTTTTTTTTTTTTTTTTAAGACCGAGTCTTGCTCTTGTTGCCCAGGCTATAGTGTAATGACGCAATCTCGGCTCACTGTAACCTCCACCTCCCAGGTTCAAGTGATTCTCCTGCCTCAGTCTCTTAAGGAGCTAGGATTACTAGCGCCTGCTATCATGCTCGGCTGATTTTTGTGTTTTTAGTAGAGACGAGGTTTCAGCATGTTGACCAGGCTGGTCTTGAACTCCTGACCTCAGGTGATCTGCCCACCTCAGCCTCCCAACTCCCTGTAATACTGGGATTATGGGCATGAGCCCCACACCCAGCCAAGGAAACAATCTTATAAAATGTATTTTTTTAAAGAATTAAATTATGGTCAAAATTCTGAAGATTAAAAAACTATAATCTGAAGTATGATTATTTTGAGAGATATTGTATGATAAATTATTCTATCACCACACTCACTGTAATTAATGGAAAATATTTATAATAATTTAAAGTCACATCATTTAAACAGATTTCAAATAGAAGGGATGTTCTCTGTTACGTATCTTTTGAAAAAACTCTATTTTCTAGGTTGCCAAAGTTAGAACATTGTACTAACGATAAATAAATATTGCCTGAATTTTTCAAAATAATACTACGTTAAAAAACCTGGAGTCTTTTGCCATTCATAAGTCAATTCATAGCTAATAGTAAATATTGCAATGTAATATTTAGGATATATAAGGATGGTACATGGCCCCCAAAAGATTATATGTGTGTAATTTTTTTCAACCAAGGCTGCTTCTAGAACATATATAAATGTTACTGCAAATTTCATCATACATAATTCACATCTTTCTCCTTTTTAATAGAGATTAAAGTTTTATATGCAAAATACATAAGCAGAAGCAAGATAAGGTAGTAGAAACATAAACATTTGAGAACAAAATGCCTTATCATCTAAAATGCTTATATTACCATGTTTATTAAAAACAATGGACTCTTCATCTATTATAGATTTTATAACAGAATGTGTAACAATGGAGAACTGAATAAGAGCCAGGTTAAGATACATAATAGAGGAGTCTTTCATTTTTTTAAAACATGCAGGAATTTCTCTTACAGAGCATCTCTCTTTGAAATGATTTTTGTTATGTCTACAGAGGAACAATCCTTTCATAAACAAAATTTTAAAATCTGTCAATCATTTGTATGTTTCAATATAAAATATAGTTCTGCAGTGCTTGGACTTTCTATTTTATCTTTAATAATTGTATAAAGTAAGAGGAAAGACTAATATTTTTTTACAGAAACATCCAGAAATTTAAAATATGCATACATCAGATAAACTTCTGACATTTTCCAATTTGGCCTGCTAATTTAGTAAAAATGTGCTTTTATTATACAATACGCAGATTCTAATTCCTTGCATACTATATTCTGTCATGTCCAAGACACTTCAGATTATTCATTTTTGGAATGAGGTGATATATAAATAAATAAACCCCAAGCACAATATTCATTAACCAACCAGTAAACACTAAAAAACAAATTACCTGAATTCCTCTACTGACTTAAAAGGTTGTAAATATTGGCAGCTTTGCTGTTTAAATAGCTTGAGTTTCTTGCTGGGCAATATAGATAAGAAGGGAAAACTATTATTTCAGTAGAATGAAATGCATTAGGTTAAGGAATAAGTATATTAAATACATTTGTTCAGACAAATTGGAAATAATTTTTGTGTTATATGAGTTGAAACACAGTATGGTAAGTCAGAGAATTCAGGAGCAACACTGACAATAACAGGGGGAAAAAAAGTTGATGAGGATTGCTCAGAGTTTCCATGCTTTCGATCCCAGGAATGTGGTAAACTACATGCACAGATGAAGTGAGCCAACTCCAGTGGAGGACCCTCTTAGAACTAAACCATTTGGGTCCCCTTGCCCATTTCCTCAGATATGTAACTCACTTGCTTTATATTAATGGCTTTACAATGAGATAACCTATATAGAAATGGATGAAGATTAACCATGGACCAAAACCCAAGTATTTTTCTAAGTTTTATCTTGGAGGATATTTGAATTAGAGTTTGGCAGCAGGTGTGTGGTCAACAAATGATGAAGTCACAAGGTGATGGTCTTTGGTTGTAAAACAATTTGCTTGTACTAGACCTGCAAACTAAAGAGTTTCTTGGAAATCTACAGGGCTTTGCATTTTGTCTTTTCTGGTTGTTTGTTTGTTTGTACTTTGAATGTTTGTTTTTTTGGTAGCCATTGTGCATGGGCAGTTGGGACAGAGCTGAGAATCATAGAGCTCCTTGTCAAGCGAAAACCTGGATTGCTTTTACTGCTTCTTACCCAGAGAGTTAGTATAGATAGAAAACGGGAGTGAACAATATTTGGGTTTTGTTTTTAATCTTAAAAATATTGCTTCTGGCCCAGGTGCAGTGGCTCATGCCTGTAATACCAGTACTTTGGGAGGCGGAGGCAGGTGGAGGTCAAGAGTTCAAGACCTGCCTGGCCAACATGGTGGCAAGAGCAAGATAAGGTAGTAGGGATGGTCTCTGTTATGTATCTTTTGAAAAAAATGCATAACTCTACTAAAAATACAAACAATAGCCAGGTGGTAGTGGTGTGTGACTGTCATCTCAGCTACTTGGGAGGCTTTGGCAGGAAAATCACCTGAGCCTGGGAGGCGGAGGTTGCAATGAGCCAAGATCACATCACTGTACCCAAGCCTCAGTGACAGAGTGAGACCCTATCTCAAATATATATAATATATATGTATGTGTGTGTGTGTGTGTATATATATATATATATATATAACACACACATGTATATATACATATAATATATACATGTGTGTGTGTGTGTATATATAATATATACATGTACATATATATAATATATAAAGCCTCTGGTACAAAATATCAGACAGGATTTTTTTGTCTTCTTCTAAGAAGCTTACTGAAATTTTAGAGAGAGAAATAAAAACCAATAAACTTAAAACAGTTCCGAAAAAAAAAAGACTGGGTTGAGAAGATAACTAGGCCTCAGTGGAGCAGCTTTTTGGATAGAATACAGAAGAGAAGAAATTTAAAAAAAATCATATATCTGTTTTAAACAAAGCAGGCGAAACTAAGACTTAAAACATTCACAAGAGAAAGTCTTTAAGTATGTAGGAGCTGCTCTTTATGACAACAACTCAGAGATGTATAGTAAATATAGAGTGAGGCAGGAAAATTAGGGAAGTCTGTCAAAGAAATACCTGGGGCATTTGCCACCCACTACTGTCTGGTCCCTGCTGAAGCATCATTAGGAATAAGATTTCTCCTAATTCCTAAAATTATGAAACTACTCTCTAAAGAAATTTAATGATTTTCACAGGTAGGAATGAGACTTAAGTCATTCTCATTCTGTAAGATTTCTAACATACTGCTAGTCCTCCTAACACTGTAGAGTGAAACCAGCTAGGTCACCAATCTAGCTGATCAGCTCCATTTTGGAGCAGAGAGACATTTGGGGATAAAATTTTCCATAGTGACAGAGACATTACTCAACATCCTATTTATTTCATACATATCAAGGAAACATCAACGATTACCAAAAACACTGAGGAAATTAATAACACAGCCCAGAGGAACTAAGGCAAGCCAGGAGAACAACCAACCCTAAAAGGCATTAAGTTAATGCAAGAAACAGGAAAGAAGCTTATAATAGTCTCATTGATGATTTAAGAAATTGCTGTATCTATAAAGCCAGAATAGAATGTTAGGGAGAAGTCTAAGAAAAAGCGTTCTCAAAGCTTAAAAATCCGTAAGAAACTAGTAAAAAAGCTTAAAAAGTTGAAGAGTCTCATTTTGCATTCAGCCAAAAGATAAATAAATAGAAACAATAAGAAAAAGATGAACAGACATAAAGAATTAATCCAGGATGCCAACATCTATCTAATAAAGGTTTTAAGAGGGGAAAAAAAAGACTTAGAAAATAAGATGGCTGAAAAACATAAAATAAAAAAATAGGTTAAAAAATATCCTGTGATCAAAAAATTGGCAGCACTCATTAGAATACAGTGGTTGTTATGCGGTTAAGTGACCAGCAAGACCCATACCTACTGAAAATGCCAGGTCTCCAAAGATTCTTAGAATATTCTAAAAACTTCCAAAGTGAGACACTGCCTATCTACAAGGAAAGGGAAATTAAATTGCCGTTATATTTCTCATCAGCAATATTCAATGCTACAGGACAACAGAGGAATGTCTTCAGAGTTCTAAGGGAAAATTATTTTGAACTTTCAGTTGTACTATTAAGTAAGTATGATGGAAAATAATGACACTTGATATTTACAAGGAGTCATTTTTCCCAATACCTTTCTGAAATATTGCTTGTGAATATCAAATATGAAAAACAAAAAACAAAAAGGAAACCCAAGCATGAAGGAATCAGATAGAGAACAAAACAATAAGCATAACCTAAAAAGAATGGACTAGGAGTGAAAAGGAAAAATATCCTGAAATGACAGTTATGTGGTTGAACTGAACAATTATCAACACAGATAAGAACAGTGATCCAGACAGCTCCAAGGGAAAAAAACGGTATCTTAATGTATTTTCACTTTAGTAGTAGGACATAAGAATTATATTATATTAGTGATAAGGTAAAGGCGTGTTATTATCTTTTAAAGACAATAAAATATTTTAAAATTCTAGAAAAAGCAAAATGGGAAGTCATAGCCAAATAATAAAGAAAATTAATATATGTTTTGGTGACTAAAAGTAGAGAAGCTGTTTGACCTCCATGCTCGAGAGGTACATACTTGGAGAAAAATAATTACATTTTCTTACTATGGGTCCAATTATAGTACTTAGCTCTGCAGGGAATCATAATTGGATAATCATACTGTAGTAGTGTGTTGTTTCTTGGTTTTAAATTTTATAATCAATCTAACAAAATAATTATGGTTAGCTAAGAACATGTATGAATGTAAAAATACATGCACAGCTGACAGAAGATATAATACATAAGTTGAAGGCTTAAGCAAATGGATAAACACACTTAATTACAGTGGATTTCTGCAAAACATTTTTACACTAATACAAAGACTTTTAAAAAGCCATTATCATGATACACATTTTATGTATATTATTTTTCCCTTACGAGGACATGAATTCTCAACTTAGTTTTCTATAAATGACCAAACATATAACAAAAATAGGAAAAAAAAAATCCAGTGAGTGTTTTCACAAGGTGATGATCAAAGACAGGTAAATCCTGAAGTTTGAAATTCTAAGTTCTTCCCACTCTTTTGAGGGACTTCCACACCAATCAAAGGATGAAATTTATAGAGAAAAATTCTATTTCTAAAAAATTTTATATTTCTATGAAACTATAAAATAAGAACTCAAATTAGTGTTTAACAGACAGATTATATCTATCAATCTTTCTCATTTATACCACATACTTTAAATCATTTTCTATATAGTACATTGGGACATGTTATTTGTAGACATTTGGGATGTTATAAACACTGCCATACACACTTGCAGACCCAAATTCAGGCCTATTTGAGTATTTGTGTATTTGCTCCATAGTGTGAAAATATTTCAATGCAAGAACTTTCTGAAAATGTAAACATTTTGACTGGAAAAATGGTCTCCGCTTAGCAGGCCTAACTCGGCTCAGTGCCATATGAAAAAACTAAGTGCAGGAGGCAATGAAAAACGACCAGTCATTTTTTTCTCCCAGCTGATACATATCTTATTTATTCTTCCTTGTAATATGTGAATGCTGCACCATGCCCTATTTTGTCTTCTGCCTCAATTAAAATGTAAATTTCTGCAGCCCATCTCTCTAATTCCAGACTGCTCTAGGCAGGGGAATTTAAACTGCTTTTAATAAAACCAACTACAGATGCTAAAATAAGATTTCTTCCCAAGTCTTTGAAATCTATGTGTGCAATGATATGCTAGATCTTCTCTAGCTACATCTTGGTTACAAACATTCAGATAAAAGGAAAAGAAGGTGATGGGTGCATTTCAATATCACCACACACACAAACCCAGAGCTAGGGAACTGACCCTCCTCTCCTTTTGGACAACTTACAGCAATCAATCCTATTTCTTTTACCAAAGATAATTGTTGGTCACATTTAGAATTTATAGCCTCAAAATGCCACTGCCCATTTTCCCAGATAGGATAAAAATTTGATAGGTAGATTAAAAATTGAAATCAGGTTTGCAGAAACAACTTTTGGATTTTTATATTAGCCTGTTGGTCTGCCTCTTTAATTTTTCCAGTTCTGTGCCTCACTCTGCAAAGCATCCAAAGTTCCCTTTGTCTTGTAAATGTCTTTGCTCCTTTTCCTGGTTAACTCTTAATGTTCTTTCAAGTCTTAACTCTGGTGTCTCCTGTAGGAAAAATTACCCAGGGAAGCTAGAGGGCACATTTTCTCTTCACCTGTTACTTTCCTACTATTTACTGGTTGCTCTCTCACAGTTTTAGTAAATTTCCATATTAAAATCATCATATAATTTACCATCCAAGCCCAGACACTTTATAGAGTAAAAGGAATTACTAACCAGATAGAAACGGGGAAAGCAGATGTAAACCAGCACTCTCCCAGGCAAACCAGGACATATTGATGATCCACTAGTTAAAAGGAGAGTTCACATTACTATCAGATAATACAATAACATAGAAGAAGGTGGTGAAAGTTGGATGTATCATTGGAGAAAGCATCTCAAACTGCATGTTTAACATTTGTGGTTCTCTGATGTCTACAGTCCTCATAAAGCTGAAAGCCTAGTAACGATTCTACCATCAAGGAAGGGAAAGAATCCCTCTTCTATCACAAACGCTTAACATTGAACAGGATGATTTATGTTTCTCAAAACTAGTGGTTCTCTGCAGAGGGTGATGTGGTGCTCTTGGGGACATCTAGTAATGTCTGAAAACATGTTTGGCTGTTACAACTTGGGAAGGCAATGAGGATCTACTGGTATCTGGTGCGTAGAGGCAGGGATGCTTCTAAACATACTACCATGCACACTACAGCCTCCCAGAACGAAGAATTATCCAGGCCCAAATGTTGCTATTGCTGAGCCCGAGAAATGCTGCCCTAAGCAGGTGCTATGAACAGCAGGTAAGGCAGAGAAGATAGGCAGTGTTTAGCTTCCCTGGATCAACTATGCAGTCCTGTGGGAGAAGCAAGCCTTAGAAGAGAAACTCTTAGTGTCATAACCATCCTCAATTTGTCATCTCATGTACTGCCCTCATTACTCCTCATTGGGGGAAATGGCTACAAATAAAAACTCTATGCCTATATCCTCTTCTAAGTATATCACTGTAGACAAGGAAAATAAGCAATACCCTGAATTAAGTTTTCAAGTTCCTTCCTTTTTAAAATCCTGCCCCTCTACACTCCCTCTGTAAATTTAATCATCAAGAAGCACTGCTTTCTTCATTTTGGTCCCCTGCTCAACACCTCCAGCAATTGAGTCCAAAGTCCTTAGCCATCAGTGTCCCCGAGCTATCTTAGAAAGCTCTTTATGTAAGCATCTGACTTCAGCCTTTTTGTTCTAATCTCTGCCCTCCAAATAAAATTTCCCATCTCTAACTCCTTGTGTTTCCTACCTGGAAACCTTGCCTCCATTTCTTCTATCCCAATTCTATTTTTCTTTCAAGATCCTGCTTAAATTTCATTTTCCCAAATTCTTCTCTCCACTATTTTTCTTTAACTGTTTATTGTTCATTACTCATTTACTTGTATTGATCATTATCTTTCTATGTGAATTATCCTAATCTTTCCATCACCATACTAAACATGCCAAGAAAAATATAAATTTGCATTTTCTAAAATGTCCTCTTTAGTAAACTTACGGTGACTTATACATACAGATGTATACTACTTCTAATCAAAAATATTATTCATTGATTATATAGAACACTAATTGTACCATTCTCACATTTAACTGATGCTCAATAAATACAAATTTTTGGCATTACTCATAGAGATATATCTCTAATTAAATAAGCTCCTAATGAGACCAGTTTTCAAAGGACATATTTTTTTTTCCAATTAGAATGGAAAAGAAAAGAGGCCTGCCAATCCCTTCGGTAAAGAGTTTCAGAAGATATTCACTGTCATCAAGCCTTTCATTATTGTTCATATCCTACAACGATGGGGAAAACTTGAGAAGAGGATTCAGTAACTGAATTAAATATAAGGCTCAGAGAGAGGCAATTTGACACATGTATAAAAAAGAAAGAACTGTCAGAAAGTTTCTAGTGTTGGTTAAACAGCCATCAAGTAGTATTTTTCAAACTGAGTCTGCAGGTATAAACTCATAGGTCCACAGTTCTGCAGGTTTTGGCTGTTTTGCTTCTTAGCTTTTACCAAAATTGGAATATAAAACAATTTTGACCATATAAACAGATGTAAACCATCTTATATTTTGCTATAAATATCTGAAGTTAAAAGATATTTTCAAGGAATAATGTTTGAAAGTCTTAGCCAGTATTTTTCAAAATCCAGAGACTGCATGTTACTGGGTCTGGGAATTTTTTTCTTAAAGAAACCCATATAGGCTCAAGTTTGGAAAATGTCAGCTTATAATATATCTTCCTGGCATTATTGTTCTATTTAGTAAAAAATAATAGCAGTATGTTTGTTTTCTGAAACAATTAGGTTTGTGACTTATTGATGCAAAAATCAGATTAGCTTAGATGTCTTCGATTGAAGTTCTCTGATATGGCCTATTTTTTTCTTTCACTTTAAGACTTAACTATTTCATGAGATAAATGTAATTTTCCTCACCAACCAACTAGTTTTGATTATTTTAGTTACCAGAATTTTAACCACTGAATGATTTATTTATTGACAGGGTGAGCATTTATTAGTCTAAGAAAATACAAGAGTTTTTAATTTTTAGTACTTTCTATTTTATGTTATAAAATGTTTTTCAATTTTAATGTCACGATTTTTTAAATTGCATTATTAGAATTATTGCTAAAAATAAAATTAACACAGTTAGTTGAACTATAATATTTTTTCTCCTCCACCTCAATTTTGTTGTATAGAAGTAGTCTTAATCGTCCCTTGAAATGAGCCAATAAGCGAATAGATGAAACAAACTGGAAAAAGGGAAAATCATTAGACCTCGCTATAACTGTCTAGATAACTGGACCCTACAAATTCTAGAGGTGAATAGGACTTTGACATGGCTTTCACATTCAAAAATATGATTTTTAAAGATAAATTAAAATAAGCCCTCTTTAAAACAAACAAACAACTACCTGAATTCAATCTAAAAAATCAAGGCATTGCATGGACCATGTCATTCTCCTGCTGCAGGCAGCTGGAGCCCCATGACGACTTCTCAGAGGAAGCAGCTGGGTGAGTAAGAGCTCATCCTTCATTGAATTCCCTAATAAAGAATGCATATCTTTTGGGACTTGCAGAAGCATCAAGCATCACTCTCCTCCCAACCTCCCTTGTAAGGCAGACAGTTGGGGGTGGCGGGGGCAGATAATTGAATTAAACACAGTGATTGAACACAAAAGCCGTGCCAATGTCTCAGGGGATGAGTGCTGTCTGTAGAACTCACATCCCCTTTCCTTTTCAAGTAACTTTGACAGTGACTGGGCTGCTGTGGAAAGTTGTTGAAGTTGCCCTTTGCAATCACTCCGCCTGTTAAGTGAGAGGTGGAGAAGTGTACACTTGGGATTTCATTTGAAGACATCTTCCCTCTAAGGTTCTTTCTGCTTCAGTTCAAAGTATTATTAATTCAGTTCACATCCTTTCCACAGACGAGCTGATCACTGCCAATCTGACTGGATATGTTACCCGTTGGTACTCTTCTAATTCAGTACACTGAGAGGTAGCAGCGAATAGCAAATCAATCTCGGACTCTTCATGGATAACTCTGAACACAAGCTATGCAAAAGCCTGCCATTTGCTATTCTTTGATTGAGAGGTGTTTTTGCTTGGTACTGACTTTCTCCTTACTTGGGAGAGGGAATATTAACTGAATTCAACAAACAGAATTGGAAGAATATTCTGGCTGAGAAAGACAGCTCTAACCTGAGTGAGCAAGTTAACAATATTCATGCCTTTGAGAAAGTTGGAGCAGTGTCATGTATATGATTGAAAGGCTAACACATCCTCTAGGCAGGCCCTGCACCTTTCATTTCATAGGGAGGAATGAAAGTGGTCATTGGGTAAATGTTCCTTCACAACTTTCTGACTCTTAAATGCTGTTACTTTCTACCTCCCACTCCTTTCCTCCTCTCTTCCAGGAAGAGAGTCAAACAGAATTCCTTCCTTCATTTTCATAGGAAACTGCCTTAATGACTTATCTGCCACATCTCCATCTTTTGGATACCTCGTGGCTATTTTTTAACAGAATATGGGGCATTCCACCTCTTTGAACTTCAAATATAATTATACTTTTATGCTGAGTCACCCTCAAGTACACCTTACTGTGTACCCTTCCTTCACACACGAGATATTTAAAAGACCATATTTCCAGAAGTCCTATCAAAAAGGCACCTGCATGTGTGTGTGTTTATTACAGCACAATTCACAATTGCAAGGATATGGAACTAACCTAAATGCCTATCAACCCACGGAGTGGATTAAAACTGTGCTACATATGCACCATAGAATACTACTCAGCCTTAAAAAAGAATGAAATGTCTTTTGCGGCAACTTGCATAGAACTGGAAGTCATTACTCTAAGTGAAGTAACTTAAAAATGGGAAACCAAATATTCCATGTTCTCACTTATAAGTGAGAAATATGCTGTGGGGTATGCAAAGGTATACAGAGTGATATAATGGACATCAGAGACTCTAAACTAGAGAGGGTGGATATAGTGCTCGTTCCTTGACCTAATAGCCATTTTGCAAGTCATGAAGGGCATGGCTTCCGGAATCCAACCCTGCAGATTACACTCTCACTGCGCTATTTATGAATTGTGTGGTCTTTAGCAAGATACTACCTGTAATTTGGTTTCCTCCTGTATAAAAAGAGTTGATAATAATAGCTATCTTCCAGAGTTATTATACAAATGAAGTAACTTAATACACATAAAGCAATTAGAAAATTGCTCAGTACTCACACAGGTAGCAATTTTTACTCAGCCTCTATGCAGTTTGACACTGCCAGCTACCTCCTTCTTGTTGAAATTCTCTTCCCCTTAGACCTGCAGGGTATCGGTTTGTTCAAGGTGTTGCCTACTTCTCTGTTTGCATGTTTTTTGTTTCTTTCTCTTTTTTGACTTTCTTTAAATTAAGGCTCTAGCCATGCCTCCCCCTCCTGAACTCTTAATTGTCTTTGGTTTTGCCCATCTTCCAGCAATTTTCCACTCTCTTTCCCATTTGGTATTCCTAAAACATAGATCTCTGTATGTTTTTCTCTTCTTAATACTTTTTCAATGGCAAACCGTCATTATCAAGATAAACTAGGAAGTACTTAGAGTGATATGCAAGCGCCTCCTTGTCTGTCCAGTTCAGTATCATGTCACCCCCACCCTTCTCTGTACTCCCCCTCATTTCATGTTACATGTAAACGACTTGACCTTTTTACAAATTTAATTTGATCTTTGTGATTTGTACTTAAATCAAAAAACAAAAGAGTTGTCCTAATTTAGAGCCAAACAGATAAACTTTTCTTGAAAGCATCACTAACAGCCCCTAGGATACACACGTACAGAGGAACAAGCATACCTTTTCCAACTTATTCTAGAATATAATTTTATATCTGGGCAGAAAAACAAAGAATTCACTCACTGACATCAATGAGGATTCTTAGTAATCATCTTGTTCAGTGTCTCCATTCTGGCTGTGCATTGGCATCACCCAGGAATCTTTTTTAAATGTCCTCATGGGCAGGACATGCCACAAACCAAATAAATCAGAATCCCTGGGGCCCAGGTAGGGTATATTTTTAGAGCTCCCCAGGTAATTCTAATAGATAGGTAGGACTGAAGACCACTGTTTTAGTCTAGTCCATCAGTTTACACATGAACACATTATAAGACACTTTATTTCATTTTCCTCTCAATATGTTTTCCTGGCAAAAAAGACTGAGCTTAGTAATAAGGGCTAGAAAAAAAAGAAGCACAAAACAATAACCAAAAGGCAAACATAGAAAGAAGTTTTATTCTGCACAAGAAGGGTGACTATGTATTTTATTACCCAGGCTAGGGCATTTTGAGCACTGTGAGGGGGAGGAACTTTGTTCTCTATTGCCAAACCAATGCCTAGAATAGTGATTGACATATGGTAGGTGTTTATTAAAAATTTATCAGAATGAATTAATGAGTGAAGGTTTACAACCTTAACAGGGCATCAGAGAATAATGTAAAACATTATATCTCATTTTATAGGTTTTATTTGATAAACTGTGTACCCTTTACAAATAGATGCAGAGGTAAGCTCTTTGTGTTTGCATATGTAAAATAGTGAAAACAGATGGTGGCTATTATCCCTCTACTTTATGAAATGAACATACATTTAAAAGTTGGTTATCAGAACAGAATTTCCTCAGAGGAAAAAATTCCATTGGGCTAATGTTTTATTTTACAAGTGGAGTCAGACTGGAAAATAAAATGTGAAGTTATCTTCAGCTTTTGAATTAAGATGATTGTGAAAGGGAGAGATTATATTTGTAAATGAGCTTTAAATGTTGTTATGGATGGAATTATGTCATCATGCAAAGTTCATATATTGAAGCCTTAACCCCATATATGACTGCATTTGTGAGTAGAGCCTTTATGGAGCTAGTTAAGGTTAAATGAAGGATAGTGAGTGGGGTCCTACAACCTAGGCAATACCATGCAGGACATAGATACAGGAAGATATTTCAGGACAAAGACACCAAAATCAATTGCAACAAAAGCAAAAACTGACAAATAGGATCAAATTAAACTAAATAGCTTTTACACAGCAAAAGAAGCTATCAACAGAGCAAACAGACAACCTACAGAATGAGAGAAAACTTTTGCAAATGATGCATCTGACAGAGGTCTAACATCCAGCATCTACAAGAAACTTAAATTTACAAAAAAATAAACAAATTATCCTATAAAAATGTGGGCAAAGGAAAAGAACAGACACATTTTGAAAGGAGGCAGATATGTGGCCAACAATCATATGAAAAAAGGCTAATCACTGAGAGAAATGCAAATAAAAACAATGCGAATCAAAACCACAATCATGTACCATTTAAGACTAGTCAGAATGGCTACTATTAAAACGTCAGAAATAACAGATGCTGACAAGGTTGTAGAGAAAAAGGAATGTTTATACACTGTTGGTGGGAGTGTAAATTAGTTCAGCCACTGTGGAGGACAGTGGGGCAATTCCTTAAAGACCCAAGAGCAGAAACACCATTTGGCACAGCAATCCTATTACTGGGTATAAACCCAAAGAAACATAAATCGTTCTACTATAAAGACATATGCACATGTGTTCACTGCAGCACTATTCATAATAGCAATCACATGGAATCAACCTAAATGTCCATCAATGATAGACTGGATAAAGAAAATGTGGTAAATATACACCATGGAATACTATGCAGCCATAAAAATAGTAAGATCATATCCTTTGCAGAAACATAGATGGAGCTGGAAGCCATTATCCTCAGCAAACTAACACAGGAACAGAAAACCAATACATGTTCTCACCTATAAGTAGAAGCTAAATGATGAGAACACATGGATACATCAAAAGAAAAACGCATACTGGGACCTACTGGAGGGTGGGAGGATGGAGAGGATCAGGGAAAACAACTAATGGGTACCAGGTTTAATACCTGTAATGAAATAATTGGTACAGCAAACCCCCATGACACAAGTTTACCTATGTAACAAAACTACATGAGTACCCCTGAACTTAGAAGTTAAAAAAAAATAATGGGGTCCTAATTCAACAGGGCTGGTACCCTTATAAGAAGAAGAAACATCAGAGATCTCTCTCTCCTCCTTTTGAAGACACAGTGAGAGGGCAGCCACCTGCAAGCCAAAAAGAAAGCCCCTACCGAAAACCAACCTTGCCAGCACCTTGATCTTGGAACTCTAGCCTACAGAACTGTAAAAAATTAAATATTTGTGGTCAAAGCTACTGAGTTTGTGATGCTCTGTTATGGTAGCCCAAGAGGACTGATATAAAATGGACTTTTTTCTTTAGGTTCAACAATGATGGCTTAAAGGAAGCAGAACATTCAAAAGCGAAACCAGGCCCGTCCTCTGTTTCTAATAGAGATTGTTCAGGAGACAGAGTGTAATATAGAGTAGAAACCTGTTAAATGAAGTTCTCTGGAAATAAAATCTAACAAACTTTTCACATATCCATAATAAATGTCTGGATTGTTTTGTATATGACCCAACCCATAGCACAATATAATTTAACCTAAAATTACTACAAGTCAGTTATACCTTTCAAAGGTAAAAATTAAAGACATGAAGCCACAGTGCAATTTCCTCCCAACAGGAAAGTCAGCCTTATACTGCAGTCATCATTTCTGGGTTTTGTTTTAAAATGAAAACTTAAAAACAAAAATTAGCTGTCTACATTGCAAGTGGAAAATGACAGGGAAACATATTGTATCATTTAGATTTTCCTTACAACATGGGCTCAGATAACACCGTTAGCGTATATTCTCATGTATTCTCACAGCCTCCCTACATTAGATTCTACAGGCCACCCTGTGGCTTTTCAAGCAAAATAATCATTCTTTTTTTTAATAAATTCATCTCAGCAGCACTTGTGTTTTGATTTGCTGCAAGTCCTCTGGCATTTATTAACATTCAGAGTGGTTCAGGGCAGCCTTATGCAAATGCGGCTCCTTCAACCAACAAAATGCACATTTTTTGTTTGACAATCAACATTTCATTAATAGCTTGTTAAAGCTGGAATAGACCTTAATGGCAACCTATTTCATGCCTGTATCTCCTACCCAGCAATACTAGCACCAGAAAAAAGATCCAGGCATCTTCACTTTCAGGACATTATGCTACTTACATGAACAATATTAGAAGATGCTTTCTCAGGATATGTGGACCAGATTTTCAAGCTGCAGGAAAAACCGTATGTGGCCTGTCCTTAACTGAACATACCTTAATATCTAAATGTCTTGCTTTATCATAAAAATAAAAATAAATATTATATACCTGTATAATATATTAATGTGTAGGATATTTTTCAATTAAAAATAAGCATTGGCATAAAAAGTACTAATACACTAACAATTTTTATCTATCTTCTGTACCCATTATAAAGGGTCATCTGTTATTCACACACACACACACACACACACACACACACACACACACACACACACACACACACACACACACCCCCCCAGGACATGAGTGTGCCCAAATGAAGCCTAGGAGAAAACATTCAATGAATCTTCTTTGATCTACTGAATGAACTTTGTGAAACATTGTTTTGTCACTCCTACAGAAATGAAAGATAAATAAGTTTCAAATGAAAATGCGTTGTTTAAAAAAAGAAGAAAAAAGTGTCCTGAAAATCTAGCATCCTCTTCTCCTTCATTCACACCATTTTGTGAATCCCACATTCTCTAGGCTTCTTGGGAATTTCTTCTATAACATAGTAAAGATAGTACCTTTCTCACCACAAGAAGAAAGCCAGTTCACAGAGCACTAAGGTCTCTTCAGGTCCTAAGATCTGTCTCTCTATGAATGCATGGAACACAAAGTGTGGGAAGAAAGGAAATCTCATGCCAGTCAGAAATAAGGAGGCAGAGTGTTGGAGCTCTGGAAATGAAACATGCAAGGATGTAATATTTTACTTAGGTAGCAAAAATATGAGAAAGGAAGAGCAAAAACCTACTTGGCAAGTAGGTCAGCAAGTTATATAACCAGTATTTTTACATGCCACAATTTGAAAAATCTATAAAATGAACATAGAATTATTTAGTACAACTTAGTAAACTTTAACAGTTTATTAAGTGATTTAAAAATTCACACTAAGGTATGATAAGTTAAAAACATTATCATTTGTATATATTAGAGGATTTTATGATTCCTTTAACTAAAATTAAACATGGATACTTGTGAACTTAAAAATACATTGCTATAACCCTTTCTTCTGTAGACTGCATTATATTGAAGATCTAGATATAGAAAGACCCAATTGAAGACACCTAATGCAGCTATTCAATCACTTATTTATTCATTCAATAAACATTGATTGAGCATCTATTAGGGTCTAGCACTGTGCTGTCAGGAAAACACTGGCTAAGTGGCCTATCAGAACATGAATGTTGAATTGTCCCTGTCCGTGTTGGCAATGAACCCATTTCTCTGTATGTAGATGATTCCTTCTTTCATTTAGAGTGCAGTGGCTGCAGACTGCACAGCTCAGTGCACCCACGTAAAAATCATGCACAGCATGGAACCATTCAAAACTGTATTCAGTGATGTGTCTCTCAGGTTAACGTAAAGCAGTGATGGATATCCAGAAAGCCAAATGGTGAGCACCAAATAAATAGTATGTCTCCTCTTCAATGGCATCATAAAGTGCCATTAAAACAGGATGGCAGCTGCTCCAGCATGTGCCCTCAAACAAGAAGCACATTTGTGCTAACACAGCAAAGAAGAAGAAAGTGTAGATAAGGCAGACTTTACTTCCTTAGTGTTGGAGTTTCACATTGCTTTTGGCAATGTATACGTGTATTGATATATGTTAATATATACATATATATTTTATTACATAAACATACCCATCTTGATATTATACATGAAGTAAAACCTATAGCAAGAATATTTCATTTTTGAAATAAGTTTTCATATACATGTGTATGTATTTCCCGTAATATAAAAATATTTTTAAAATAGTTGTTAACACATCAACTTCCTGATTTGGAGGCTGTGGAGCTTATCTTCCCATATTCTAAAATAGAGCAGCAATTTAAAGCTAATAAAAGTTTTAGCTCATTTATGTTTATTTCATGATATTTTTAATTAGTGGCATGTTACACAAATCCACCCAAGGCAACTTATTTGTGGAAGGCATATTTTAAAATAATAACTCAATTAATAAGTAGGATAAATGTGTTTTTGTTTTTTTGTTTATTCTCACTAGGACCAGCCTACGTTTAGAATTCCAAGGAAATGTAAATATATTCTCTGCCTTATGGTTTGTCTCCAGACATCTACCGGGATGATTACAGTTGATCAGTGGATGTGATTTGTTTCTTTCATGTTCATATATTGCCTTTCTCCTCACAGCTCTGCCTTAAATCCACATCATTTGGAGAGAGGTTACATATTAACTTCAAATTAGGTATCAGCACCTTCATGTGAGTTAATTTCTGAGCTCACTATCAGAATACCGGGGGCAGTGGTACTCTGACACGGTGAGGGAGCACAGGATACCTGAGGAAGTCATGCCTAAATGTGATGTTAAAATTTGTTGTGTATGGAGACTACACTGCAGGAAAGAGATCCAGGGATAACAAAAGAGGAACAAAATGTTACACCTAAGATCGATCATCACTGCCAAATGATAGCTTTTGGCACAACTTGACTTCTCTCTGCCTAAGGAGGTTTTCACAAGAGTAAGATCCAAGAGTATGTTCACTGAGTCATTTCTAAGGGGATATTGAAGACTGTAACAGGCTAAAGGTGGTAGAGGTAGAAGAATTAACCACTGAAACCCACTTCTCCCCCATCTCCCACCAGAATGAGCACTCTTTGCCTGCTTCTCTCATTCCCTACTTCAGTCTATAATCTCTTCTTGCAGGAAGTCTGGGAAGGGGTGTGTGTGTGTGTGCATGTGTGTGTGTGCACACACACGCATGCACCTCTCTCCATATCTCAAGGCAAAATTATAAACTTGGAAAAGATGTTCAGCCTCCTTTCTGAAGACATTCTATTCATATTACTCTGATGTCAATTCTACTAACTAGAGTCATAGGGAATTACACAACCATTGCTAAACAGGCCACAATCCCGATGGTGCTGAGCAAGCTAATTTTCTGGACCCTGTTCATAATGTGCAATTGGTAGCAGGGGAGCTACAAAGCGGTAAGCTCTGATATGATGACTAATCAACCAGAATCTGAAAGCTCCTGCACAGGGAATTCTGGGAAAATTCAATGAGACTCTAGAAGCTACACTAAAGTAAAAGAAAAGGCTAAGGAAAAAGCTGTGTTTTCCTCCCCCCCTTGGGCTTGAACAGCTGTCATCTGTCTCAGAGTCAGAATGTTTTTTCTAAGTAAAAATCTCATTTACATACTATAGAAAGTGGTGGAAAAACCAGCAAATAAACAAATTTAGCATCAATTCCTAGCTAATAATTATGACCCTCCCTTATTCCCTGGAGTTTCAATTCAGAAGAACTGAAGCTTCACAACATTAGTTTTAGGAGCCAGAGTTATAAAGATGCTGCTTAGAGGAAATGCCCTGATTTTTCTCTGCACAGCGGTACACTGCTGTTGTAATTTTGCCTAATAATACTCCAAGCTCCACTTGTTACTAACTACATAGAAATAATTCTACAGAGGCTTCAAATGGAATTGTGTTATTCACCATGAATTTTCCCAATGCTTAGGCTATTGCATACCAAAGGGAATTATTTTATTATTGGCAATACCTTCCCACCCTGTGCTACATTTATCATTTCTTTTCATTCACACACATTATGTGGAAGGTTAAATTAAATTTCTCACACTTGTTTAGTAGATAACAATGCTTTGAGTAGTCTTTAAACTTTAAAAGACAGATTTATTTATACCATATTCTAAACAATATGTCTTTAGGTTTCTATTTAGAAAAATCTCCATTACTTAAAACCACTGAAGAGTAATGCTGATATGTACATATACCTAGAAATCATTTTATATATTATGTGATAGTTTTGAGTTTTCAAAACTGAAAAATACATATCATCTAAAAATAGACTTCCCCATTTTCTCATAAAGTAAAATGATTGTAACAGATAAATTAAATGCTACAGTCTTCTGAACTATCTTTACAAGTGACAAAGGTTTAATTATGCCACATATAATTACAGTGTGGATTGTATTTTAATGTATTCTAAATGTTAGAAAAATAGTGATTAATTATTCAGAAGATTTAAACAATCAGAATGCCAATATTTATTGGTTATTCCTAATAGTAAAACAGATTAAGCATATATATTTATGTAAATACATATATTTCTAGGAACATTTAAGATTTATATGTATTTAAATATTTTTATGTATGACATTTATATGGAAATCCCAATCATAATTCTTTATTATGTAATTTTTAAAATATTATGTGTCAAATCAACTCTTCCAAATGTAACAACTTTTATCATTGTACCTTGAATGTTCTCTTATCTGGTAACATTGCAAACAGCTTTCACTCTGTAAAAATGATCTCTATCATTCTCTCATTCACACAACAAACACCTATTTAATATCCACTACACACAAGTCAGCAAACAATGAAACTAGTCATATGTCTTCTTTAAACCTTAGAGATAAGGCTAGGAAGGCTGGCAGGGATCTGATTGTGGAGAATATAATTCATCCAATTTTAGGTTTTCAGCCTATCCTGAAAAATATACTTTACGAAAACATTAAGCAATTAAGAAATACATTCAAATTTGAAGTTTTAGAAATGTTGGAGATTACTGATGAGAGAGAAAGAGAGAGACAGGGAGAGAGAGACACAGAGAGAAAGAGAGAGTGAGTAAGTGTGTGTGTGTGTGTGTGTGCGTGTGCACCTGTGTGCAAAGAAAGAAATTGCATTAGAGGCTAATCTGGTTGAGATGATCAGTAAGTAACTAAGTGAGCTCTAGGGAATTTACAGCATTTTGTAAAGGAGGACTATAAAGAATCACTGTTAGTTGATTGAGGCAATGGACAATGGAAGGGAGGTGAAAGAATGAGACTGAGATGTTACCCAGGTTTCTACTTTGGTAATTTGGTTGGTGGTAGTGTTATTTGTTGACATGAATAAAAGGGAGAGGCAATTTGGGGGACAAAGACTGTTCATTTAGGCTATGTGGTGTTTTATATGCCTGTAGGACAACCAGAGAAAAATGTCCAGTAGGCACTAGATATACAGGTCTGGAAGCCAAAGATGAGCTCTTGGATGGTGGGAGAGCTGTGGGAGTCATAGGTGAATAGTAGTAAAAACCAAGAAAGGGAATTAAATTCTCTAGGAAAAGCATGTTGGCATAAAGAAATGAACAAAGAGCAGAGCCTTGGAGAACAAGGCTAACTACAGACAGGCCGCTAGAGGAATAGGAAAAGTGAGACCAGGAGAACTGGTTTTAAAAAAAATACAACTTGCTAAGGGAGACAGAATTTGAGAGGTTCACAGAATCTCATCTGAAAGGGAGAAAATTTACGGTTGCCAGATTTAATGAGGAAAAATACAGTACTCCTAACTAAATTGGAATTTCAAATAAATAGCAAATAATTTTTAGTATATCACAAATACTGCTTACACTAAAAAGTAGCCATTTTATCTGAAATTTAGCTTTCACTAAGTAAACTTAAAGTTACCATTTAAGGTACAAGCTATTTTGTATTTATCTGGTATCTCTAAATTATATGAGAACTAAAAAGATTCCACTGTGTTTATAAGAGCAACATTTGTCAGCCACATTTACAAAATAATTTTATTGGTTAAGTCTAGTTCCCATGGCTGATGAGTGGATGGTTAGGAGGTAAATTCAAAACATAACTTGGAGGTCTGTGCTGTGATATGAAGAGGGAAATGTAGGGAAATAGCTAGAGTAGGACTCAGAGCCTTTTGAACTCGTAACAGAGGGAACAGATAGAACCAAGAGAACAAGAGAGGGTGGGATGCTGAATAAGGGACACAGCTGCTCCCTCCACGCCAACCCACAGCCAAGTCCTATGACAAGCTTCTTTGCTGTCTGTATGCCTTATCAAGCATGGAGCTCTCTTCTGTATAATCCTTTTCCTTAGTCCCTGTCTGATGCATTGCAATTCATCCTTCAACACCCTCACTATTTGTAGAAAATGTGCCTGGCTGCCCTCCTGAGAGTTATTAACTCCCTCTGTTACCCTAACACTCTGTCTTGTGATCCATTAAATATCTCGGACTCCTCAGAGGGCAGTTGGAGGACAGAACTTTGTGTTATTAAATTTTGTAATACCGAACTCTAGTCCAATTCTTGGACCAGTGCAGATGGTTAATAAATGCTAGAAGACTAATATACACCTTTCCAACATCCCTTTATTCTGATGGCTCTAACAACTACAAATAGAGAAATTTCAAGAATGTAATGACCAATGAACAAAATAAAATGTGTCTATTTTAATGCATCTAAAAACTCAAGTTAGATCCATATAAGATTATCTAATTTTTATACTTGCATAAAGTATAGAAAAGCACCTCAGTTATATTGCCAAAAAATCCTGTCCCTGTATTTCATTTTCTGTTGTTACATAAGGGTTACATCTTTATTTTCCCTAAATAAATACACTGAATATATTTTTGAAGTTATCAAGAGGTAAACATATTGAATGTGAAAGCTCATTCAGAGAGATATCTAATATATTGGAAAAGGAAGAAACAACAGAAAATTAAGGTGGTAAATCTAAAAGAAAGTATAGCTTAACCAGAACTTGAAGACAGAGTCAGACATTGTAAAAAGAGATACACAAAATTAAAATAAAAATTTTGAAAGGCAGAATCTTAGAAAGGTCTGAATTCTTTTTAGCACAAGCATTATTACCAAGAATACAGAAATAAAATGACCCACTTGAATTCAAGGTCCTGGCCAAAACTATACAGTATATATTACATACTTGGTTGCCTTGGCAGAGAACTTTTGACATTTGAGTGATTACATTGTCATTAAGAAAGTCACCTGCAAATCAAATAAATAGTACTGCTAGGCAGAGCCAACTACACTCTGTTAAGTCTACCTTGGGAGAAGGCCTACAGAGGAGTTTGGGTTGGATGTGCTCCATAAAAAAAGAATGAGGCCATAAAGTAAAACAATAGGATTTATATATAAAATGGTTAAAACAAGGCCAAGACTGCCAATACAATCCCTAAACAGCTAAAGTAATAAATTATGTGGTTTCTTATCCACATTTTCTGGGCTATTCTACCTACCAGGGCTTAAAACCCACAGAAATGTGGGATCCTGGACTAGGAAAAGGAAGCGTATCAACTCATTGCAGAGGGATTTAAGCAGGTTGCTCCCACGCACCTTTTCCTGCCTCACCATTACTATAGGGCGAGCCAACCAGAGGGAGGAGGAGAACAGGCAGATAACAGAGCAAAGATGTTCAAATCACTGTTGGGTTCCTCTTACACAGCAGGAAAGACGCATGCTAATGACTTAAGCCTAGTACAAAACGAAATTCAATTCAAGTGGTTCAAATTCAATAAGGCAAAGCTTAATAAACAGACTAGTTACATATGAGTAGTCTGGATTAAGGGATACACCCAGAGATATGCAACAGAGAAAGTCATGACCAATAATGGACCTGAAGGGGCAAAGGGAGAAATAGTGATTCTCATCGTGAGATCACCAAGACTAGGAGCCATGGAAGAGGGGGTCACGTAACATAGCTGTACTCAAGGAGGGTAGAGACCAATAGGGAGTGGAGAAAATCCCCAATAACACTTGCCTTCATCTGTCTCTGTCTATTTTCTCCTGCTGGTGCCTTCAATTGGGCAATCCACTGGAAGCCAGCTGTCAATAAGAGCCTGTGTCAGTCTCTTGGGGGACGTTGTACAGCAGAGATGGACAAAGTATGGTTTAGGGGTGGGAGGGGTAAGCAGAAAAAAAATTGAGATTGTTCAGGAAATTAGCCAGCTCCCAAAAGTGTATGGAATGCCTGAACAATTCAAAAACAGTACAAACATTATTTTCATGCTCTTGGGTATTATAAAGCATAAATAAGTACTCTCCTTATGTTCTCATTTTTGGAAAGCGAATCATTCAAGTTGTCAGTGTTTATAAGCAATGTCTCTTTATTCACGACCATGGAATAACCGCACCCCCCTCCCCCCTCCCCCCCGCTCAAACAACTTTTTGCTTCAGGGTAAATCTTGGCTTCAAAATAGCAAGGGAAAAAGGTTAGATATAGGATTGCTTGTTTACTATGGGAAATGATCTATAGATTTTTGGGAAAGAATTCCTAGCAGTCTATCTCAGGTATTTTCAAGTTATTAGCAATGGAGAGAAGCACTTCTGGATGACAAGCATGATATTCCTTTATGACTCCCCACAGAGCAAAGTACATCAGTACTTTATTGAACATACTGAGAAAATGTTCCTGGCTCTCATATTAACGGGTTTATGAAAGGAAGAGGCTCATGGGTAGTTTGTATATTGCACTGAAATCTAAACTCAAGTGCAAATCACTGAGCTAATGGGTTCAGTGGAAAGAGAACTAAATTGGAGGACAGGAAACCTGGGTGCCAGGTTTGGGTTTGCCACCAAGTAATAACATAATCTCAGACCACAAATATAAATTACTTATGACACACTGTACTTTCTCGGTAAAAGTGTGAGATAGATTTATTTCCAGTGTCCTTTTCAGAATAACTTAAAAAAAATTAAACTCTAAATTCTGAAGTCATTCATTGAAACAACCAAATATCTTTCTGAAGAATAAGTAATGCAGAAAGAAAAAGAAAACAATTATTATTACTCTTCTCTGGCCATAGTTTTAAACCTGTCTTTGGAATTCACATTTGAAAGGTCATTAAATATATAAGGTGTATGGCAATAGCATCAGCTCTAAGAGAGTGGGTAAAATTTTGACCTTGTCATTGTTTAAAACTTTGTACTTTACAAAATTACACAGTTTGGAGGCGGAGGAATCTTCCTTTTGCCCTTTTATGGTGGTTTTCCTTTTGAGAAAAAAAATTCAAGCATGTCCTTTCCAGCCTCTTTCTCAATCTAGCCTTGACTTCTAGTATTTAGTCTGTTTCTTCAAGAATCTTGTCCTTATCATCTTCTCTAAGATAATATTTATGGATCACAGCAACATTTAGAGTATTAACTTCCATGACAGCATGAATAATGGCCCTCAAAAGATATCCTCATCCTAATCCCTGGAACCTGAGCATATATTACCTTACCTGGTGAAAGGAACTTTGTAGATGTGATGAAGTTAAGGATCTTGTTATGGTAGATTATCCTGGATTACCTGGGTGGCCCCAATGTAAAAACAAGGATCCTCAAAAGAGAGATGTAGGAGGATAAGATCAGAGAGTGAAGAAGTGGGAACAGAAGCAGGGGTCACAGAAGAAAGAAGATGCTTGGCTGTTGGCTTGGGATGGCATAACAGACCATTAGCCAAGGAATTCAGGCAGCCTCTGGAAACTGGAAAAAACAAGAAATAGATTTTTTTTCCCTAGAGCATCCAGAAGAGTGCAGCCTTGCCAACATGCCGATTTCACCAAATTGAAACTGATTTCCAGCTTCTGGCCTCCAGAACTGTTAAATAATACATTTACATTGTTTTCAGCCACTGCATTTGTGGTAATTTTTTTTTTAACAGCAGTAATAGTAAACTAGTAGGAATTCTAAGAATATTTTAAATAGGGTCTTCTGGAAAGATCTAAAAATCTCAATTTAACCAAGGAAATAAACATATAATGATTTAATAAATCGCTGGTGATTTAATATCCTGTGACAGAAAGTTATAGAGACTTTTTAAACTAGAAAATAGTACCCACAGTCCCTCAAACACTACTAAATCAATTACAATCTATTGACTTATAAGGCAATAAATCCAACTCCAGCCCTCGTCCGTGATTCTTAAAAAAAAAAAAAAAAAAAAATTGAAATTAAAAAAAGTCAAAACCAGAAAGTTTCTCTGTCATTATTTTCAGGCTCCTTCATGTATGAATTCGTAAAAATGTCTTATCTTTTCTTTTGGAATTTATATCATTCCATGTGTTTTATTAACAAACATCAGTGGACAATTTAAAAAGTCTTTAAATTTAACTCATTAAACATCTTTTTCTGAACTATAATGTTGGTAAACTATTTCAGAATTTCCCTTTTTTGAGGAAGCATTTTTCTGAATTAAAGCACAATCATAGTGGATTAAAAGACAGTTTTTGCCTTCTTTCCAAGTCTCCTTAGGTGAGCTCCTAAGAAGAGTAGAGTGAAATTTATTATTGATGAAAATGGCTATTTATTCTCTCTATGCTCTGTAGTCTCTGAATATGCCTCTAACTGTACTTACCATACCAAGAGAATTATTTATTTACAAGGCTGTCTCTGTCCATTAAAGTCTAATGATTATAATATGAATGTTTTTAGGGATTGCCTTTATGTAGCTTTTTAAAATCTCCCAAGCCTTGTGCAAGGTAAGTGCTAAATAAAATGTTGTGTGAATTTACCAATTCTTACACAGGCTAAGCTTATAATACACTTGATCATGCTCAGAGAGTCTGGATAAAAAAATAAATAAAACTAAAGATAATCAGAAATAGCTTTCAATATTGAACAATGTACACCAAATAATGTAAGTAACTGCTACAAAGCAAAGCAAAAATGCTACTGTTTAAAACAGTCTTGGAAGGGTTAGAATTCTCTTTATAACAGGTGTTTACCCTGGGCCAAACTGTTAAGAATTGAGGATATTTTCCCAGTGCAATTCCATACGTCCCCTTTAACTTGGCCTTCACAATACCTTCCCACTCAAGAAATGCCCTCCACATTCATCATGCTTCACTATTTCCCAGGACATATGCTCAGTGTGCCCCAGACCTGACTACTTCAGACTGCTGTGCATGTTCAGGCAGTCCTATCCCTCTTTTGTTCACTAAATATTACTCAATTTGCAGGTCTTTGCTTCACAGTCTTGCTTTCTGCTTTAGAAATATCATTTATCATTAAAGAAATCTGTGCTCACTTGGTACATTAATATATTGTACCAATCTGTGCTCACATTAATATATAAATATATATATATGTATCAATAGATCATTATATATATATATATATATATATATATATATATATATATATGTAAATTTAATATCATTCTCCAAGGAAACTTTTTTTTTTCCATATTGGGCCTTTCTTTAGAAATAAATTCTTAGCATACAACATAAAATTTCAAATGTTTAGTAGTGCTGTATCATAGACTATTTTTAATCTTTAAGTTCCCTCAATTAACATAAACACATGTTTATGGGTACTATCAGTCCTGATTACAGGAATGAATGAAATTGTAGGGTCCTTTAAAGAGCTATCAAAATTCAGCATGTAACCTACTTTAGTCATATTACAAAAATATAAATATACAATAATATCACTATTTGTCAAAAATATTTTTAAGCCTATTATTTACTTACTTCAAACATCAGTCCATCAATAAATTCTTGATTTTGAACAGTCCTTCAGAGTTCACAGAAAGCAAATTTGACTTGTTTTGTGAGAGTAGCCATGTCGGAGGGATTAAAGGGGGAAAGGAAGCCAAATTACAAAGCTCAGATTGCCAACAAAGTCAGTAAAGAGTACAAGGAAATATTATAATGTTGAGTACACTTTGATCCTCTATGAATGTTGTGCAATCGTGGCTGAACATGGTCACATTTATATTGAACGTTTCATCTTGATTCTGGAGTAACTGGGTAATAAACTGTGATAAACCATGATCAATTTTTAAAAGATAACTGAAGAAAAATAAATGAATTTCTCAAATGAGTAGAATGAAAAGAAAAAGAAAGTATGCCAATTAGTAAAGAAGAGATAGCAGGCCTAAAGCAACATTAAAAATGTAGACATTAAAAGAAATGAGTGACAGACCCAGAAGTTGGAAGCTGTAGATGTCTAAACTGATTTCTGCTGGCAATGTAAAGTGTAGTGGTTTATGTAATTTATTACAAATGTTAAAAAATTTTAATTACAGGGAAAAGCTTCAGGGATATTCACTTGATAAAAATTTTTCCTCAATCTGTCATTCTCCAACACTACAGGGTATGTGGTATACATAAAAATGAAATATTTTTAAAATCCATAGATTTGGAACCTAGGGAAATTTCAAGCTCCAGGGAAGTTTTGAGTAGCTATATTGTGTGTGTGTGTGTGTGTGTGTGTGTGTGTGTGTGTGTGCGTGCGTGCGCACGCGCGTGCGTGCATATACTTGTATCTTCAAGCCTACTTAAAGTCCTCATTAGTAGAAACTATGCCTTTTCATTTTGCTGTGTTTTCTTGTAATTTCAGTGTCTAACATGAAGTGAGTAGGGCCCAAGAATGTAACACAGAATAATCAGTTTCAAAGAAGGTTCAGAGCTGTAATCGTGATTCAGAATAACTGCCTAATTCCCTCAGCTAACCTTTCTGTCACTCAGTCCTCACCAGCAGATTTCTTTTGTAAACCAGATGCATAGCAAAAACAACAAATATATTTTGGTCTACTCAGCAGTCATTTTATCATTGGAACTATTATGAATAAATATTATTTATTGTGTGCCTCCCATGTGAATGTAATGATTTAAAGAATTGTAACTACTGCTTGATAAAATTATAGACAAAATTTTATTTTCTACATTTAAAAGTTAAATATCCTTCAGTTTGGGAACAACAGACACTGGGACTCAAAAAGTAGGGATGCAGGGGAGCAAAGGCTGAAAACTACCTACTGAATACAATGTTCACTATTTGGTGACAGGTTCAGTTAAGGCCCAAACCTCAGCATCACACAATATATCCATGTAACAAACATACACAGTGCTCTGAATCAGAAATGTGTATGCCTGTGTTTAGAGGGTTCACTAACTCATCCAAGAACACACAGCTAGTAAATTAGTTTAAGTAGTCTTCTATCACTTACAAATTAACATGAACAATCTTCTGGGAATGGCTTAAACATGAATACTCTGAAAAGCAAACCAGCTTCCACCTAGTTACTTCCCTATGTTTTATCAGTGCAAATCCAGCCAA
Organism: Ateles fusciceps; assembly: GCA_036589455.1. Classification (NCBI taxonomy): domain Eukaryota; kingdom Metazoa; phylum Chordata; class Mammalia; order Primates; family Atelidae; genus Ateles; species Ateles fusciceps. Next base: position 1,039,574 of record JAZHEH010001015.1, read on the forward strand.
TTGAACTTGTTTAAAACTCTGTTTTTGCTCTTTCATTCACACTATTTCATTCTTGACCCATTTACAATTATAGTTCTCCCCCACTGGGAAATGTTACTTATTCACAAAAATTAAACCGAACTGATGAGCTCTAAATCAGGGATGTCCAATCCTTTGGCTTTTGTGGGCCACATTGGAAGCAGAATTGTCTGTGGCCACATATAAAATACACTAACACTAATGATAGTTGATGAGCTAAAAAAAAATTACAAAAAAATTCATATTTTAAGAATGTTTATGAATTTTTGTTGGGCCACATTCAAAGCCATCCTGGGCCACATATGGTCCGCGGGCCATGGGTTGGACAAGCTTGCTCTAAATCCTTATTTCTAGCTTCAACTACCTTAAGAGCCTCTGAGTGGTTGAGCCACTTAGAGCAGAGTATCCACAAATGAACTCATTCTTGCCCACTCCTGATAACATGTCTCTCCTCCTTTGACGTTCTCCAGCTGAGTATATCACCTCCTCATATGTCACTCAAGTGAGTTATCTTTTAATCTACATCCTTCTTTATCCTATGGCCACCAAGTCCTGTTCATTTTGACTCTGATGTATTTTCATGTCTCCATTTTCATTGTCCCTGCCCCAGTTTAGGTCATCAACTACAGATTCTTAGAGTTTTGAAACATCTGCTTTTCCTGTCTCCTGTATCCTAATATCAATCTGTGTCTTAAACACTTCTCAAAATTATCTTTTGAAAATATGGATTTAATTACTAAAAGCTATTTTTTATTCTGCTTTACAAGGAAAATTTCCCCACTTTAGGTGTCTTTCTCATATCCAAGTGCAAATTTCCAACTTACACCATTCATAGACCATTATTATTAATAATTACAGCTTACAAGTTTGTATTACAAAATTGAATACATTATTTGAATAGATTACTAAATCTATTTTTTGATAGATTATCTTTTTTTGATAGATTACTACCATAAAAAGTACAGATTATAGAAAACTAAAAGATGCTATGAATACATACAAAATAGTAAAAGGATAGAAAAACTATAATTAAAAAAGAAAAGACAATATGGAAAAATAAGCTGATTTGACAAATAAATAAACCAAGCTTCCTCACAGCAGAGCATGTCACATTACATTTTTTTGTGTGTGCTTTCCTGCTGCACTCCATTTTCCATACCACTGTTCTAATTCAGGAAATTACGATATTTTGAATCAATTCAACAGCCTTATTGGTGTTCCAGCTTCTAATATTGCCTCCCCTCCCAATCAGTGCTAAAGCAGGCACAGCTGTGTAAAATGCTCATCTGAACATATTACTTCCTTGATAGTAACTATCCATGGCAACTTATGATTCTTAAGGTAGTTTACAAGGCTCTGTGTGATGTGGTCCTGCTTGCTTCTTCAACCTCATTTTCTATCATTTACCCCTTTCACATTTTATTGAGTTCTTAGCACATGGAGCATGGGGTACTCTTTATACCTTCTGCCCTTTGTTCTTACTATTCCCAAGGATCTTGCCCTGGACACTAATTCCTCATAGTCCTTCCTGAAAACCCACAGTGGAGTGATACAGCCTTCCTCTGTTCACACATACTTTATGCTCTTCTCTTAAAATCATATTTATCATATTTGTGATATATGTGATCAAAAGATATCTCTATCAAAATGCAGGAGATAATGGACCTATTAATATTAATTATGTGGATGGTATTTAGCAGATATTCTATAAAGATTTTTCAAAAATACTCTTCCCTTGCATCTCTTTACCTCCTTCATTCTGTTGAAAAAAATTCTACTAATATTTTAAGGCCTAACTCAAACTATCACTTTTTTTGGAAATTTCAATTGCTCTACTTTCAGTGTCTTTATAATTAATTATAAATGTCTATTTTTCCAGCAAAGTTATAATCTACTATATTGGTATTTTATGAGTTTTCAATACATTTTTAATGAATGAATGTATGAACTAATAGCTAGAAATCACCAAATGATAGTAGGTTATTAAGGTTCCATAAAGATCATAAATGATCATAAATATATATTTTTCCATTTTACCGAAATAGCAAACGCTTATGATTTAAACAATGTATCCTTTTACATATTTTCACCATTTGATTGTTCTTTCTCTCAAAGTTTCTGGAAATAGTCTACTCTAGTGTTGAGAAAATTGTCTGCTGTACTCAGAAAAAATTAAGTATTTACATCAGTCCTAGGGCATTGAAGTTGCAAGAGATTCAAAGCAACATGGCTGTTTCCTGCTTTGCTATTGACAAATTGAACTGAACTGGAAAATATGCACATGCTTGTTTCATTGAGATCTGTTCTAACTTTGGTCATTTTAAAATCAAATTTAAGTTTTATAGAGAAAAATATTTCTTAATCAAAACATGTTTACAAATCAATTCATTAAGCATGAAAATATAGTTAAAATCTGATGAAAGATAATAAAGAAAAACTAGACACACTGAGAAATCTTCCAGGGTCATAGATATGACTGATTTTGCAAAGATGCCAGTTCTCTCCAACCTGATTTATAGATTCCATGTGAATCCGAATCAAAATTCCAGTAAGTTATTTTGTGCCTATTAACAAACTTATTTTAAAGTTTATATAGAAAAGCAAAAGATTCAGAATAGCAAACTCAATATTGAAGGGTAAGAACAAAGCTGAAGGACTAATACTATTTAATTTCAACATTTACTACTATAAATCTATAGCCAAATAAGGCTACAGTAATCAAGATAGTATGATATTGGTAAAAGAATAAATAAACAGATCAATGGAACAGGATAGAGAGCCCAGAAATAGAAAGCTATTTGCAAACATAGTTCATAAATGTAATCAATTGATCATTGACAAATTAGCAAAGGCAATGAAATGGAGCAAAGACAGTCTTTTCAATAATATGGAAACAACTGGACATCTACATGTAAAAAAAAAAAATCTAGACACAGACCTTACACTCTTTCCAAGAATTAGCTCAAAATAGATCATAGATCTAAATTTAAAATGCTACACTATAAAACTCCTGGAATATAACACAGGAGAAAACCTAGATGACTTTGGGTGTGGTGATGATTTTTTAGATACAACACTGAAGGCAAAATCCATGAAAGAGATCATTGATAAGTATTGATAAGTTAGACTTTATTAAAATTAAAAACCTTTGATTTGTGAAAGGTTAGAGAATGATAAGACAAGTCACAGATTTGGAGAAAACATTTGTAAGAGACACAACAGATTTTTAAAAAATGACAGCCCAAATACGCAAAGATATTTTAAAACTCAGTATGAAAACAAGCAACCTGATTTTTAAAATAAGCAACAGACATAAACTGACACCTTATCACAGACGATAAGTATACAGATGGCAAGCAAGTATATTAATAACATGTATTCAATATTATATGTTATTAGAGAATTAAAAATAAAAACAAAAATGTGGTACGACCACACTGCCTATTGGAATGGGAAAAACCCCAAACACAGACAATACCAAATGCTGGCCAGGTTGTGGAGCAACAAGAACTCTTATTCATTGTTGGTGGGACTGCAAGATGGTACAGTCACTTTGGAGGACAGTTTGGCCGATTTTTACAAAACCAAACATTCTCTTCATGCATGATCCAGCAATTATGCTCTTTGATATTTACCCAACTTAACTGACAATGTATGTCCACAAAAACCTACACATAGTTGTTTATAGAAACGCTATTCACAATTGCCAAAATTAGGAAACAACCAGGATACCCCTCAATAGGTAAATGAATAAATAAACTGTGGTAAATCTCGACAGTGGAATATTATTTGGTGCTGAAAAAAATGATCTACTAAGCTCATACGGAAACTTTAATGCAATATTACTAAGTGAAAGAGGCCGATTTTAAAATGCTACATACTGTATGATTTGAACCATAAGATATTCTGAAAAATGTAAAATTATGGAGACAGTAAAAAGGTGAGTGGTTGCCAGAAAGCAGGAGACAGGAAGGGATAAATAGGCAGAGCACAAAGGATTATTTAGACAATGAAACTATTATGTTTGATGCTATAATAATGGATACTTGTCATTACATCTTTGCTAAAACCCATATAATACGAATGTACAATGCCAAGCGTGAATCCTAGTGTAAATTATGGACTTTGGGTGATAATTACATCTAAATAGGTTTATTAATCACAAATGCACCACTGAGGCGTGGGATGTTCGGACTGAGGAAGGATGTGCAGGTATGAAAACAGGGAAAGTTATGGGAACTTTCTGTACTTTCTGCTTAACTGTGCTGTGAATCTAAACCTACTCTTAAAAAGTTTACTAGCTTATAAAAAGTATTTAAAACATATGGACATAACTTAAGCTTGTATTCAGTTATGACTTAGAGAAATTGCAATTAGAATATTTATACAAATCTTCTCTATATATAATGAATTTACCATAATAGACTTATAAGAGACTGAGGAACGAAGAAACTCCATTTGCTCCATTTATATTATTAAATTAATTTAAATAATGTAACTATTTAAAATTGCTTCCTGAATAATCAGCTGTATGAAATTTGGCAATAGCTTCTCGGAAACAATTGGGCTATTAATCTGCCTTGTAGATTCCAAGATCCTTGCAGAACCGTAAATCCTTTCTCAAATATTTCCCTACCCTTTTCTGAGGGTATTCCTAAAACCCCTCTGCAAAATGTGCTCTTTCTTGCCTGAATGTGATCTTAAATGTTCAGAAAATTCTGTCTTACTACTTTAATTTTTCCCCAAATGACTATTGACAGAATCAAATTAGTGAGACTAAGTTAGAGTACATACGTAGAATATAGTTAAATAACAAATTACATAAAGCTGGTATAGTTAAGACAATTACTAAAAGTTTGATTATTTCATCTCTAAAAGATACTCAAGAAAATATTGATATGATATTTTTCCAGTATATTGAAAATTGTTAGATATATTCTTGAGTGATCAGTTAACGTATTTTCTAGGCTTACGCCACAGGTATTATGGCATTTGGGTTGTGAAGATTTTTATTGCAAGCCTAAGGTCGGATTATGAAAAGTGTGCAAGCAAAGTAATGAAAATGAGTAATTCCTATTTTACTGAAAGGGAGAGACGGAACACAGGTACATATAAATGGAGGTAACGTGAAAGCTGTAGTAAGAATTCAAAGATCCCGTGTTCCACAATTTTGCTCAGAGTTTGTAATAGCATTTTTGCTATATAATTTAAGCATATCAGGGAACCTCCAAATTGCTGCTAACACATCCATGGTGTTTTAGCCTAAACATTTCAACACTCACGAAACTCCTGATTGCTTTTGCGAACCGTATGGGAGGGAGATAAGACAGCAGCACAGTCCTTCTGAAAAGTAACATTTATTTAGTGATCATTTTGGAGTCGTGCAGATACTGTTATGTCAGCTGATGCACCTTCATCTCTTTCATAGTGTTTGAGCCCTTTAAATCAATCAACTCAAATTCCTGTTCCTAACACACTGAAATGTTTGGTTAAGCTGACAAATTTATGTGGTAAATATAACCGCCTGGTAGGAAGCTTTCTGCCTGCCACAGTCAATGCTTTGAGATAAATCCAGCCAGAACCATTTGTTCAGGCAGCTTTGAAAGTCAGTGATACAAACGGATAAGCTGCATGTTCTTGCCTTAGTCCCGCGTTAGAATGGCTCAGTGGGTAGGGACAGGCCACTGTTCTGGAAGGTCCAAAGGACTCCACTAACAAATGGATCAGGCAGATACAGGTTGAACTCAGCAGGAATCACTCAATATATTAGGCGTGAGAATCTGGGCTGGGTCACAGAGGTGGAAAGCCCTGGGAAAGCAGTCAGTGGATGCTGCGCATTGATGTTTTATGTTTGGGACTGCTCTGACAGCAGTGGGGCAACCACAGAGGAGGGGTGAGGATGGATGGACACTTCTGCATCTCTTGATAAGACTTGTTATCTAAGTGCTGAGAATGGAAGTTCACAATGACTTTGAAATATTTCTGTAACTCACTCATCTGTCCATTTACTAATTCATTTAAAACGTAAATTTTTGATAAGAATGTCTTCTTTGAAAAGGGATGCTAGATACCGCTGGGGTACTGAGCCAGAGACAATTTGACTTCACAAAAGATAAAAATATCACAGGACGATGTAAGAAACCTGAGAGAAGATTAAAGGCAATGTTATGGGGTGTTTTTTTTTTTTTTTTTCTTTTCCTTTTTGAGACAGGAGAGTCTTACTCTGGCACCCAGGCAGGAGTGCAGTAGTGCAATCATAGCTAACTGCAGCCTTGACTTTCTGAGCTCAATCAATTCTCCCACCTCAGCTTTCTGAGTAGCTGGGACTACAGGCATGTGCCACTACGCTCAGCTAATTTTTAAATTTTTTTGTACAGACAAGATCTCACTATGTTGTTGAGGATAGTCTTGAACTCCTGGCCTCAAGCAGTCTTCCCACTTCGATCTCCCAAAGCACTGCGATTATAGGCATAAGCCACCATGCCTAACCTATTATAGAATTTAAATAAGTGAGAAATTATTTCTGGTTAACATATAAACAAGTAAATTAGGTCAGTTTATGAGAATGATACTAAGCAGTACAAAGGCCCAAACTATGCAGATGAAAGGGGATACTTGAGCTGAGTAGAATGGTTTTCATATAATGAATGCAGTAACTTATATTGGTATGGCCCTTCAAACTTCCTCATCACTTTTATATACAAAATTTTATGTGATTATCACAACAGTCCTAGAATATAAGTAGATAAGAAACTACTAGTCAATGTCCCAACTGAAAAATGAGATTCCTAAGATACCTAATTACTATCTTAACGTCCTGGTAGGAAAATCAAATTTTGACTTGGGGCCTTATTCCTCCACACGTTTTTTTTTTTCTTCTTCTTATCAACTAGGTTGCAATGTAGGTTGTTAAATATGTGAGAAACACTGAAAGATGTGCAGCAAATGGGGGGAAGACATAGTAGAGGAAACATTTACATTTCATTTTAGATACTGCTGAACTGTTTGAAGTTATTTTTAGTGTTTATACACTCCTTTTCAAGTTGAAAATAATTGAGAGAAATTTTCAAAAAAAAAACCATTAAAATAAGGAAAATAAGGGCAAAGATAATTTTAGGCATAGACAAAGGAAGAAACTACATTTAATTTGGACTATGAAAGACCACATTTTATGAACAGTGTGTCAGGTACAAGCAGAAGTGATCATAATATATAAATAGAACTTTTTCAAGGCTAGATCAGCCCTAATACAAGATCAGATAAACTTCCTCACAATAATTTTATCTACATCTATAGACACAGCAAATGTGCACATCTTCATTGAAAATACTGTCCCATATTATAGATACTAGTTGGGAATTACTGAAAAATTCACTGAAAATTTCTACTTGGGTATATTCTCCTTACCACAGAAATGAGTATAGGTGCCTATCTGCCTCACTATTAGTAATAATAACACAAATTATAATGGTGTTTGCAATATAAGCAAAATGACACCATATTGACCTGAATACTATTGGAAATCTAACTACATATTTGGAAATAATAAAATGTTAATTAACATGTTCAGGATACTTAGTTATCATCAGTTTGAAATGACAGTTTTCCCCTAGGAGTCTACATACTGCTTTCCAAATATAAATTTATTTTGAAAAGACTTATATGCAGCGATAAAAGAATGAGTTTATGTCGTTTTCAGGGACATGGATGAAGCTGGAAGCCATCATTCTCAGCAAACTAACACAGGAACAGAAAACCAAACATCCCATGTTCTCACTAGTAAGTGGAAGCTGAACAGTGAAAACACATAGACAAAGGGAGGGGGACATCACACTCTGGGGCCTGTTGGAATGTGGGAGGCAAGGGGAAGGAGAGCATTAGGACAAATACCTAATGCATGCAGGGCTTAAAACCTAAATGACAGGTTGATAGGTGCAGCAAACCACCAATGCACATGTATACCTGTGTAACAAACCTCCACTCTCTGCACATATATTCCAGATTTTAAAGTCGTTTTTTAAAAAAGGACTGGAAAGTACATATGCCCTATGGAGGCAGGTTAGTATGATAGAAAATTCTGAACTAGAACTCTGAAAATAGAGATTCTCATCTCAGTGCCACTCCTGCCCACTGTGAATGAGGGCAAACTAACCCTCCAGGCATGCATTCTCAACTGAAACATTACCCAACAGTGGCTTCTAGCTTGCTGGCAATGCAGGAATGAGCAACAAGCTAGGAAATGCTTTGGAATGAAAATCTGGAATTTTAGGGAAAAATGCTGCTTAACCATTTGAAGGTGGTCATAGCTAAAGAGATACATTCAGTCTTGATATGCCCATATCCATAAGGTAAAAGATAGGGAGACTTTTAAATAACTAATTGTAAAACTTCACTCTTGGTGAGTTAAATGACATGGCCAGATTGATTCAACTTAAATATCTTTGGGTGTGAGTTATATGATCTATGTATCTTTGTCCAAAGGAGTTTGTTTAGAGCCTTCTGCTACCAAATTAATTCTATTGTCAGAGAGCTGATACTCAGATGCGTTATAATGTGGTGATGGTTTTTAAAGAGTTGATTTATTGCAAGGAAAGGTGAGTCAGCCTGGCTGCATGACATAGGCCAGGGTGGGAATCTGACCATTGACAGGTTTGTATAGAGAGAGAGAGTAAATCTAGAAATTAGAGCGTTTGTTTTAATTAAAAGCGAGTAGGAAATTCAGGTTTCTGTGGAGTTTCCCTAGCAGCCTCTATTCTGGGTATGACTTGATGAGTCAGGACAAATACAAAAATATTGATGGAGAAAAGTACAAAAATAGCATGTACATTAGCAGAAAGATAAGCATAGCCTCCAAGTAATACAGAAATGGAAAGTTTAAGCTTCTCAATGGCAGAAAACAGCCAACCATGTCTCCAGTGCCAACCATGCCCCCAGTACATAGCAGAGTGCCCCTGTAAGTAGGTCCTCAAGAAATAACTGTCAAGGATTATTACTGAGATGAGATGTCCCTGACTACTATATCACTGATGAGGTGTTAGCCTTCTGCATTCTTTTTCTATGATAGAAATAAACTCAAATTGGGACTAAGGAGCTAGGAGGAGGGAGCTTAGAAAAAGAAAGCCAGAAATATATTTTTATGTTCCCAAACCTTTAAATGAAGTACTTTGGAAAAAGAAAGGCAAAATCTATTAGCACCAAGATGTTAGAATCTGGGACTCTGGCTCTTTGACAAGAGCATTGCCACTGCCTGCCCTGCAGGTTCAATAGAGCTGAGACCAGGAATGCTAAAAACCACTCTGAAGGCAAGAGGAAAGCAGACATCTCATTACCACACATACTTAGGTGATCAGAACTTCGGACTGAATCTTCAGGGCTATTTGAGAAATTATCAGCCATTGGCGTTCCCTACTCACTGTTGACTCCAAGAAGCAACAAATTAGGGGAAAAAAGAACTGAACAAATAATAGAAATGCAAATAATGGAAAGCATATCAGTGAGGAAGGATAAAATCCTTAATATTCAACCTGTTCTTCTTGATTACATTTTGGGCTGGTTCTGCACCTAAGTAGGAGCAGGAGGGGAATGAGGAAGAGCCTTTTCCTATTTCCAAGAAATGCCCTTCACTCTTCTTTTACCAGCACAGTTTATGTGTATTTGCTTTCAGGCTGGATCCTGATAAGCTTCAGAGTCGAGAACTCTTCTAGGCTTATGTGAGATACAAAGCAAATCGTTAGAGCAGTCTCAGCCTCTCAAGTTGCTGACAGTACTTTAACAAGAGCTTGCAGTTCAAGCTTTCCTGTCCTTGTTTCTGGTTGAAATTTCACAGCAATGATATGACTTGTGCAGGGCAGGGACTATTAATCACAGTTTTACAGATAAAGAAACAGGACTTGGCAATAGCCACATCTGGAATAAAAGCCTGGTATCTTTGACTATTAATTCAGTGAGTTTCCCGCTGTATAGCTGGGGATGCATGGCATGACGGGAGACAGCTTTTATCACAGTTACGAGCATGACATCTAGAGTTGGACTTAATATGGGTTTGAACCTTGATTCAGCCATTCCCTAGCTGTGTGACCAAGGCAACACACTTAAGCTCTTAGAGCTTTAGTTTTCTTACCTGTAGAATGGCAAACAATAATATGTAACATATGAGGATTAAAGGAAATGATACATGTAAATGTTAAGAATAAAGTCTGCTATAAGACAGCCCTTGAGGAATGTAGTGTTTATTAGTATGATAATAAGAAGGGAAACTACACAGCAGCTGAAACATAGTCTCAAGGCTGAATGCCAAAGTAGGGCTGCCCCACAGGGATTCAGTTTTGGGGGGAGAAGAAATAACATGAACATGAATCCTAACTTGGACATCTATCAGTGATGCAGGCAAGCCATTTAACCCTTTCTCAATCTAAGTTTTCTAATTTGTAAAATAGGAATATTAATATATACTGGGTTGTAATGAAGAGAAGCATAAATTCACATGAAATCTATTGCACATTATCTGATATATAGCTAATGTTCAACAAATTATAGTTTTGAATGATATTGAACATCATTATTCAATATCATTCATTAGAAGCCCCTGTCTCATTACATTTTCCAATTTTGGGGAATAAGACACACATACACATGCACACACAACACACACACACACAACACTGTGATAGAATTATGAATATGAAACTAACTTACGGCTTCATTAAATATAACGATTTTGGTAAAGGGAGTCAGGAATAATTTCTGCAGAGTCCCTATGAAGCTATTGTACACAAAAATAAAACAGTCATGATATCACACGGAATAGGACACCAAAGATATATATCCTAAATCAGTAACATTCTTTTAGACTTTTCCAGTTACTATCTTATTTTTAAAGATTTTCATATTGCTAATATTGTATTACTTTATTTAGCTAGAACACCAACGGAGATATACATCTTTCTGTGTTTTGTTCATAATAACATGTTTTGTAAATGGTTAAATGCCTTTTTATCTTTGAGAGGTAGAAATTGTGGACATTTGTCTTCCAGGTCTTTATCAGTCCTTCTCAAATATATCCCAGCTGTCCTTACAGATACCACTACAGTATCCTCTAAGTTTGAAATTCAGTAAGAACCCTTTAATATCCTTGAATATGCAATGCCTATATGTTGTTGTGAGGTTGTCCTGCACTGGGAATGGACTTCATGGAACCAAGAAGGTTGGTTCTTCATGGTTCTTCATGGAACCAACCTCCGGCTAACACAAGAGGAAGTGGGATACCTGTGGTTACACATTCACAGAGTGTAATGAGGTCAGTTACACTGAAGAAGTTTATAGAAGCATCCTCAAGTGGACTGGAAAATTCTTGCTTTACCATCTCTCCTACTACCCCCTCAAGTCCAACTATAGGGAATTCCGTAGTCATTGATATCTTGCTTAAATCTGATGCCAACATGGTCTTTCTTAGATGATGAAATTCAGGATTTGGACAATATAAGGAGTTGACTAGTATAACTGTAAAGACACTTTGCTTTGTTTAAGAAAACAATGCAAGCTTTTCTAAAAGGCTTCTGGTGGCATATTTTTACATAATTTAGTTTTTATAAATTAAAGATGTTTTGTCTTAAAAACTACTTGACTTAAACCCTCTTTTACTGGGGGATAGCTTAATTTTATATTAATACAACCCCCAGAAACTTGAATTCTTAATGTTTTAATACACATATTCACACCAATGCAGAGACTCAACATACAAGCAAGAGCAGTTCTTTAACTGCCACTCAGAGGAGTGTTTCAGATGGGATCCATATTGGGATAAGACCCAACGGGGCAATGAGGCAGGTGAGGTGAGTGAGGTGAGCCTTGCAGATGCGGTCAGATTCTGTCTTTATCTAACATTTGTATGTTTTGTTCATTATGGATGTTTGCATTGGTTTTGCTTTTGTAAAAATAATTATTAAAATATGTATCTTTATTATGAGATTTTTGGCACATCTTACATTTTGTACCTCACCTGCCTAACCCTAATTTTGACCCTGGATTGGATTATTGATCACAATTCTTCATATGCCTCCATTAACATTCCTGCTAAGTTTTCAAGGTGAGTGGAAGGTGCTTTCCACCCCTGGACTTTGGGCTTGGCCCAAGGTGGATGTTTGCAAATGTAACATAAGCAGAGTTTGAAATGTGTTTGCCTTGTGCTGCTTTCTCCCTTGCATTCCTGCTGTCACCATGAAAAGAAAATGCCTCAGGTATCTGTAGTTCCTACTGCCTATGCCCCAGAAGCAGCACACAGAGCAGACTCGAACCCAATCTACAATCTAAATCCCATTGCCCAGATGAATTGCCACCAACCCAAAGACCCATAATCTGAGGAAAAGTAAAATATTTTAAATCGCTGAGTTTTAGGTAGTGTGTTAGACAGCATTACTGTGGCAATACCTAAGTAGTACAGAGGGGAAACAGGAAGCATGCTTCTCTACCTCCACCCTACCTTTTTCTAAACAATAGTTCATTTCACTTATCATCAAATGTTTAACATGCAACTCAATGCCATAAGCACTGGAATTACATAGATGGATTAAGAGGCTGATATCTGGTCTTCAGAAGTTTACTGTCTTGTAGGGAAAAGGATATAAACAAATAGGTGCAATTAGTTGTTACAGATGCTGCCAAATAAATCTCTACTTGATACAGTGGACACAGAGTTTAAAAAGCTATTAAACCTACCTGGAGAGAAAAATGGAAAAGGTGATTGCTATAGTGAGTCATATCAAATTATAAACCTAGATGTTCACAGATGCCAGATGAATACAAAAGAAGGCAGGATAACTTCGGCCTGAAGAGCATATGTTCCTCTAGCAGGGAAGCTGCCCCTTAGCCCAGTCCCAGCCAACTATTATTAGGCAGGAATGGAAGCTCCACATTGCCATGTCTTCTAGTTTTCCAGAGGAATTCAGATGATTCTGTAATATTTTCTAATTCAAAAATAATGGCCACTAATTGAAGGTATTTCTATTTACTGCATAGGCCAAAACAAGTCTCTAGGCCACATTTAAACATTAGGTTGTTATAGCCTGTGACCCATGGTTGACAAGTAGTGGACAGCTGGTGGGAAGCTGTGTCAGTTTGTGTACTGCTCAGAGGTCTCTGCCCAGTGGCAAGTGGAGCTGACATCCAGCCTTCAGCTTAGCTCTCTAAGCCAGTGCATACTGGCAGTGCCAACATCAACTCAGAAGAATGGGCACTCTTTTTGCAATTTGATCAAAGGCATTTAGGGGCATTCTAAAAATTCATTTCATATCTTAAGAGCAACAACAAAGTAATAGACATAATGAAAACATCTAATGTCCTAGAAATGAACTTCTAGTTATCTGTAATTTTAGATATCCTCTCTAATATGCCAGATAGCATATTTATTTCCTCTAACAACTATGCAAATTTCAATCTTGGGATAATTTATAATATGCTTTCAGAAAGTAGGCTGTGTTCATATATTTTCACTATTAAATTTGGGTAGCATAGGAAAATACATTTAAAAAAACATAACACATTTACCTTTCTATAAAAATCATCTATTTTAAGCATTGTTTACATAAATCTTAGAAAGGTGTTTTTCCTTGTCAAAACCTAAGTTCATACTTTTAAAGGAAACAATAGCACCAGCAACAGAAGGTTGGGAGGATAATTGTCAAATCTAGCAGGAATGTGTGAGTGGTCTTCATTTATAAAATGACATGTCACAATAGGGTAACATTATATTCATCCAGTACTGTGGATAAATTCAGTATTTTAGGAACACAAGTGTTTTATATATAGCTGAAGGTTACCACTTCAAATGCCCCCAAGAAAGTTGATGAGAAGCTATTTGAGAATATATAGCTGCCTTCATAAACAGACTAAAATCAATAGACAACAAAAACTTTGGATACTCTTTCTATTACCATAAACACCAACTTATAATGTAATATAACAATGCCTTCTGTGGGAGATGTGGTTGTTGATCCACCACTAAATGGCCCTTGATCGAGTCTACACAGCCCAGTGGTTCTCCTGTATCCAAATCACCCAGAGAAAACAGATGGCTGATTCTCTTCCTGTATAGTTTATTTTCAGTGGTTCTGGGGTGGAAGAGGAAGCATTCAAAATTTTGCATTTCTAACATATTCCCATGTGATGCTGTTTCTGGTCCGGAGACTACCCTTAAAGCTCCACTGCACAGATTTCTTTTGCTTTTTAATATATTTCTTACCTCCCACTCCTTCTCCTGTCACTTATCAGGGCTTCCTATGTGCCTTTGCTTGTATAACTCTTACAGAAAAACTGGGACTTTTCTGGCTTCTTTGGACAAAGATCGTGCCTCTAGGCTTCAGATTTTATTTGCAGCAACTGCACAGCCAATTTTGGATGCAGAACTGGTGCTACAGTTCCTGGTCCTGAGTGATCCTTCCTTTAACTTTCAGCCTTAACTGAACACTGGGATTCCAAGTATAATTTCCTACAAAGTATCCCCCAGATCCTATCCTGAGTTATCTTCCCAGATTTCCAAAATATTGTTTGCATTATAGTAGGCAAACATAAATTTTAAGCATCACATTACCAGGGAAGCATATTTTCTTCCATCACTTTTCTTATTCCCTGGGTAAAGTGAGATGGAGAAATGTTATTTATTAAAATAATTGGTTTTTTTTCCTTTTTTTTACTATTTAAAACCCAGGTTAGTTGTCAAAGTCTGACATTTCCATTAACCACCAGTTGCTAGGTCAGGGGTGGTGGCTCACGCCTGTAATCCTAACACTTTGAGAGGCCAAGAAAGGTGCATCACTTGAGGTCAGGAGTTCAAAACCAACTTCGCCAACATGGCAAAACTCTGTCTCTACTAAAAATAATAATAATTAAAAAATGTTATCCAGGTGTAGTGGTGGGCACCTGTAGTCCCAGCTTCTCAGGAGGCTGAGGCAGGAGAATCACTTGAACCCAGGAGGCGGAAACTACAATGAGCCAAGACCACACCACCGCACTCCAGCCTCAGTGACAGAGTGAGACTTCATCTCAAACAAAACAAAACAAAAAAACCATCAATTGCCAGTCCTTTGGAAAATTACGATTTATAACATAAACACAGAATATCCTTTGCAGTTTGTATGAATACCAGAAAATAAAAATAAAGGTGAAACATTCGTTCTTGTCTTAAAATATTTGAATTTTAACAGTAAATACATGTGATCCTTGTGTAAGTGATGCAGAAAGTGCTTTCAGGCATCAATTACAAAACCACAATGACATAAATATAGATATTACAAAACAATTTTACTGTTTGTACCCTTGAACTCTCAGATGTACTCTTCAAATAGTTCACTAAACGTAAGTCATTGTCTTGACATGTCACTTCTGTCACTGAACAACTAAAATGCTTACATGGACATGATTAAATATGCACAGCAATTATAGCAGACAGGATAAAAAAAATCAAAGGTAAAATCCAAAAACAATTTTAAATAAAGAAAATTAACCTGGCATGAAAGTACTATCATAAATGAAATCCAAAGGAGAAAGAGGCAGCAGAAATAATGTCATTCTAAACTCTCTATCAGCCTTTCATACATTTAAATACCTATTTCTATCAGTCTAAAGTTAATTGCTTGTAAAATTTATGATAGTGCTTCTATCTTCTGAGTTACTACTAAAATTAAAAGAAAAAACTATATAATAAAATACACAAACATCAAAATGGTATAAAAAAGCAAGAGGCATAAATAAGACAGAGGAAATAATCACAATAATTTGAAAATATTCTCTGTGGCAGGCATTTTATTAAGAGTTTTATATCTACTATCAAATTTACATCTTCATACAACTTTGTAATTTAATACATAAAAAATCCTAAACATGGATAAAATAAATTTCACATTATATTAGTATTTTTACATTATTGTGATTTTAAAAAACACCTATATTAAACCAACAGTCTGCAATAATTAGTGGCAAAATCCTGCAGGCAGTAATTACTTTTAATAATCAGAAAATAGTCCAGGCACAGTGGCTCACACCTGTAATCCAACACTTTGGAAGGCCAAGGCAGGCGGATCATGAGGTCAGGAGTTCAAAACCACCCTGGTCAACATGGTGAAACCCCATCTCTACTAAAAATACAAAATTAACCATGCATGGTGGTGGGCACCTGTAATCCCAGCTACTTGGGAGGTTGAGGCAGGAGAATTGCTTGAATCTGGGAGGCAGAGGTTGCAGTGAGCCAAGATCGCACCTCTGCACTCCAGCCTGGGGTGAAAGAGCAAGACTCCATTGCCAAAAACAAAAACAATTAAAACCAGGAAATATGTGAAATATTAATAGCTGTTTTTGGAGAATGAAGCTACATGTAATTTTTGTCTACTTTTTTGTATTTTCAAATTTACCTCTAATTAATGTTTACATGTTTCTTTAATAATGACAAAACATTTTCTTTTAAAAGGAAAGCAAATATAAATGTATACATGTATATACATATATATGTGTGTGTATACATGAGTACATTTTTACATATATGCATACAAGTATACATATATATAAATGTCTATATGTGTATGTTAAAGAATATTTAAAATCTAAAATACTTTATCAGTCATCAATTCCTTGACTTCAGTTTTTATGAAGTTGCATATCTCATATTGTCCTGAATATATTTATTAAACACTAAGAAAATATCCATAATAATCTATAGCTTCCCTTTTATAACCCATTTCGAATCCCATCTTCCATAAATATGTATCATTTTGTTCCTGATTATCTTTCCAGTTCATGAACCCTCTAGAGGGCAACAGCATCAGTAAATTTCCTATAGGCTATATTAAAAAGTCTTATAATTTTTTTTGTCCTAAAATTACCTTCAAGCTTCAAGAGAGTTCTCCTAGATACAGTATTCTTGAATTTGTTGAACAAGTCACTTACTAATATTCTTCACTAGCTAATATCCTTCGTGGTCAGAGATTTGATTGTGTCCCTTTCACCCATCATTTTTCTGTGCTGACAATTTCTCATCCATTCTTACTATATTTCATTCCTTTGATCATTTCAGTTAACCTTTCAGGCCTTTCCAACTGCCTTATGACCTTACCAGAATGTACTGAGTAGAACTCTGAACTCTCCTCCAAGTACCAAAATATTACTCTATCAAACATTTAATAAAATCTTGTAATTCTGCTTTTCTCCAGTTTTATCCTGGTGATCTCTGGCATTTGGTTGACCTTTTAACTATCACTCTCCATTGGACTGTCTTCAAAGGATAGTTGACATAAATTTAGATATCTTTTCTTCTAGAAATAAGTGATAGCAGAGAGAGTACTACATTATATCAGCATGGTTTGGATTATATTTCCCTAGATGTATTACCTTACACTTTCCACAGCTGAAATTTATCTGCTATTATTTTGCCCATTCGCACAGCTTTACAAAAATATTCGTGCCTCTCCGGCTAAAACAGCTTCAGAGTCATCTGCAAACTTAAAGATCTGTCTCAGTGCAGTCATAATGGCCCATTGTCCTCCTGGGGAGCACATTCTACCGATCAGTATAACTAGAATCACGGTGGAGCTACTTTTGTTCTGCTTTGGGCTTAGTTCAGCTTCATGCTCTGTTACTAATCCTATGTACACAAGGGATATTTCAAGAATTTGCATGAAGGTGGTCGAGACAAAAAGATCAACTCTGTAATATAGCTAGTAAACAGTACCAATATTATCTACCCCTACTCTGACTTCTTACTCTGTTCTCTGCCTCGACTGTTCTTCCTAATGATGAAGCCCCTCCCTTACATTCCAATTTTAATAACAGATCCATCATTTTATACACATCTTACCAACCCTCCTTTTTGTTGGTTGGTTTGGTTTCTGAATATGAATGTCTTGCCTTACTCTTGTTAATATTCCATTTTCTTTACTTACCACCAGATGGTCTTCCTTTTCTCAAAGCAGTGTTTAAGAATCACTTGAAAGACTTATTAAGGCACATATGGAATTAGGGTGAGGGAAGTAAGGATGAAGAGAAGTGGACATATTTCAAATATATTTTGGAGATTGAACTGTTACGGATTTAATGTAGGGTATGAGAAAAAGAGGGCTTAAGGCTGATGACTAGGTTTAATATACTGCAACATTGAGACCATATTTATTAAACCAAATCCTATTTACTTATCTTGACAGTTTTCATATGTATTATTTAAGTGAATGATAAATATTCCTTCTTATCCAAAGCTAACTTAATTGTGAATACTTATTTTCTGGGTTATTTTCTTAATAACTTACAATGTTGACATTTTTCTATTTTTCTTACTATTTGGCAAGGTATAAATAATGATACTATAATTCTTTAGCTCCCCTCAAAAACATCTGTAATATTTTTAGCTCAAATTATTTTTCTTAAATGATAATAGTGTGTATTTCTATCATGCTTCATATGTACCAGACCCTGGTTCAAACCCAAACAACTTGGCTGTACAGCTCACTCCCACTATCAAACATCATTTCTCTTTTCTCACTATTACTGCTCTACTCCCACTTCCACAGTTTGGTTCATGATCCCATAAGCTATGGTAAATCTTACTGTCTTGCTTAAGTTCTACAGTCTGTCTTTAGAGTTATAATACCTATGGTATGAATCTTTACCAGTTTTTTTACTCCACCTTGAGTTTTTCTAAAACATTAGCAGATCTCAAGAGCCATCAACCTCGGACAAACATCAAACTTATAACGCACGATCTGAATGAGACTTGCTATTCTGAGTTTGAGTCATCAAGGAGGAAGCATGTCATAACAATGTAGTAAAAACAATAACGATAATGATACCACTTATAAAATATTTGCTGTATCTGGGCACTGAGCTGGAGCTGCCCTGAACATGGACTATTTTCACTGGGTCTAATCTTGATAACAACTCTCTGGGTTAGGTGTCACTGGCTCACTGTACAAAGTTTAGAGTCTGAATGATGCGTCATGGCCACTCACCCAATAACACCCTCAAGTGTCCACTGCAGTAGGTTGGGAGAGTAGAAAGAGTCACAAGGTGGCAGAGGAAGAGGTATGGATAGAATTTAAGACAAAAGTCACATTGGCTGGGTGTCGTAGCTCATGCCTGTAATCCCAGCACTTTGGGAGGCTGGAGGCTGAGGATTGCTAAGTCCAGGGGTTCGAGACCAGCCTGGCAATGTTGTGACACCTCAACTCTACAAAAAATTTTAAAAATTAGCCAAGTGTTGTGGTGTGCACCTGTAGCCCCGGCTACCTGGAAGACTAAGGCAAAGATAGCAGTGAGTGGAGATCATACAACTGCTCTCCAGCCTGAGTGACAGAGAGAGACCTTGTCTCACAAAATAAGTAAAATTAAAGAAGAAAGTCACAATCATACAAATGCTCCTGATTTTAGGAGACAACTGACAAGCATAAATTGTCCATTAAACCAAAAGTCTTACAGTGGAAAATGGGAACTGAATTGTTCCTCCATTTACATGGAAGGGGATGAGGAGGTAGTAGGCTGGTACAAAAATAATTGTGTTTGGTCATTGCTTTTAAGGGCAAAAACCACAATTACTTTTGCACTAATCTAATAGGAGAAAAACTCATTCACTGGTATCTTCTTCTAAGTCAAGAATGTATTATTATTTTATTGTTTTAAAAATAAAATAAGAAAAATTTCCCTCTTTGCATTCTACCTTCCTGCAGATATATACATAATGATCCAGTGTAGTCTTAATTCCCAAGGTATTTTGCAAGCTAAATCATTCTAAAGGAGAAATGCAATGTTATTTGCACATTCTCCACTTCTATGTGGTTAACAATCCTTTAAGAAACAGGCACACACATGCACGTACACACACACACAGTCCCCCAGCTCATTTAAAATTTCTTTTGTTTTCGTGTACTATAAATCAGTAATAAAGTATTATTACTGAACATTAGACAGTCAGATTCAGGAACTATTTTTTTAATGTTAGTAAGAATATACCAAGGGAAACTGAATTATATAATTTAATCACTGGGCTAATTATTTCTTTGTTGGTCCTCTAAAGAAGTGGTGGATGCAAACTCACGAATGTTACATTTATTTTTCTTAGCAGGAGGGAAGCACTGTGCTGTGATTAAAATGGTATCATATTGCTTCTTACAGAATGTGTAATGGGTCTGAATTGCAAGAACAAAAAATTGGCTATACCCATTAACTGTGGTAAAAATTCCCTTGTAATTAGGTAGGCAGTTTCCATAGAAATGTATACAGTAAGTTGCAATTACATATAAGCAAAATTTGTGTCACTTGACCACTGAGATTACGGATATTCTTCACCTATAGCACTCCTTTCATCTTCAAATACAGAAAAACAAACAGGTTTAACACTAGAGCCTCTGCTAATCACAAACACATTTCTCAAACATTAGCCTGTTAGAAATGCTGAGAAGTCCTATAGTATGGATTTGTTTAACTTGACAATCAAACATTTTTCAAACTGTGCTAGAATAGAATGCTATTTGTTTTGTTTAGTCTTGTTTTGTGTTTACATTTTTGTTAGGAATACTTAATAATAAAAACAATTTGGGTGAACAAAAATTTTTAGTCTCCATTTTTACTAGGTATATTTTTCAACTGGATAGTTGCTGCATGTTTAACTTTGCTCATTTTATTCACACCAAACTTTTACCCAAAATAACATTAAATATTTCTATTACAATTCAGAACATTTTGTTATGCCTTAATTGTAGCACCATTAAAACTCCATGCATAGTAACAGCTTTTCTGAACAACAAGAATATAGGTAAAATGAGAAAGACAGCTTGGAGTCTGAAGATTGTATATTAAGATTTTTTTTTTAGTCATGAGAAAAAGAAATCCTAGCCTATCTTAGACTGTCTGGGATGCTATAATATAATATTATAAACTGGGTGCCTTATAAAGAACAGAAAGTTATTTCTCATAGTTCCAGAGAATGGCAATCCAAGACCAGGTGCCAGCATGGTCCTGGGCTGGTGGGTTGCAGATAGTCACCTCCTCATTGTGTCTTTGCATGGGGGAAGGGGTGAGCGAGCTCTCTGAGGTCTCTTTTATAAGGGTCCTAATCATCTCCCAAAGGCCCTACCCTCCTAATATCATCACCTTTGGGGTGGGACTTCAGCATATTAATTTGGAGAAGCATAAACCATAGCAAATGTGACAGAACTTTTTTCTTTTACATCCAATTCTGAGAAAAAAATATGCATTTCTCATACATTTCTTAAGTGCTTAATCTATGTCAGCCACTACACGAGATGATAGAAACATGAAAATGTCTAACATATAACCCTTCCCTTGAGCAACTAATTTGGATTAAATGTGATGACAATTCACTGTGTAAATTTCTATAGAAATTGCCTTCTCAGTGTGTTAATAGTGGAATTAACAAGAAATCGTGGAAGCAAGGAAAGGGAGGGGGTTATTACCATGGGACAGTGTCAGTTTAAAAGGACAACAAAACATGACAAAACAGACTTTGTGAACTAAAACTTTTCCATGCAGGTTCCAATAACTTCCCATCATCCTTAGCACTTAGTTCCTCTATGTGGCATTCCATCCAGGCTGCTCTAATGAAAGTGACACTTTACCCTCCACACAAATGGTGATAAAAACTCCTAATAAAAAGACAACTAAAAAGTGAGAAAAGGATCTGAGTAGACCTTTCTCCAAAAACAATATACAAATGGCCAATAAATAAACCAAGATGCTCAAAATCATTAGTCATCAGGGAAATACAAGTCGAAACCACAAGGAGATGCTCCGTTGCACACATTAGGATGACTAGAATCTAAAAGTTAGCTGATAATAAAGGTTGGCAAAGATACAGAGAAAGAGAAACACTCATACACCGCTGGTGGAATGTAAAATGGTGTGACTGTTTTAAACACTGTCTGGTAGTTTCCCAAATTACTAAACATAGAGTTACTAAATAATCCAGCAATTCCACTCCTCTAGTGATTCCCTGATCAAATATGCTAGATTTAAAAAAGAGTCCATACCTTACTATGTAAAGTTATTGATATAATTGCACCAAGATATATTGAATAAATCAGAAAAAAATTATTTAGAAGTATATTAAGAAATGGCATACACTGCCCCCTAGTCTTTGAAAATTGGCAAGCATAACTGATAGTAACTTTTGCTGACTTTGCTTAAAGTACTTCTGTCTCGTGGTTTGAATCTTATGACAGAGTCAAAGTCCTTCTGGACTTTGTCAATGTCTACTTCTGTTACTTCAGGACAACTTTGGCATAAAATGCCCTCTTGGGCAGCTTTTCACCACTGTCAGCAGTTATCCTCTTTCTGAGCCACAGATTGTCAATTCACCTTGCTTAGATTGTTAGGGCTAATTAAAATTATAGTCTTAGCTTGCCTTTTTAATAGTCTCTATTAGTAAATAGTCTTTGCCTTTCCCTGGGGGGGGGGGGTTCCACTTCCTCATTTGCCCAAGAAAGAAAAAATTAGAATCATAATGGTCTCAATAATAAATGCAAAGCAATGCTCACATTATTTTCTCCAGTGTAAGGGAGAAACAGAGGACAGGGAGAGCCCAGCACACAGTGGACTCTCAATAAATATTTATGTAATAAATAAACCTATGCTACCACCAATCCAACTTGTATTTCCATTACCAGTTCTGTCAACTGAAATACCGGATAATTTTATTACTAATAAACAGCCTGAACTTACATTGTCTCTTCTTCTAATACATATAAATATTCAACAGAATCTTTTAAATATATTTTGGACATAATTTTGTATACTTTTATGACAACCATAGTTTCAATTAAGGAAAGATAAGAAATCTACATAGTAGTAAGGGAATAAGCAGCTAATAGGTGGGATTTGATGGTTTTCTTGATTTAATTCTGCCTTATATTACACACCTGTGTCCAACATTTAGGCTCAAAGCCCTACATACAAAAAACTCTCCTCATTTCAATATTATTCATTTGGTAATTCCATTGTAAAGGATAATCAATACAAACTTACCTAAGGCACTTCTTTTATGACTATGATCATTAAATGTGTATGACTGAGGAGTCCCTGCTAATAAGGGCAATTACGGATATAGGTAAAATTTAAGAACTGTTACTTAGGCAGAGGCAATGATGTTATAAATTCAAGAGAACTCCATTCAAAATAAGAATTACACGTTGTAATAAAAAGGTAAATATTATCTTAACATATTTTATTATAACTACTTCCCATTTATGGCAAAGAGCCTAAACCTAAAACTCAACATGGTCGCTGTATCAGCAAGAAAAAGTGGGAAGAGATTGAACACCCACGTCTAGATAGATGTGCCATTAACTCCAAACAAATGGGTAGGTACAATTTGGCCAATACTACATGCTCAAAAAATAGCAGCTGGTATCACATATTATGTGGTAAAAAATATATAAAAACTAAAGCCTATGCAAAAAATAAAAGGAAAAAAAGCCGTATCAGTCCTGAAGTATCATGTTTCTTCCATTTCCAAACACATCTGAGTTGATAGTATGTGAAAATGTACATGCTTGTGTGTAGTAAATTGAATTCATAGAGCATGTCTGAGAATTGATTTAAAAAAATACAATTTCATCATTGTTAATAAATTTACTATTTAAATTGATATAGATCATTTATAAATATGTGACCTAAACTACAAATCATACCTTACACTTAGTAATTACTAAATAAAGGGATAATGATAGTGAACAAAAATAAGATGAAAGGACATCACATTTATAAGGATCTAAGAACTACACAAGACCAATTATGTAAATGAGAAATTGTTTTGTATCCATTGTTATGGTAAATGAGACTTTCTTTACACTCCTAGAAATCTAAGATTACTCGTGCTGCCAATATGTAAGCAATGTTGATAATACATCTTCATTGCTGCTTACTTTTTTACAATAGATGAGAGAATCTTTTTAGTAGTTGTTTTATTTTTAACAATTGTTCTACAGTGGATACAGCATATACTTTTCTGTGGCTATGTTAGCCTTCGTGGGCTGCCATAACTAAATACCACAGACTGGATGACTTAGACACAGAAATATAATTTCTCATGGCTCTGGAGACTAGGAAGTACAAGATCAAGGTGCCAGCAAAGTTGGTTTCTAATGAGGCTCCTCTCGGCTTCCAGATGGCACCATCTCTCCATGTCCTCACATGGCTTTTTCTCTGTGTGCAAGGGTGGAGAGAGTGCTCCAGTAACTCTTCTTCTTAAAAGGACATTATTCCTACTGGATAGGTATCCCCTCATTATGACATCATTTGCCTTTAATTATCTATTTAAAGAAAGGCCTTTCTTTGAATACAGTCACATTGGGGGTTAGGATTTTAACCTATAAATTTTGAAAGGACATAATTCTATCTATTGCAGGGTCAATGAAAAAATCATGAATCTCAATGGAAAGCTTGTAAAATATTTTGATAGTAAGAGATAATTTATGTTTTATGCACATTCAATTGCACTTCTTATGCTTAAAACTCAGATACACTAGAGAACAAACTCAGGGTTTGAGTGACCAAGATGTAGAAGACATAGCTTCTGTTTCTAAGTTTCTCCCAACCTAGCTGTGAAGAAAGCATGAACAGCAGAGCGCAGAAGCACAGAAGAAAGTGAAATACGTAAAACACATCACAAATGGACATCATCCTTTTCCCACAGAGGGAGGTCTATGTTTCTAGAGATAACTGCCAAAGAAATTTCAATGTATCACTAGATATTGTTACATAGATCACTTGATATTGTTATACTGATCCCACCACAATTCATGAGAACTATGTAGGGACTAGTTGCTGTTATGTACAATTTATAGATAATGAAAACTGGGAATGGAAAAGTACATATAATATTTTAATATTTATGACATTTGGGATTTGTTTGTTTAGCTAGCTTAATCTTTGCAACTGGCTTTAGGCTTCTCATGAGGGCTGGAAGAGCATCTTATATTACTTTATTTCCCACAACACCCAAAGCTGTGCCTTGTTATTCTGGAATCCTTCTCCTTGAGTTTTCACACCCAAACAGTGACCAAATACTATGATAAAGCAATTATCATTGTTTTACAAATGAATAAATTATTTAATAGGTACAATGTACACTATCCAGGTGATGTTATACTAAAAGCCCAGACTTCACCATTATCGGAAATATCCAGGTAACAAAACTGCACTTGCACCTCCTAAAGCTCTACAAATATGAAAAAGAAATGAAGGAATTGAAGATGAGAGGTTTACATAGCTGGCTAAGATTAAGCAGCTCACAAGCCACAATGAAAAATCTTTCCGTAGGTTTCAATTGCCCTTAAATCTAACCACATTAGGAAAATACTCAAGACCTATATGGATTCTCCCATCTGGCATCAGATTCCTTTGTACCCACACTCTTCAGTCACGTAACTTGCTTCCCCTTCCCCATTCTCTGCTTATTTCCAGATCTTTGCACACTTGCTACCTTCTGTCAGGCTCTCCCCCTCACCACTCCCTTCCCCATTCTCTCATCTTTGTTGCATTCTTTATTCACGGCCCCTTGTCTCCCCCTTTCTCAACAGTTCTCTGGCCTTGTTAGCAGCTGCCTGCTTCTTGTCTTTTTCCTACCTATCCTTGAGGACTGGATCTGTGTCGTACCTTCTTACGCCTGAAGACTACTTGGCAGAATGCTTAGCACACAAGAGGTACTCAACAGCTGGTTGCTAGTTTACTCACACTGTGGTTCAGCTGCATATATAGGACTAGAAACTATATTCATTAGCTCACTGTATATCCAGCCATAAGTTTTATAATTTTCAAAGCATTTTCAGCAGTAAGCTGTTCAAGTAGACTTTTCCAGCTCTCTATTGTACAAAACAATAGTGGTTAACAGGGGGTGTTTAACTTCCCCCATATATCTTTATCTGTTATCTTCTTAAATCACTATTAAGACAATTTTTCTAGACCATTCTGAATAGTTTATCCTATCATCAATTTGCAGAATCAGAATCTCATTTAATGGTTGAGATAATCACATGCATTTGAAAGAAAATGGTAAGTTTAAAGAGAAACATTTTTAGAAATAAAGTGTGTGCATTATGTATATATTTGTATGTATATGTATGCACATATACAAAAATATACATGTGTATGTATGTGTGTATGTCTATCTATACATAATATTCTGAGTCCATTGTCTTCAGGCCTAATGAACACATCTGTGTAAGGTGGACATGCTCAGGTCTATAGGGAGAATCCTACTTAACACATTCCTAGAGGATGACCTATAGGTTGCCATTTTTTAAGCAGAAAACTCAGGTAGGGGCAACATTTGCCTCAAGGAACAGCTTCTTCTCAAGTGTGTTTTCATGTGAGGGGAAGTCTAAATCCAAGCACCATGTGAAATGGTACATGTTACTCATGGGGTGGAAGAAATGAAGAACTCTTAGAACTGGTTTAAAATTTTCAATTTGGTACAAAGAGCTGACCTAGTAGACTTACATGTATCCTATAAAACTAGTTTGTGCCAATCCTACCCAATGTTTCTCTGGAGTTTTGGTAAGGGAAATAATTAAGAAAATCTACACACAAGGGGTAAACTTTTTTTTTTTTTTGAGACGGAGCCTTGCTCTGTCACCAGGTTTCTGTCACCACACTAGAATGCAGTGGCGCTATCCTCAGCTCACTGCAACCTCCACATCCTGGATTCAAGTGATTCTCCTGCATCAGCCTCCTGAGTAGCTGGCACTACAGGTGCGTGCCACCATGTCCAGCTAATTATTGTATTTTTAGTAGAGACGGGGTTTCACCATGTTGGCCAGGATGGTCTCAACTTTTTTTACCTCATGATCCACCTGCCTTGGCCTCCCAAAGTGCTGGGATTACAGGTGTGAGCCACCGCGCTCAGCCAAGGAGTAAACTTTTAATATCAAATTGTTTATTTTGCTACACAACTGCTTTAAAGGGAATTCCAGAACCACTTCTGGAAAGTTCAAAGATATTTTTATTTTCTCACTGATGTTTGACCTAATGGCTCCTACTGAAGAGCCCATCTTGAGTAAAGTCTCCACTCATCTCCACTTCTGTAAGGACAGTACACAAGGCTTGTCCAAAGCCTGGCACTTTATTGGTTAAATATCAAATCACTTTTTAAAGTATGCATTTCTGCACTGACTCAGACATGGGATCAATCTAGATCCAAAGCAGAGGCAAATCTATAGAACGTTTGTGGGGAGTTGTCTTGCTTCTTGTGTGGAGCTGTGTAACGTTGGGGGATGGGCAGATAGAGAAAAAGCTATGTTCACAATTATACTCAGATTAAAATCCCTGAGCCAGAAAGCTGGACATACTGAACCTAAGAATGGAAAAATACCACTTTTGAGTTATTTTTTAAAAATTGGGTTTTAAAATAAATACAAGTAGTCATGGCTAAAATAAAATAAAGACTGACAACAATATTCAGAGAGCCTCATTCCGCATTTCCTTCTCTAGAACTCCTCCTACCCCTGCTGCTTCAGGCAGAGTGGAGACTATCAACTCTTCATATCTTCCCAGAGTCCCTGTTTATATATATACACATATTTGAGACAGAGTCTCTCTGTCACCCAGGCTGAAGTGCAGTGATACAATCTTGGCTCACTGTGCAACCTCTGCCTCTGGGTTCAAGCAACTCTCCTGCCTCAGCCTCCTGACTAGCTTGGATTATAGGCACGCACCACCACACCTGGCTAATATTTGCATTTTTAGTAGAGACGGGGGTTTCACCATGTTGGTCAGGCTGGTCTCGAACTCCTGACCTCATGATCCGCCTCCCTCGGCCTCTCAAAGTGCTGGGATTACAGGTGTGAGACACTGTGCCTGACAGATGTTTTTATTTTTTTAAAGAGCTTATTCAGAAGGCACTAAGGCAACTGATTTTATGAATTTGTAACTATACGACCGCCCACTGAAGCGAGGCTTCAGATGTTTCTGTAGTCTTCCCAGAGCCTAGTTGAATGCTTGTACCCAAAAGGTGTCCACCAATACTTTATCAATGGTTATAAGTCAGAAACACTACCATAAGTGGCCATTAAAAAGAAAATATCTATAAAATTATATTTTACTTATTGTAAACAAGGTTGTCATTAATCTTGTCTAATAAAGATCTCTCCAAAAAACTTAATGATTATGGAACTTTCCATTTTTATAAGAAGACAACGTAAATGCTAAGTTTCAAATTATATTTAATGTATATTCACTCTTTGAAATTACTGAGGAGGGCAACAAAATTCCTTTTCATCTAGTATATAAAATGATATTCTACTTGAAAAGTCTGTTAGTTCATGAAGGTTCACATTCACAGATAGTTAAGTACAAGAAAGGACTGCAAGTTGAAAGGCAAAATAAGAGTCTAATAAAATGCATGATTAAAGTTTGATAAGTAGAAGCTTGGATTTCTTGTGGGATTTTATCTTATGAAGAATATAAATATGCTTAAATTCTTAAAAATTATGAAAAGTAAGTTTGAATAACATTGATAATGAAGTTCTTTCCTTCTTGTCATCCATTTTAAGAGGGCAATCAATTCAATTTTTCATATAAACTCAGTCCCACAAGATAATCCTAGCTTCATATCAGAGTAGTCAAAGATTATTTCAAACTTTATACAAATATTCATTTTTGGAGCCTCTCAGAATAATTAAAATAGCATATCAACCACATCCTGAAGTAAACTATGTCTTCTACAGTAGTTATAAATGATGTAAAGCCCATGAGAGACCTTTAAAAGATACCCAATTGCCAAAAGAATTCTTTAAAAACAGACAAAAAGGACCAATACCACAAAAACTCAAAATGTAAACATATCACTATTTTTCATAAAATTAATCATACTTCTAATTTATACATTCAACATGTAATCTATATCCAGATTTTTAAAGATAGCATGGTTCATAAAATAAAAATGTGAGTCTAATGACAACAAAGCTAGCAATCATGAAGAAAAGGATTTGGTGCCATATGCAAATTGTAAAAAATGCAAAGAATACACAACATAGTCAATATTTTTCTCACATAAAGAGTTTCTATAATCAACACAATAAGAATAAATGTTTCAATAAATGTACAAAAGTCAAAGAAGATTGATAGCAAATTCACAAAATGTAAAATGCGAATGTCCAAGAAAACTATAAAGTGAAATCATAATTTAATAGGAATGTACATACTTACTAGGAGACTCCATTTTATAAAATGTTTAGATAGATATAACTCTGGGGGAAAAATGCACTCTGAAGAGAGGCAAATTTTTGCTCTGCTGATGAGGGTGTATTTCTGGGATACTTTTCCTTCAGATACGAGCAAATAAATGACAGATACTTAAAGATAATCAACTTAGTGTGTTGTTTTTGTTTTTGTAGATACAGGATCTCGCTATGTTGCCCAGGATGGACGAGAGCCCCTAGCCTCAAGAGATCCTTTCCTTCAGATTCCTGAGTAGCTGAGACTACAGTGCAAGCTACCATACCTCACTTAATTAAAACTAAGAAACATGATAATGTTCCACAATATAAAACTGGAGGCTGGGTGTGATGGCTCATGCCTGTCATTTCAGCACTTTGGGAGTATCACTTCAGCCCAGGAGTTTGAGATAAGCCTGGCCAATATAACCCGACCCAGAAGAAAGCCAGGAAGCTGGGAGGAAAGGAGGGAGGGAGGGAGGGAGGCAAGGTGGGAAGGAAGGAAGGAGGGAGGGGAGGGAAGGAAGGAGGGAGGGAGGGAAGGAAGGAGGGAGGGGATGGACGGATGGACAAGAAAGACAGAAGGACAGAACAAATAACCAGATAGCCAGGTGTGGTCCCAGATACTCAGGAGGCTGAGGATGGAGGATCATGTGAACTCATGAGTTCAATGCCACAACAGAGCAAGATCCTGTCTCAAAAAGAAAAGCATTAAAACTGGAGAACATACACATGTGGCACAGCCACACACAAAGAAAGACGCCGTGATTTATCCTGAAGTGAAAATGAGGTTACGATATAGCACAAATTGCATTTATATGGATAAAACAAATGTGTGTGTGTGAGTGAGAGAGAGAGAGAGAGTGTGTGCGTGTGTGTGTGTGTGTGTGTTTGCAAAGTCCAGGTCTTTGGGTTATGTGTATGTGAGCATAATTGCCTTAATATTTTATGACTTCTAACATTTTTATTTATCTCATTTTTTAATCATAAATATGTCAAATTTTATACCTCCACATGTATTTTTCTGATTATACAAATGGTAACACCACTTGGAATAAACAAGAAACTACAGCAAAAAATAAGCAATATCCAATAATGAGCACACTTTTCACATGCCTCTGTGTGTACAAATTCTTAAATATGACAGTTGTTTTAACCTCATTCTCAAAGAACAGCTTGTATTTCTTTCTTCCTTACTCCCTTATCAGCCTTTCTGCTTTGTCAAGATCATTACATTATGTTCATGTATTTTATGTGACTATATAACTAATTATTGCCCAAACTGAAATTTCAGATTTCTTATTTATATCACATAAACCTGCTTCCTTTTATACCTGTTTCAGTAAAATTAAAAATAAAAATAAAAAAGATGAATAAGAATATGTGGAGTGGACAGGGCAGATAGTAAAGCATACGCCTGAGACTCTTCAGTGGGATGCCTAGATTTGAATCTGGATCCTCCCATGGGATAGTTACTTATCTTTCTGTGCCAAATGTCCTCATTTGTAAAACGGGATTGAGAGTAACACCTAAGGTTGGGGGATGGATGTTGAATACTTCTTAAATACTGATGTTTTCTTCCCTAGAGAGGAAGCTCCTCAATAGAATGGCTTCTGACCTCACCACTCCCCCAATACCCACCCTTTCTTGCATGGAGGGGGAGGCTGGATCAGGATAAATGACACACATAATTTAAGCAGCCTGGAAGTTAGAATAAACACCTTTCATCTACTATTCTGTCTTGGGAACAGGCCTGACTAGAGAGAAGAAGTGGTCTCCATTGGCATCAGTCACCAGGCAGTGGGAAGAGCTGTCACCTGAGTGACATCCTGCCAAGATAACACTGCCCATGACCAGATGGGCATGTCCCTCCCACACAATGCAAAACACATGCTCAATGGCAGCTTCTTCAACAAACTAAGGTGATGTTTGACTTACTCTATGCCTTTCTCTTGTTATCATTTCTCAATTGGTACAGGAGTACAGAAGGCAAGAGCATTGTTATTTAATGGGCTCCACCTACATACCTCCCACAGAGGACACTGTAATGAATAGCTCTTGTATTAGTTTACTTAGGATAATGCCTCCAGCCATGTTGCAGCAGAGGCCATTATCTTATTCTTTTATATGGCTGCATAGTATTCTATGGTGTAACTTTCCCACATTTTCTTTATTCATTCTACCACTGATGGGCAATTAGGCTGATTCTATACCTTAGCTATTGTGAATAGTGCTGCAATGAACATACGTGCATATGTATCTTTATGGTAGAATGATTTACATTCTGTTGGATATATACCTAATAATAGGATTGTTGGGTCAAACAATAATTCTGTTTTAAGTTCTTTTGAGGAATCACCACACTGCTTTCCACAATGGCTGAACTAACTCACATTCCCACCAGCAGTATATAAACGTTCTCTTTCTCTTTTCTCCACAACATCGCCAATATCTGTTATTTTTTTGATTTTTTAATAACAGACATTCTGACTGGTGTGAGATGGTAGTTCTCACTGTGGTTTTCATTTTCCATTTCTCTAATGACTACTAATGTTGAGCATTTTTGGATACTTATTTTCAACATTTTTATACTGAAAATATTTTTTACATAACAACACTGGTCAAGGTTCACTAGAAGTATTGTAATAGAGACTAATCACCTGGCTTAAGGAAAAATCAAAGAAGCATCCAAGTGTCATGTCACTACAGAACTTTACATGAGCATATGTGCATCAATGAAACATGAAAAATTTATGAAATAAAACATGCCAGGCAACCAAAAGTATTCACTTCAGAGGGATAGAAATGCAATGCCTGCAGTGGAAAAAATTATTAAGTATTTTCTTGTGCATCTTTGGATAGTTTTCTATGTATCAAATAGCATCTAATTATCTTGTAACAATTTACACAATAAAGAAAAAATACCAATATGAGTACATACATGTATGCTAATACATATATAGAGAGGCTAATTTAGGTTATCCTCAGAAATCAGTATCTGCATATATTTATCTTGGATATCAATGAAGCATTACATGTCAAAATGATGTGCATTAATTTGAAATAAAATTTGACCTCATGCTTTTCCAAGTAAAGGTTTGCCTATGATCAGTGTAAATTCCAGCATATTCCATAACCATATCTTCCTTCTGATCAGGAATATACAGTACAATACAATTTCTATCATAGCCATTTTGTGTTACTGTGTTTTGACATTACAAATGTGAAAGTTCTCTATTTTCTTTGTCTCACCAAAATATAAAATAAGATTGTGCCATTTTAAAGGCAGCTAATATTTTAGTTAGCATAATACTACCTCTAAATCCAGAGTCTAAGTCTTTTGCCCATTCCAAGTTTAATGTTTATGATTTGATCAAAGAACAAGTAACTTCATTATCTAACCCATGATATTCATTATTACTGTATCCACAGATGAAAGTGTTTTTTGAATAACCTTTAAAGACGAAAAGCAAAATGGATGGGATAAGAATATCGTAAGTTAGCAGATATAATCAGTATATAATAAATTTTTATTTCTACTTCCTAACTCTTAAATAGATTGATTTTTCTTGGATTCTTTAAAAAGCAAAAAGATTTATTACTAAGGAAAAACTCCTAATACTCATAACCAATCTTTTGTTGTTACAGAAAAAAAGCAATTGAAATCCATATGTTAAGGCACTTTCTCTAAACTATGGAATTCAAATAAAACTAGTTAAAATAAATCTGGAGTAAATGATAAAAACATGTGTTTGTTTGAGTATCTACCATGTATAATAATTACCCTGGGTAGCTCTGCCTTTTGGAATATAATGAACCCCTCAATGCTCCTTAAATCTCTTTAAATTATATTCTTGCTATGAAACTGTTCCTTACATATACTTGATTTTAACGGTTCACTTTCAATATAACACTCACAGTATTTCCATATTAATAAAGCAATCTTACCAACATACTGAATTTAATGTCAGAAACCCTGTCATTCATCTCAAATAACATCTGCCTTTTCCCTCAAGAATAGATATTTTGTGCAATTCCTCTCATTTTTTTCCTTCATTTATTTTCCCAGATATGATATTTTGGAATCTCATATTTGTTATTCAACACACCTGCCATTAATAATTTTTGGTACTTTTCAGCTATATCACTGGAACAATTTGACTAAAGCATAGTATTTCTGGCTTTCAATCAATAAATAAGTATTCAAGCACTGCATATAACCTCTATGCAATTAATCAGAGCAAAGCAAGAACATGTGTGGAGTACTGGGACTTTGCAATTTCACACTAACAAACATAGGAAGCAATTCAGTGATGAGCATTTAAAGCGTCACAGTGATATATTTTGAAAGGTGCAATCTAAATTCATCTCCAACCATGAACTTACCCAAGACTGTGAGCTCTGCAGAGGCACTAATATTCTCATTTTTATACGTGACAACACAGGTATACATTCCACTGTCATCATCTGTCACATTGGAGATAAGCAAGTTGCTTCCACCCAATAAAGAATACTTTTTAGACCTGTAACACATAGAGTAGGTGTAGAGTAAGTGAACACACAAATATATATCAGGCAAGATACTCAGAGCTTTAAATGACCTCCACCAAAGCTCAAATTAAGACATTGGAAAGAAACTCTATATGATAAGGGTGTGATAATGTCTCGCTTACTGATCAAAAAATTCACTCAAGGTAAACTACTCCCATTGGAAGGCTGTGTGTAGTGATCAAATAAATGAAGTAGATTAAACTTGAAACTAATTTTAGTGCTATAAATTATAGATAATCTAGTCCAAATATCTCATTTTGGATTTGAGAATGTCAAGGTCCAGAAGTAGTACTCTGGAGTGAAAAATCAATGTCCTGTGTCCTGAAATCCAATTTAGTGATTTTTGTACAAAGCCATATTTTATACTGAACTAAGAGTGCTTGGCTATATCCAGAGAACACACCTTGATGTGCTGAAACTGTAACTGGATTTCTTGGGGTGTTCTAATGTTCTCAGAAATATTGTAGTATCATATACCATGCCTTGTTGTTATCTAAATATTTAAGGTAAAAAATATTTAAAGATTAATTTATGATTGATGGACTTACCTTCTCTTTGAAAGTAAGTATGCTAAAAAGGAAAACACCAGTCTTCAAAATCAATGAAATTAATTCCTTAAGCAAGATCTATTTCATCAGAAAGACTAAGTATTCCATTATATTGAGAATTTACTTTCTAACTGTACCTGATTATTAATGTTCCAGCATTTCAAAGTCAGCCAAGTTCTCCTGCCTTCCCTTAAATATTTGTTATAGCTGGGATAGTGAGCAATATAGTTGGAGCTAAAAAAAATTGCTCAAGCCCTATAATGACATGCTACATATTTGAACTCAGAAAATTTTAGTTTCATTTTTCCCCTTAACTTTACTGAAGTAAAACTGACAAAAATTACATATAATTACATTGTACACTATAATATTTTGGTATAGGTATACATTGTGAAATTATCACAATGGAACTGATGATCATATTCATCACTTCACATAGTTATCTTTTGTGTGTGAGACATAATATTAAGGATCAAACCTCTCTATATACT
The DNA here is from genome assembly GCA_036589455.1 of Ateles fusciceps. Taxonomy (NCBI): domain Eukaryota; kingdom Metazoa; phylum Chordata; class Mammalia; order Primates; family Atelidae; genus Ateles; species Ateles fusciceps. The sequence continues at coordinate 1,074,380 of JAZHEH010001015.1, forward strand.
ACTTTCTTATAATGGAATCCACCAAAATTTATCTGCTGAAGACTTTTTGTGCAGGACCATCTCAAAGGCAACCCTTTTTCTCAGTTTCCTTTCAGAATTGATCTCATGAATTTTGATCTTTTTGTCATCTTCTCATGCCATCGGCTAAATGTCTTTCATATACTGCATCATGCCAAGAAATGTGGAAAAAATAATTATTATGAAAAACCCTGTACTGTAGGTACTTATATCAAATTAGAGAAAGATAAATAGCAGCATATACTATACAAAAGTTTACTTTACAAAAGTCTTAAATGTGAAATACCTGAGTTGGATGACTTCCTCGCCTCGTAACCAGGTAAAACTTGGCGGAGGGATAGCCAGAAACGCAACATTCCAGGACAGCATCTTTTCCTTCAATGGCTACTACATTGGATGGTCTTTGCAGAAATACAGCTGTCTATGCAGTCCTGGATCTATGAGGGAAAAACACAGTATCATATAATGTATGAAAAACATGGCAAAGATAAATGATATACTTTGAACCTTTTTTTCCTAACAAGACAAAAGATGGAAAGAAAAAAAAGAAAGATGCCAATGAAATTTATAAACTCCTAAAAGAGTATTTTCATCACAAGTTTATAGAATTATATTAGAATATTCTTAGCTATCGATGAGATTATGGTATAGAGCATCAGCTTGAGGTTATTCATGTATCTGAGGCTACCCATAAGTAAACAGGCCTTGTTTACTTATCAGCATTGGAGAACAGAAAAAAATATTAATAACTTTTCTAAATGTTATCATCCAGAACTTTTTGATATGTTCAGCTTGCCTACCAATATCTATTCCACTTTCTTCTACATTGTTTACTGTTTCTGTGGCTTGGAAAATAAGATAAATATATTACAATTTGAAATATTTGAATTGTGTTAAATAGCATACAGGTACTGAGAATTAGAATACACAGGTGCTGAGAAAATAACTGCTTTCTTAGAAAAGTTACATTTGTACAACTTAAGTTGGTTTATTTTATAACTAGTACGGCAGTGTCTCGCTTTTTTAAATTTTCACAACTCTTGAAAGATTGAGTTTGCCCCTAGATCTGAGACCCTGGGTCAGTGAAGGACTCTGCATCCTTCTACTTCATCTGATGCATTTACTAGTTCTATATATGGAACATTATTCACTTTTACTAGCAGGTAACTAAAGCAGTGTTTATGCAGCCTAGGAACTCTTTTGATTAAATCCTAAAATGCATTTCATTCAAAGTTGCTAAGATTGTATCAGGTATAATAGCAAAAAGTTCACGAAGTTCTAAGCCCAGAACGCAATGCTCAGGTAGGCTTGCTGACAGTTAGCAGCTTCTATTTCCCCTTTTAGATAAGCCCCATTGATAATACCTGGGGACACAAAAACACCAGTCCTATGCATGGTTAGGGAGACTTGATAGAGTCTGTCTATCCATGGCAATATCCTCTGACCAGACCTGTTGACTAAAATGTTGTCACTCAAAGTTTATTTATTTGAGACAAGATGCTATGTTTTCAGGTAACCATTAAAATCCACATTTCCTGAGGAAGGCTTAATTGAAGCTATTTTCAACCTAATTCATTCAGTGGAATTAGTCATTTTGCAGACTCAAAGCAAAATCTGGATGCAAAGATGATTAGGCAATGCAATCTTTTAAACTAGGATTGGGGTGAAAAGAATCGCTGAGGAAGGATAGACCCAATTGGGTCATAGCATGAGCTGCTGGTGATCAGAGAGGATATAAAATAGGAGGAGACTTAGGACACATTGGACATTATCCATAGTCTTCATTAGCCTGACCCAACTCCACACAGGTGGATCACAGAGTAATAAAACAATACCAATCCTCAAGCTAGTAGCTGGGACAGTAATTGTTATCTAAAATACTCTTTCTGTGTAGAAAGAAAACTTCACACTTTCTTAGTCTTCCCACATCTGCTTCTGGTTGTTCCAGTGACAAAAATAAATACTCTTCACAATGAAAATATTGAAAGCATTTTCCAAATGTGTTCATCTTTATTATATCAATATTGTAGAAAAATGTCTCAAAACTTTTGAAAATTGCCGATGGTATGCTTCATTTCCTTTATTCAAAGTGACTTTTCAAATCTAGCAAATACGGTGTGAAAGACAATACTGCTTAACGATAAATTTCCTGAACAGGAAAGTTCCCAAAATATGTATTTACAAATAGTTGTCTTTATAATAGAGGCCTATGCATTTGAATATTTTACTTCCACCACCTGCTCCCCCAGTAGAAACGTTTCTACAACTTATACTACATAATACTATTCTACAATAGCCCCTGTTAAAAACATCAAGTAAGATGTACTTAATTTAATCTTCTAGCTAAAAGAAATTACCTGGAAACTACAAACAATGCTGCTAATTTACTCACAGAAGAGAGACTTTTTCTTTTCTTTTTTTCTTGAGATAGAATCTCTCCATGTTACCCAGGTGGGAGTGCAGTGGAGCAATCTGGGCTCACTGCAACGTCCGCCTCCCGGCTTCAAGTGATTCTCCTGCCTCAGCCTCCTGAGTAGCCAGGATTACAAGCATGTACCACCACACCCGGCTCTTTTTGGTATTTTTAGTAGAGATTGGGTTTCACCATCCTGGCCAAGCTGGTCTTGAACTGTTCACCTCAGGTGATCTGCCCTCTTCGGTCTCCCAAAGTGCTGGGATTACAGGGGTATGCCATAATTCCCAGCCGAGGCTTTCAACTCAAACTATTTTACTTTGTTTTATCAGAAAACAAAATCATGCAACACAAAAATCGGTTTAATATTTTAAAATGTTTATTTACCAAGCAGTTAAACAGAGAGTTCAGATAATTCTCATATATCAGGTCCCTATCCCTTGCAATGCAGTTTCTCCTATTATAAACATCTTACACTAGTGTGGTATGTTAGTTACAATTAATAAACCAATATTGATAAATTGCCATTAACTAAAGTCCATAACTTAGATTATGGTTTATCTTTTTTCATAATTCTACAGGCTTGATAAATGCATGTCTTATATATGTATTACAATATCATTTGGAATAATTTCATCATCCTAAAATCCCTTGAGCTTCACCTATTCATCCCACCCCTGCCATGCCCTACCAAACTCCAGGCAACCACTGATCATTTTACTATTTCTATAACCGTACTTTTCCAAGATGTCATATCACCGGAATCATAAAGTACATAGACTTTTCAGACTGGCTTTTTTCACATAGCAATATACATTTAAGATTCCTTCATGTGTTTTTGTGGCTTGATAGGTCACTTATATTTATTGCTGGATAATATTCCATTGTCTAGCTGTACCATAGTTTATCCATTCATCTATTGAAGAATACCTTGGTGGCTTCCAGCTTTTGGTGCAATGTTTATATGCTATAAACATTCAAGCATACATTTTTATGAGGACATAAATTTTGAACTCAATTGAATAAATACCTTGGAGGGCAATTGCTAGATTGTATGTTAAAACTGTTTAGCTTTGTGAGAAACTGCCAAATTATCTTCTAAAGTGGCTGTGCAATTTTTCATTGCTACCAGCAAAAAGAGTTCTACATCCTTACCAGCATTTGCTATTGCCACTGTTTTGGATTTTAGCCATTCTAATATTTGTGTAACAGTATGTAAGAGATGTTTGAACTTGCAATTCCTTAATGACATGATGTTAATCACATTTTTATGTTTACTTTCCATTTTTATATCTTCCTTAGTGAGGTGTCTGTTAGATCTTTTGTCTGTTTTTAAATTGGTTTATTTCTTTCCTTATCATCGAGTTTTAATAGTTTGTTGTATGTTTCGGATTGAAGCCCTTGATCAGACGTTGTGTTCTGCAAACTTTCTTTTTCAGTCTGTGGGTTGCTTTTCCCTTAAGAGTGTCTTTTGCAGAAGATAAGTTTTTAATTTTAATAAAGTCCAACTTATCAACCTCTCCTTTCATGGATTATTTAGATGTTATATCCACAAATGCACTGTCAGATTTGCTTACCTGTATCTTTCCTACAGTATCTTCTAGAAGTTTTATAGTTTTGTGTTTGTATTTAGGTTTATGGTCCATTTTGAGTTAATCTTTGTGAAAGGTATGAGTGGATTCTTCTCATCTCTTCTTTTCTTCTTCCCCCTTTTTTTTTTGCATATGAACATTCAATTGTTCCAGCACAACTTGTTCAAAGGCCCATTTTTTCTCCACTGACTTGATTTTACTCAAAGATCACTTGACTGTATTTGTCTGGGTCTATTTTTAGGAGCTCTGCTCTGTTCCATTGACTTGTTATTTTGCCAATACCACACTATCTCCACTGTTGTAACTGTATAGTAAGTCTTGAAGTCAGGTAGTGTCCAGCCTTTGACTTTGTTCTTATTTAGTATTGTGCTCACTATTTGAGGTCTTTTGTCTTTCCAGGTAACTTTTAGATTCATTTTGAACTTAACAAAGTTATTTGCCAATATTTAATCTTTGTTTTAAAATATCAATGCTCCAGGCATCACTGGGCTTACATTGCCAAAAGAGAACCATCTACTATTATGTCTTCAGATAGAGTAGATATAGTCCAAATTACTCCAATCTTGACTTGGCTCATTTCAGTGACATTTGTTACCATTGTGGCTTCATAGGCATTGGAATTTGCGACCTTAATTATATGAAAATGTCAGCTTTTGCCGGAAAAACATGATTTTATTTCCCCAAGGTATTTCTTTCTATCATTTAATAAATTCAAATACTAAGAAAGGTCCCCCAAAAGGTAATCAAATTTTTCAGTAATAGTAAATAGTTCATATATTTTACATTGTACTGGATTAAATATGATTTTAAAAAGTGTTAATCTGCCTTTTACTGTTGTTGTAGGTTAGGTCTAGCCTTGTATCTTGCTTTGACCAGTAGATTGTAGTCAAAGTTATGCTGCATGAGCTCTGCAGCCAAGGTCTCAAAAGGCCTTGCAGCTTTGTCATTGCTCTCTCTGACAGTAGCATGTTAGTCTAGCCAACTGGAGGGTAGAAAGTCACATGGAGAACAACTGAGGCCCTCAGTCAACAGCCAGCACTAGCTGTCAGGCATGCGAGTGAGGCCACATTGAAATCTCTCTCTCAGCCAAATGCACATAAGTGAGTCCAAGTGAAACCAGCAGAGAAACTGTTCAGATAAACTATAGAATCATAAGAAATCCTAAATCATTACTGTTTGAGTCACTAGATTTTATAGTAGTTTCTTATGCTGCAAAAAGTAACTGAAATATATACATAAAAATGAAAACAAAACAAGATCTCTGAAATTTAAAATATCAAGTAATTATTCTTGTTAGTTTGATTTTTAGTTTCTGTTTTTGCACTGCTAAAATGTTCTACAGAAACATTATTAAACTTGATATCTGTCATATTTTTCTACTTTATTAAAAATATGAGTTTTAGAGAAGAGGATTAAGAAGGTATATTTATATTTTTAAATGAGGAGGATAAAGATGCAATTTTCAAGATTAACATTGTATGATGAAATTAAGGGTGGTTTTATCATCTTTGGACTCTTTTTTCTAAAGGTTTTTAAATAACATGCAGTATTCTTAAGGAGTTATCTTAAACTCTAGTATTTCAAAACATATAGAAATTGTACCAGGAGCAAACAATTATAAAAGTTAATGATCAATATTCAAGGCACATATTTAAGAGCAAATGAAAGTGTTTCCTCCAAGCTCCATAAGTATAGATTAAAAAGCCCTGGGAAATGTGAATTTAAAATTCTAGGTTGTGAGTCATGTTGACTAAATCGATTTTAATGGAACTATGATGAAATTAATAATTCCGATTAAAAATCATTTGTGTTCTGGTTATATGGGAACCCACTATTCAGATGCAAATACAGTTATTCGGCTAATACAATATAAAGACTTTCCCAGTAAGTTAATGAACATAGTTTAATTACAGGAAAGGGAATCAGAAAGCAAATTTTTAATGTTCTATTTTGTAAGTTGGTTGGCAGGTACATACATGGTCATTTTCCTTTTTATTCTCTAATGTATACATATATTTCATATATTTATATGTATAACATATTATAAAACTGAAAGAAAAATATAAGTATGGGTTCTAGAAAACATATTTGACCATAGCTTTACAGTCAAACCAGCAAAAAAAATGATTTTTTTCTAATGTCAAATTTTGATATTAAAAACTACAAAAGCATACCTCTTTAATGTGATGCTCATGAAAGTAAATGCACAAAATTATGCAACTATTTCTCTAAACTGATTAAGAGCAGTAATGCTTTGCTTGAACTGTAACCCAATTTAGCATTTTCCTATTGGGGAGAAAATGTTAACCTGATTCTTTGAACTGGTCTATTTATTATCCTGGTTGCAGTACAGCTAATCCTCCCAGACAGCAAGAGGGTGGTATGGAAATAAAGAAAGAGAAAACAGTCATTGCAGTGATACTGATCTGACTCCACAGATTGCCTTAAACCACCCTATGGCAATATGTTGCCTCTGCTATTCTTTCCTTTTCTCTCTTTCCTCTTCACTTTTTTTCTAAATAGAAATATTGGCCTACTTTAGCTTAATCTGTTATCTGGGTTGATCAATCTGCAATTATTACAACAAAGAACAATGATGCAGACAGCGAATCCCAAACGGCTGGGTCTCAGGAACTTGTGCACTTTTGAAAATTACTGAAGGCCCCCTTGCAGCTCTTTAGCTTTTGGTTATACAGGATATAGCCACAAATATGTTCCATACTAAAAATCAAAACAGATTTTTAGCTGAGCGTGGTGGCTCACACCTGTAATCCCAGCACTTTGGGAGGCCGAGGCAAGCGGATCATGAGGTCAGGAGAGGGAGACCATCCTGGCTAACACGGTGAAACCTGGTCTCTACTAAAAATACAAAAAATTAGCCAGGTGTGGTGGCAGGCACCTGTAGTCTCAGCTAGTCAGGAGGCTGAGGCAGGAGAATTGCTTGCACCCTGGAGGCAGAGGTTGCAGTCGGCAGAGATCATACCATTGCACTTCAGCCTGGGCAACAGAGCAAGACTTTGTCTCAAAAACAAACAAACAAACAGACTTCTAAAATATTTATTAAATATTTATTCATTTCTCTTTTGAAACAGTGTCTGTCTCACTCTGTTGCTCAGACTGAAGTGCACTGGCATGATCTTGGCTCACTGAAACCTCCGACACCCTGGGTCAAACCATCAGCCAAATAGCTGGAACTATATGCACATGTCACAACACCCAGCCAATATTTGTTTTGCTTTGTTTTTGTTTTTGTTTGTAGAGACAGGGTTTCACCATGCTGCCCAGGCAGGTCTCAAACTCTTGAGCTCAAGCAATCTGGCTACCTCAGCCCTCAAAAGTGCTGGGATTTTAGGCATGAGCCACTGTGCCTAGTCTATTATTTATTTTTGCCCCATCAAAAATAATAATTTTTAAAAAAAACCTATATTTTCCAGAACAAAAATATTAGAGAATATAGTGGTAGTTCTTTCCATTTTTGTAAATCTTAAAACTTACTGCTTTAATTTAAAAATACTTTCTGCATTCATGTTGTTCTGTTATGTTGTTTTTGTTGAATTACATAGAAACAATCTGACCTCAGATAAATAATTAGTTGGAAAAGGGAGGTGTATTTTGATAGCCTTTTCACATAACTGTAGAGACATCCTTGAATACTTTAGCAAAACTCAATAAGCAGTGTCTTGAAAGTTGTAATGTGAAATCTAGCGCCATATTGATAAATGTTTTGTGCTATGTTATCTGAGTATTTGTTGATCTGGCTGGTATTTTGAATAGTTCTTTACCCATGCATGATTTTGTTACATAAATCACTGGTTATTTGGAGTGGTACATTGTATTAGACACATCTTCTCAATGTTGACACATTCATAGAGTAGCAAAAAATCTCATTTGCTGCTCTTACCACCAATCCCATCAGAAAGGTGCTGGGAAGCTGTCAAGCTCCCAGTGGCAGATACATGTGTTACAAATTTCTAATTTTAACTTAAAAACTTGAATTTCATTCGTGGCAGTAAATATTATTTTCCTTGAAGTAGCTGGCTCACTTTGTTCATTTTTGAGAAATGCGTAACAAGTACCCAAGTCTGAATAGCAAGTTTTTCTGTTGACTGCCCTTTCAAGTAAAAATGATGCTTCATGAAGAAAAAAAAAAGGTAGCTATTTCAACTTGAAACTCAAGTGATCTCAGAAATGTTTATCATGCAAAATCCATTATACTTTGATCTTTTTTGTGCATATTTTTCTATGCTGACATTTGAAATACTAAAAATATGTATACTTTAAGGATTGAGACAATAAAATTAATTATTTTCACTGCTTTATCATGGACATTCTTAAGCCACCAAGGTTAAAAAAAAACTCAAAAGATATATTAGTATTCTATTATTAAAATAAATTTTTGACCTTGCAGATCCCCTGAAAGCATCTCAAGAAATTCCAAAGTTCTAGGTACCTACAATATTTTGAGAACAAATGCAGACAGTCTCATAAAATTAATCATGTTTGTGAAACATTCAAGAACCCCATTTCCCTTCAACACAAAAATAGTTATCTTTCAAGTAGAAATTGATGAAATATATTTCTTTTTCCCCTTTCCATCCCCTTTTCCTTCCTTCCTCTTTTTTGCCTCTCCTGTCCCTCTTGGTCTTATTTTGCATTTGAGAAGATAATGCAAAACTTAAATATGTTCAATTACTTTATTTCAGCAATAATTTGTTAAAAGTCTAAAAGCATCCTGGATCATATAACCTGACACATTTATTTATACTTAATATTTTTGGAAACAAAAAGTCAACTACCATCAGGCCCCATGCACTAAAGAAGCAAAGGTGTCTTAGTGAAAGTGAAGAGAATATTTTCTTTTTAAAGAATTTTAAAAAAGGTTAAAACATTACAATGGTTAGATTAATTGAGTCTGTGTGGCCTGATGAGAGGCATATTTCACTCTCCACATTCATCGATTTTCCCAAATGCCTTAGGGGCCACATAATTTTGTCTTTCCTCATGGTGGATGACCAGGTTGGCCATATAAATTATTCAACCTGGAACACTTCTTAAAGTGTAAAACACACACACACACACACTCCTTACAATTATTTTAGGACACTGGATGTGATCAGAACTATCCCAAGTAAACTAGAATTTATGCTCATGCACTGATGACTAGGACTTTCCTTTAACAGGGCCATTTCCCCAAATGATTCTTTAGGAACCTCAACACCAAACTTACGGCGGTGAATCGGAAGAATAACTGAGGCACAGAGAAATTAAATTACGAACTGCTGACATCTGCATTGGCAAGAAAAAAAAATACTAGTTTTTACAAATTAATAACTGTCTTCTTCAAAATAACCAGTAGCTGCTTTTAATTTTTATGTTTCTGAATGCAAAAGCCTTTCTCCTCATTGTGTGCTCCTTGGCTTTCTTTATTAAATTCCTGCCTCCATAGCATATCAAACACATTTCCAAATGGAAATGAAAGGGCACTGCAGGCTACTGTGGGGTATTCTCTTTGATTTCTTCCCAGGCATAAGAGCTACAAATTAATTTAACTTCAGAGAGCTAGTTTGCTCTGTCTGCATCCTCGATTTCAAGCTAACCTACTGTTCACCTGCTGGCTGGGTAGCCTTCCCCCATCTAGTTCTGTTTTAGAAAATTCAGCAGGCACCATGAGCCTTCAAACACCAGCAGGTACTCTAATATGTGCTCTGAGCAAAAAATTCCATGAAACTCCTTCTAACTCTGTGTTTAGAATATTCTTTATTGAAAAGCCAGGCTAATCCAAACTGATCATAGGAATCAGAATTTATTTAATAAAAAATGAAAAACTCCATCTGGCTGTAAGCCAAGGAGTTTTGAACATGGAGAAAGGAGCCATTTCTCCAGAGGTATTATTCACCACTCTAGGATTCTATTATTTTCCTTCCTCGTTTACACCAGTTCAGTACTAAAAATGGCATTCCCTCTCTGTAAATATTCCTACATCTGTTCATATTTCCTCTTTCTTTCTCCATGTACACATACATATTGCTATTTCTAGTTAGAGTCTGGCGGAAGAAAGGAGAGCATCTATTCTTATCACTGGCGTATGGCTTCTACCCCTTGTGTCTCACAGCAAATTTTGAGTCTATCAGTTTCATTTTGTAGCAAGTCTGAAGGAAGTGATTTTTTTTATTTTTAGATTTTTTTAAATTTTGCAGCTGACAGTAGAATCCCAGAAAACAAATGTTGCCATTATAATGTGTCAAAGTTAGTTTGGAGGATCCAAAAATCTTCTTAATTTACAGATATATGCATAAAGCAGCATTAAAAACTTTCCAGAAAAGTAATGGGTTTGTGATTCTGGCTCTTGTTGTTTGATAATAAACCAAAGCATTTGGATGATTTCCCATTTTGCCAGTGTTGAATCAATAAACGTATGCCCATAACTTACGATTAAATTTGTCTTTTTTTAAGTTCCAGGAATAAACTAATGGCAAATGAGACCAGAGAAGGAAGCAAGCTCTACAGGTCTTTTCACTATTTTTTCGTGACTTTTGTTTCATGGGTTATAAGTTTGGCTTCCACACACCCTCAGGGAGGCTTTGTTGTTCATGTGAGAGTAACGGATGACTGCTTGACCCTTAAGATGACCCACTTAGGGCTGTTAAATGTCACATTCTTAAGTAAATGCAGAAATGATCATATTTTAGCCTCATTAGACTCTTGGGAATTAGACTCTTGGGAAAAAACAAGTTCTCTCCTTTGCAAGACATATTCATTCCTCTATATGGAGGACAATCTCAAATATATTGTTTTTGCTTTTGAACTCATGGGATATAGTAACTTTTAAGGGAACAGTAACCAACAGAATATAATATAATCCGTATCTAGCATCACTCAAAGTCAAGGATGAAAACAGAAAAAAAAGCTAGATTTGTGGAGGAGGAGGATCACTGATTTTAGAATGATACATATGACAAGAAAAATGTAATCAGTCCTCAAGTTTTTAAATTTTCAACTTGGTATCCCGAGTCTTGTTAATGTCCCCCCCCCCCAAACAGCACTTGGAAATGAAGAATTATGTTTCAATTCAGAATCAAACAGAAATGGTCTATGTATCCACAGTAAGTCATTTTAGGCTTACCAACATATTAGGCGTTGTTACATCTCAACGGAATTTCATCAACTCTATATGAAAGACTGGTTATCTTGGTTATGTCACATTGGTTAAATAACCTGACCTACTATAACTAACTCCACTACAACATGATTGTCAGTTTACTTCTTTGCTGTGCCTAGCCCTAGTTCCCAAAGAGAGCAGGATAAAATTATCACCTGGTGTGGAGAAGGGCACAGATAGAATGACACAGAATTTAGTTGTACATAATAAAAGATGTCCTATCTTCTTCGGTGTGATTTGAGTGACAGCAAAAACTAACTTAAAACTATTTTTATTAATCTAAAAATAGAATAATCCCATGTTCTATAAAATTGATTTTGAGCATTAATCATTGTGTCATAGCATGGCCTTGTGGCTTTTAAGGATTGCATTTTTGTCTTGCAAACCTGAATTCTTAAACTCTAGGAGTATAAAGGCAGAGTTGTTGAGGGTGAATGTGGGGAGAAATAATAAATGAGATCCTTTGTAGTGAAAAGATTTGAAAAGGCTGATGTCGTCCACCCTCTTAACAGATAAGGAAACTAAGGATTTGAGAGGATTAGAATTGCTCCTGGGTAATGAAGATCAAATACTGTCAAGCTTATTTATCTCCTGACTCCTATTTCTAAACCAGTTCCTCTTGTACCACATCATACAACAAAGGAAAATAATGTTACTGGAAACATAAAGAAAGGTGAAATCATGTAGCAATAAGTTACCAGAGAGTAAAGAGATACAGAAAACTCTGACTTCTCTTAGATGTGAAAATAAAATGCAGAAATGTGCCAGGACTGCAGATAAACAGCCTAAAGCATGTGGAATGAACTATCAATAGACAAATACTTATGATACCAAGAATCCAAAATCAGGTAATTTATTACCAGAGAAATAATCTTGACATGGAAATCAAATTATTTAAAACTGGAAACTCTAAAATGCTAAGATAATTATAATAGCTACTGAGGACTTTGAAGTTCTAAGCATTGTAATTGGCTTGTCAAACTCAAGCCTCACAACCACCCTATGAAATAAATGGCATTACCCACTACATTTTATAAGATAAAGATTTAGATTAAGTAACTTGCCCTAAATTGCACAACTATTAGGTAGCTAAACCAAGATTTGTACTTAATCAATCTGTGTCAGACCCCACAATATTAACCACTGATTATAACAGTAGTTCAAACTGGGAATTTTTAATATTTATAAACTGGTCAATATGAAGTCAATATGAGCAGAATCCATGGAAATGGATTGTGATAGTCCATATGCAGACTTTTCATGCCATCTGAATTAAATCTGATATATCTAGGAAACATGGACTTCACATGGCCTAAATACAATATGATCATATACTTCATTTTTTTCCAGTATAAATGAGAGGAGCACAAGAAACCATTGTATCCATCTTAAATCTATGAAAGGCTAAGTGTACTCTGTTTATACCCTTGTATAAGAAAAAGTTTTATTCAAACTAGATTTTTAAAAAGAAAGCACACTATGAGAAAATCCTACAACGTAGTACAAAATCATTAACTATGAGAGAAAAATATCAGGTAATGCATTAGCTTAATATGCTGTTCACTTCCTTTTGTTTTGGGGGTGTATGTTTATGTCATATATTCATTGCTCAGAAACCTTCAATGATGCCCAATCATCAACAAATAGAATCAAGTCTAAATTCCTAGGCATGGGGTTTCAGGATCTCCATACAGTGAGCTCAACTTCTCATTCCAGATTTATCATCTACTGGAATCATTCTATAACCAGTTCTTCCCTTACAATCTATAAAAGTAATAATCTGTAAAAACCTTCTGGATTTCCCAATTAGTTCCTTGTCTATGTTCATTTGTAACTAGGTTTGTGTACCTGAATTTGCTTCTCTACCTTATGTTAGTCATATGGCTACATGAATTAATTACCTGACTTGATAATAAATTTTAAAAGCAAAGAACATGTCCTTTTTGTTATATGGATCACCAATCCATAAAAATGGAATCTATTTTCTATAATGTAACTACAATCTATTTTTACAGAAAATATATAAAATAAATTAGTTTTGAAATATAATATTAAAACTAAAAAGTTTAATGTACCATTGAGTAATAAATTTTTAGTGATGAAGAAAAATCCAAAATTACTTGTTTTAAAACTAAAGATAGGATTTTCCTTTCAGATAAGATGGATTTGAGAAAGGTTTCTGCTAATATTTATTTCAATTAAAAAAATTATAGAGAAAAATAACATATTTTAGTCAAATTTATTTCTTTAAAAGCCAATGTCTCTAATTAGATACATATTTAGTTCAAGTTTATACAGGACTCAGAGTCATCTAAGTGTAGTTAAACAAATGAACAACAGATTGAATTACCAATTGATCAGTTCAATTAGGCCATTAAGCAAACAAAATAAGAATTCCATTGTGTAGGCCAGTAATTTTAGTCAACCTAGTGCCCAAAGCAGATTTATAATTATTCAATTCAATCTCCTTCTTGGCACTCAGACATGATGCGACATGAATAAAGTGAACTTGACAACCACAATAGCTGCTTCAATTCATCATATGTTCGCCATCACACACAGTGAGACACTTAAAACATCTCAACTCTAACTTAGTGTTTTGTTATTGAGATTTTTAAAAACACGTTAGAATAATTTATCACTGATTCTGTTACATGTAATTTCTGTAAGCAAAAATTCAATTTGTCTTAAAACATTAATCAACAAATGAAACTAGGTGCTAATTTTCCTACCTTTAATGAAACAAAGAATTATTTTAATCTGGAAGAGATAAAATTTTATAGGAAAATATCTTCTAAAAAATCTGTAATTTGTTTTAAACACAGTAACACTACTCTCCCACTTCCAGTCTCAATGAAAAGTGCTACTAACCAGCTTTCATCAGAGTCTGGATTCCATCCCCCTCACCCATAAGCCACATTTGGTACGTTTCCAGGACCAAACATCTTCATTTCTGGATCTTTTCTGACTCTTCCTCAGTAGCTGCTTTTGGTCAGTTCTCTCCAGGATGAACGCTGTAGCATTCCACTTCATCCTCCTTACCATTTAACTCCCTCCCTTCCAGCTTCTTCCCTTTTATCGCTTCCTGCCTTTGAGCCAGTCAAACAGAATATATGCAGTTCTCCTGAAAAGCTTTTGATCTCTATTTTCCTTACACTTTGCACACGATGCTCTTTTCCATGGTGTATATTTCTCTTTGTCTAGCTACTACTTGTTGGTATTGTTCTTATGAGGGCAATGGTGCTCTGTGTTTTCTTCTTTTACAGTATAGCCTACTGGCTTTGTTTATTTCCCCCATTGGACTTTTAAGTTTTTTAGGGCATGGTATTTCAACCTTTCATTCCTAGCAACCAGCAAGAAGCCAGGTACATAAGATTCACTCAAAAGTTCATTTAGTAAAGTATTTATTTATTTAATAAGTAAAGTACAACTGTGCTGAAAGATAGAACTTTGAAACTACTGGCTGTTAAAATCTGAATTTAATACACCTCCATTACTTGGTGATTGAAGACACCTGATATATGAAAGAGGCAACCTGAAATAAGTTTTACTTAGACTTGAATAAGCATACTAAATTAAATATCATTTAGAATTATATAACTATAAACACGTACACATAAATTCAAACACTTCTTATGAACAATGATAAAAAGAAATTTAGGGGAAAGTTGCAAAATTTTTCATTAACACCTATGTCTCAAACTAAAGCAAGATATAAATAACTTCATCAGTCAACATAGTAATTTAGTGACTCTGGAAAAAAGATATACTTTTTAAGAGTTCTAACCGTCTGGCACCATATTTAATAGTCCTAAGTCATGCCAATATGATATGTGTATATGTGCATGCACGTATTATTAATATATATACACACATGTATTATATATTTAATTTGTTACTGCCTCAAAATGGTACTTACAGAGAGTAGACACTGATTCAGAAAGGATTAGGATGATTTTTAAAATGAGAGAACCCTAAGTGGCAACTAAGAAAAGCAGAGATTTGCCATTCATGCATTCACTCACTCATTCATGCTCTCAATCTTGTACTTATTGTTCATCTGTGAATTTGAACTCTAAACCAACTTGCAAATTTGAGGATAAATGTGTTAAATACATTCTCCTTTAGCAAGTTCTTTACTTGGCAGCTAGCGTACGAGGGCAGGTTTAGCCAAGTATGACAGTAACTTATGTGTCTGTGTGTGCGCGCATGCGTGTGGGAACATGTGCATGTAATACCTTAACTCATAATTTTTCTGAGGTTTATATTTGAATTCATAGAATTAAATCAATCCTCATCTGATGTGATGCCTTTACAAAAAAATCAGTTTCAATTCAGCTAAGAAATACTCGTGCATCTCAAAAGTACAACATATTCTCTATTTTAGGCAAATGGATAAAACAAAATTTGGCTTTAAATAAATCTCTGTGGATTGCAATGCAAATGGCTGTTGCAAGGTGAACAAATAAAGGTAAATTGGGATTTGATTATTATGTCTCTGTGTCTTTTAAAACTTTGCATTTCACATTTAATATTTCATTAGCTCAACTTGATTCCTTAATACCACTAGAAAACAGACTTCCCTGTCAGATTAAGGTAAACATATTCTTGCAAATTTTATATGCATGTTACCTTGGCTTCCTATCTGATATACTCAACAGATGCATTATTAATATGCATAATATGTGAATATAAATATTTTAAATTTTGTGTATGTAATGGGTACATAAATAGATGCATGTATGTGTATGTGTTGGGAATAAATGCTAGCTTTGCTTCTGTTACTGCCTGGTGGATGAAATGTAAGTGTTGCCAATAGTTATTGATACATTTAAGTCAGTATCCCTGTAGACTAATGGAGTAGAGAATATACAAAAGAGAAAGAAGTTTTAGAGATGTCCTCATTAAAGCACCTGGAAACTTTCAATTGAATTGCCAATTTGCTTTCAGAATTACAGGAATGCTACTCTCTGCATACCTGAAGATTGTTGTAACTACACACAATTAAGAGTGCGGAGACCAAAGTCAACATCCATGCTTTAAGACGTAGTCAGTTCCAGTTACTCAAGTGTGTGCCTTTTTGTGATTCTCAGATGAGCATCTAAGTCAGTCTTAAAAGTTCAGTTAAAAGAGAAAGTAGGCATTACATGGGTATACTACAGTAGTGGTTATTGGAAGAGAAGAGATCTTACGGAACATCCAATCCAACCCTGACTATTTAGAATCAGAAAATAAGCCCAATGCCTTAGAGATTTGCCAGACAAGAGAAAATAAGAGTTGCAGAGAAATGACTTTTTCTTAACATCATATCAATCATACCCTATTGTAATTACTTACATGTATGTGTCCACCCAGAACTTTAATGGGCCAAGCTCTGGGACAGTCTTAGTTACTGCCACATACCTAGTACTTACCACAGTGTTTCTCAGAAATGAGTGTAGGGATGGACAAGTAAATGATTGTTCAGGCTGGGCACAGTGGCTCACACCTATAATCCCAACAATTTGGGAGGCCTAGACAGGCAGATTGAGCCCAGGAGTTTGAGACCAGCCTGGGAAACAAGGCAAAACCTAGTCTTTACAAAAAATATAAAAAATTAGCCAGGTGTGGTGTCACAGGGCTGTGGTCACAGGTACTGATGCTGAGGTGGGAGGAGCACATGAGCCTGGGAATTCTAGGCTGCAGTGACCTGTGATCGCACCACTGCATTCAGCCTGGACAACAGAGTAAGATCTTGTTCTAAAAAAAATTAAATAAATAAAAACATTTTTCAATATTGACTTAAGGAATATTCTTAACATTGATAATTTTCATCTTCATCTTTTGAAATGAATAAAAACTACTACCTCTTAGACTGTTAACAGAGGAAAATGAAATAATATGTGAGAAATGCTTACCAGTTACAACAAGTGAATGAATAAAGGAGAGATACCTGTTTCTCCAGAAACTTCAACAACTAGACATGAAAAAAATAAGACCAGCTTTTGGCACAACCTCATCAAATGCTTCAGTAAGCAAGAAAGAAATAATAAAAAACCAAATACAATAAACAATACAGAACTTACAGCAATTAGAAATATCTGTTAAAGAAAAAATTGTTTTCCAACTTATTCCAGAGAACATCATTCTGAAGACAACAAAGAGCATTGCAATACCTGATAAAATTCTGACTTCTGCTTCATTTCCTGTTCTTGAGCTGGCTGGATTTCGAGCTGAGCATCGGTAAATTCCAATGTCCCTGGTTGGAGTCGGCTGATCTGCAATGCTCCAGAGGGCAAGACCACCACTCGGGAGTCACCTGGGATTGGAATCAGGTCTTGTTGGTTCTTCTGCCAGTGTATTGTTGGCATGGGCTCCCCCAATGACTTCACACTTGAGTAGCACTGTGTCTCCCATGAAGGCTGTGACAGATTCTGTCTGGGAAAGGAACCTCAGTGGTCCTAGGAGAAAAACAAAAGGAGGAATAAGTCTTTCAAATAAGGCACAATAATCGCCAGTAAAAAAAAAAAAAAAAAAAAAAAAAATCACATATTGTATTCATTATAGAAAATTATATTTTACAAGGTATTTATGCAAATATTGTCTCATTTGCTCTTCACACTTTGCCACTTTCTGTCTGGCACTACAGTATGTTCAGAGGCTAAAAAATAATGAAGATGTGCCATGCATCTCTAGAAGCTTACTATGTTGTTACTATTGGTAAATAAAATGGCCCTGTAAAATAAGAAAAAAAATTGAGGTTAAGAGAAGTGAAATTCCACATTCTAGTTCAGTTTTTAGGTTATAATCCTACAGACAGAAACTCGTTCTTCTGAATCCTGGTCCTATGGACAGAATTCCTGTTACTCCACTTTGGACAAAGGATTAGGAAGTCATGAAGATTCATGAAGAACTAGTCATGACATGACCACCAATTAGGAGTAACATGAACCACCAATTAGAGTAACAAAGGACTGTCTTTTAGGGTTGACTGCTTAAGGTAAATGTCCATCCATATTTGCCAGGTATGACTGTGGTGTAGTGAAAAAGATCTAAAAGCTGGAATTAGAATAGCTTGTGTTTCTAGCATAGTTGAGCCACCTATTATATATGAATACTTTGGAAATTTGTTTCATTTCTTTGGGCCATGAAATGGGATGTCTAATTAACGTGGTCACTTTTGTTCATATAAAATAACTTGCAAAAATCATGCATTAATATGAAAGATGAAGTAAATATAAGGAAAACAGAAAAGAAAGAAACTGGCCATTACCAAGCATAAGCATGTTAAGAAAGAAGCATTCTCCACCATGACATTGTACATGAGACGGGTAGAAGATATTTTCACCTTGCTATCTCAAACCCCCTTTTATGAACAAGTGGATATTTGTGATCCTAATTTCTGACCATGAAATTTTTGTATTTTTTAAATGATTACAAAGAAATCTATTGCTATCAATTATGCCACTGAAAGACCATTGGCAATTTTATTTGTTAGAGAAAATTCAAAAATTTTAATCATTATTTATGTTCACTATTCATCCCAGTTCAATTCTGATATTTCTATTTTCATTTGAGTCATACCAGAATTGTTTTAAATATATGCACATGTCACAAAGAACTTTGATCCATTCATCAGTCTGGGGTTCATGTCAAGTTTTACTAATCATATTTGATGTTACTGTGATGTTGGTTTTATAGATTTAAGTCAACATTCCCCAGGTCCAAGTTTAAATTTTCTCAAGAAAGCTTTATTTCTCATTAACATTTAATGAACAAAATTCTACTGTGTTCAGTTTTAACTTGGGTCTATTAATTTTCATAATCCTAATTTTTCCCAAAACCTGACAAACATTTTTATTTGGCCAAAAGGGCAAAGGTAAAATGACCTAGGCCAACTCATTATTTAATATGAGAGACAATAGGCAATGCCATAGAGATGCCATTTCACTTTCTTCCCTAAGTCAAGGTGAAATTTTATGTCTCTTTTAGGAATTAGAGTTTTTGGACCACAAATTAACTGAATCTATGAAATTAGACCAAAATCACATATGGGTTAGGTACAAGCTGCTGAAGGATATCATTCATTATAGCTATATCCGCAGAAATAGACCTACAATCCTAGATATGCAATATTAAGATTGTTCTTTGTACGAATGATTAATGCTATACCATGTAGAAACCTTAATATTGACGCAAATATAAATTTATCCCTCACATATAGATTATAAAATTACTCATCTGATTCTTAAACTAAGGCTCTGAAATCTGGACCCATGGGGCTACCTGGATAAACACTACAGATTATCTAAAGGGGGCGCCAGCCACTTGCCTAATTTCATTCTTTTTCAGTTAGAAAACCTAATCTGTGTCTGTGCTGCATCTACCACTGAGTGAAGAACAAAAGGAATTAGTTAACTTGTATCCAGGCTTATTGCTCAAAATCCAGTTTCCAGACCATTTGCAGTGTATAGTCTTGGGTCTATCCCAAAGAAATACGTAAATCTACTACAGACTGGCTCAGATATGGATTGAAGGCATGTACTTAAACAGGGCATGATCTGTATGTAACACACAAAGCAAAACTGCAATGAGTAGTGAGACATGTGAGGCTTATGTAGGGCAATGAGTTTCAAACAAATTTTACTTTTATTTAATAGTTTTCTTCTTGGTTGTCATCCCTAGCATTTTATTTTACAGTTAAGGAAATACAGTCAGGAACAGTTTTCTAATATACGCAAGTTATATATTTAATACATGTAGGTGAAAATAAAATTTTAAGTTGATTTTAACAATCTGGACATTTACATATTCAGATTTATGGTTCTTTAGAAGTTATACACATTGTATAAATTTAAAACATTTAAACCATGTATCCACGGTGGCTTACACCTGTAATCCCAGCATTTGGGGAGGCAAAGGCGGGAGAGTACCTTGAGCCCAGAAGTTTGACACCAGCCTGGGTAACATGATGAAACCGGACTCTACAAGAAATTTTTAAAAATCACCCAGGTGTGGTGTCACACACCTGTGGTCCCAGCTTCTCGGGAGGCTGAGGTGGGAGAATCACTTGGGCCCAGAGGCAGAGGTTGCAGTGAGCTGAGACTGTGCCACTGCACTGTAGCCTGAGTGACAGAGTGAGACCCTGTCTCAAAAAAAAGAAATAATAAAAAATAAAACATCTATATTACACATGAATATCTATTCCATTCAAAAAACGTATTTGCAAGTAGGTTCTAGAGCCTAGAATATGTAAAATGAAGAAATAATTCAAATTGATACTCAACAATTGGTTTTCTATGTAAACATCGACCTGGAAGAATTAGATACAAAGCCTGGGACTGCATATTATTAATATAATTAGACTTAACAGAATTGGTTACTATTCTGCATATACTCTGATAATTTCAGATCTTAATAAACTGGGGTCAGAACTGCATCCTGTTTAAAAGTTAACAATATAATGCTTGAAAATTTCACATTGTTGATTACTTGTCAGAGTGAGAAATTAAAAACATAATGTGTAGTCTTGTCTTTTCGTCTCTAAATGGGAAACTCTACACATTCAAAAGCAATTCTAAGTTTATAAGGTTGTATATGGCTTGACTTAATGCTCCCAATACTGTGCTAAATTTTAGCACTTACATCTCATGGCAGTGTAACAATCCAGCAACAGTCTTAAAAGAAGAAGTTATAGACTATCAACTTAGTACTATAGTTTCAAGGCATGTGTATGAATAACTAGTAATGAACAATAAACTCACTGTAACTCATACATATGAAATACAGTATTTTCAGAAAAGTCATTTAATGTTCTAATGCAATAAAAATGATTCCCATGCTTCATTCAGAGAGAAAAGTCATTTAGTGTTCTAATGCAATACAAACGATTCCCATGCTTCATTCAGAGAGAGATACACGTATAATTTTCACTAGATCCTTGTGAAAACTAGTTACCTGCTCAACAAGAGCCCATTCATGGAAAAAGCCTGGTTCAGACTCATTAGGCCACATCTGATCCATTGTAATCACAGCAGTAATGGTCTTCCTATCTCTCTGTTTTTATCACTCAAATGCATTCCAAACATAGTGAAAACATCAGTGCTCCCACATCACCAAAGTTTTTGCTTCACTCAGGAAATCCTGAAGTTCCCCAAATGTTCTGGCATTGTCTTTTGCCCCAAAACAGGCAAAGGGTTTTTTTAAAATATGTGCCTAGGCATCTAGTACCATGTGCCTTTCAGAATCATTTTCCACAACTTCTGCAAAACAGTTCTCAGATCTATTGACCTTGTAGATGTCCTAAACATGGTTTCCTCTTGGCTGTATTTCTCATCAACCTTCCTCTAAAAAGGAACACCCTCTCTCCTATCAAATCTCTAGTCATGCTTCAGGCACTGAGTCAAAAATCTCTCCCTTTTTTCCTAGTCTTACTTACTGGAAATCATCATTCCACCTTTTAAATTTTTATGGTACTTATAACTTGCAGAGACTATAAAAAGCTGGGTGTATAAATAAAAGCTTGAAAGTGTTTGTACATTCGTGTGGATGTTTTCTGTATTTTATTTCTGTGAAAGGTATCAAATATTTACT
This sequence comes from Ateles fusciceps, assembly GCA_036589455.1. Lineage (NCBI taxonomy): Eukaryota > Metazoa > Chordata > Mammalia > Primates > Atelidae > Ateles > Ateles fusciceps. The sequence goes on from JAZHEH010001015.1 coordinate 1,096,134, forward strand.
GAAAGAAAAAAATACACAAATATTGGCGGAGGTTCTATGTGACTCTAAATAGAGTATTGAAGACATCCAAATTTTGAAAGTTGGGTTTGAGCTTTGGCTCTGTCACTTTCCAACATACTCTGCAGCAGTTTGGAATAATGAGATTACCTGGAGTCACTTCTCTACTTCATTAATTAACTAGCTAGATGACTTTGGGAACAGATTCAGTTTTATCATTTATACCATTTCAAACAACTTTATAAATGACCTTATTTAATCCCCACAATGGCTCTTTAAGTAAGTACTATTATTATCTCCACTTTCTAGATGGAACTGGTACCAAACTCTTTCAAATGTTTATAGTATGATTGTTATTTTCTTTTTTTTTTTTTTAGCCAGAGTTTTACAGTGTCATTGAAGATGAAGTACGGTGGCGCGATCTCAACTCACAGCAACCTCTATCTCCCCAGTCCAAGCGACTCTCCCGCCTCAGTCTCCCAAGTAGCTAAGATGACAGGTGCGTGCCACCAAGCCCAGTTAATTTTTGTATTTTCAGTAGAGACGGGGTTTCACCATGTTGGCCAGGCTGATCTCGAACTCCTGACCTCAAATGATACCCCCGCCTTGGCCTCCCAAAGTGCCAGGATCACAGCCACTGCATCCAGCCAGTGATCATTATTTTTAAAGCTTTAGTATTATACTTCTTAAAATATCTTATTTCTCTGACGTAAATGAAAATATTTCAAAAGGACTTTCTTTTATATGTGAATACTCTTCACTCAATCCACAAGTAGCAGTACTGTACTGAGTACACTTGGTTGTTTAGTAAGTACATTCTGCCTTACATTGAATTCCTATAGACAAATTTCAGCCTGACGTACTGCACTATTCGAAATAGCACACGAAGTATTTTTGGTGATTTCGGAGGGCTTACATTGTTAGCCTAGGAAAAGATTGTTTTCAATAATGGATTTCAAAGTTCCTACCTTCACACCTAGCCTGGCCCAAGATGCTATGGCAGCTTTAAGTATAGGAACACCTGGTCTTGTTGGAAAGGTCCCACACAAGCCAACCTACAGATTTCCACATTATCTGGATCTCCATGCATTAACAAAAATCAGAACCTATTAGTGAGAAACTGTAAAAAGGAAAGAACATTTTGTTTTACATAAGGAAAAGTCAGACACATATGGAAGCTCTGTTTAACCTCCTTATAAATGATAAAGACAGTTTTAATTCAAATTTTATAAGTTATTAATACACAGTAAAAGTGCCTGGGCTTCAGCATCAAAAATTATACTGATGTCAACAGTTCTAATTATAGTTGAATAGTAAGCACTGAGTGCTATTAGCAAGAGATTCAGTACCATTATGAAACTACCATAGAGAAATGGGTCTCACCTTGTTTATTTTGATTCCTGTAAAGGATCTTCCACTGTTCTGTAACACTAATTTTAACACTAAAAGGATTCATTAGGAGTCTACTTATATATGTTATTTTGTTAAGGGTTCCTCAATGCCTGTTAAAGAGCCATAACCCCAATTTGTTCCTAGAACATTTATTATTTATCCATTCTCACTACCTCATGTTGGCTTTCTCCCAGTTAGAACCAGTTGTCCTACAGGTTTTATTTCCAGCACTTACTTCAATGTAATTAATTAACTGTGGAATTTATTTGATAGCCATCCTCAAGACTAATCTGTAAATTCCACAAATCAGGGTTGAATCTATCTTATTCTATCATGTAAGCACTTAGCATGGTATATGGCAAATACTTGGCCATCAAATATATGTTGAATAAAAAAATATGTATCGTTAAGATAGTCAGTTTAGGCAAATATTCCAAACCCTAAACATTGGAAAGTTTAGGAAAGACTAGTAATAACTAGAAAGCATAAAGGGTTAAAGGAGCCTTGGAGTGGTGGTTTATGCATCTAATCCCAACACTTGGGGAATCCAAGGTGGAAGGATCGCTTAAGGACAGGAGTTCAAGACCAACTTGGTCAAGATAGAGAGATTCTGTCTCATAAAAAAATTATTTTAATTAGCCAGATGTGAAGGTGCACACCTGTATTCCTAGCTACTCAGGAAGCTGATGCAGCAGGATCACCTGAGCCCAGGAGTTTGAGACTGCAGTAAACTATGATCATGCATCTGCACTCCAGCCTGGGTGATAGAGACCCTGTCTTTAAAAAATAAAGAGTAAAATAAGAGAAGGGAAAAGCAGTGATTGTTTTAGGAAAGTGGAAAAGAGCTAAGGCTAATAAACCCTTTCATTTGAAGATACTTGGGGGGTGAGGGGTAGAGAGGCTATGAGTAAGGCACTCATGAAAATATTATCTAAGCCAATATACAGTTCAATTGGAAATCAGTAGACATTTTGAATGGGATTTCCTCATCCTCCCTTCCCATCACTCTCTCCAGAAACAAAGTTATCAGTGGTCTCAGGGCCTCTGGGACAGCCTGTGCAATGCATGCGGCCATCAATCTCCTCAGACCAATACATACTTCCTCAGAAGCTAGGCACAAGCTAAATACTTGCTGTCACAGGCAGTAGAAATGTTAATAGCAAAAGCAGCAAACATTTTTCATTTGGGTTTTTCCTTTGTGATGCTAAAAAAAAAGTGAGGTAAAAAATCACCATGGCAATGAATGGAAAGCTGATAAATCTGTAGGGACATCGAAAGTGTTAGGCTCTCAGAATTAAAATAAAGAGAACAATAGTCTCTCCCTACCCTTCCACCCAAGCATACACACACTGCGTAGACGACGAGAAATCTTTCCATCAGATCCAGACAGTCAGAAAGTTGGAGTATCTTCGACATGTACTCTCATGCATTTAATTCTAAACTACTTTAGTTTTCAAGCAAAAGCGGAAATAAAGCATTTCACAGTCCAGGTTTATGCCAAGATTTGCCGCCTCTAGGGAGGTCTCTCCTCCACCCACACACCCCCAGAATGGGCCTGTTCCTTCTTTTAAATTCTAATCTGAAAATGGCACATTCTTCCGACTTGCCCTCTAGCCTTGTTGGCAGACTATCAGGATCCACATCTTCTCCTGTGGAAGGTCTAATTATTAAGTAATTAAAGTTCATTTAATAAAAAAGAGACTTATCAATTGGGGGGACAGACCTTGGGGTTGGAAACACGCCTTGCTTTTAAATATTCAAGCAGTGTGGCAACTGCCAGAGGAGAGCTGCTGTAAATGCTTTGTTTGCTCCAAATTAAAGCCTGAAGGTTACATCCATTCAAAGCCAGACCTCCTTTGCCCTTTTTAATTCTCAAATTAGCCAAAGGGCAGAGAATAGAGGCAATCCAAAGAGAAGTCCTCTAGAATTAGTCCTTTTCAAAAAGCAGCCAGAAGACCAATAAAGGATATGCAGGGAATTTGTTAGAAGCTCATTTCGGCCTGTACGTGCCATGCCCCTCTGCAAGCGATCATCTCCCTTTTCTCTCTCCCACCCCTTTTTATTTTTGCTTCATTTTTCATTGGCAAAATTAGACTCCCAGGTGGCTGGCTAAAGAGCAATTGTTGTATGGTGAACATTGCAAACAAAGCCCTGGTAAGTGTGCCTGCTAGCTGCCAGCCATGTTTGCCCAGTGGGTGATCTTACAAGAAACAATCACGTGGCCAAATGACTGAACTTCTGAAGGAAGTCAGAGGAAAAGAAAAACCATATAGGCAGATTACACTCAGTGTGTCCAGCTCTGAAAGCTTAGCAGCACACAGTAAGGTTTTGCCCTAGGCCAAAAACAGTTAAGGAGAAACGCCAGCAGAATCGTCGTTGGGGTTTGTCCAATACAACATCCTCTGTAGTGTTGGTACCGTCCCAGATCCTTGAAGCAATGAAAGGCTGACTATACCTGAGACCTAGAACCAGACGGCCATTTGGGGACTGACCAAGAGCCAGTTTAAAGGCTGGTCTACCATAATCTCACCTAGGAGCATTCCTAGGTTACTTCTTAGCTGGCCTTCAAGGCCATGGAGTATTGAGGATTCTCCAGAATCATCCTTCTTAGTAACATCCTCAGGACTTTGGGTGGTTCACATTTTGCCATTATAATAATTAGGAAAGGGTGCTGTCTCTGAGGGAATGTATTTTATAAAGGCATTGCACAGAATCACCAAGTAAATCCAGAATTCAATTTCGGCCCCACCCACCTTTCCCCTGGAGGTGGTTATCAGACTACACCATGTCCTAACAGGCCTGCTCCTCTTGATTCCATTATCAGCAATCAGATAAGCATGAGTTAGCTTGGCCCATCAATGTCTTTGATTAACTATAGGGTCAACAAAGGCAGTTTGGGGAAGCATTGTTCTAGATAGCATTTTAATAACTATTTCATCCATTCAAGCTATTTTATATCTGTTCTAAGCACAAGTTTAAGTAATAGAGTTTTACCACCTCTTCCCCAAACTCACCTAGTGTTGTCTTCCTCGATTCTCTTAAAATCTAATCAAATTATATGGAACATCAATGCCATTGCTTTATGGGAAAGTTAGAATGACGTCCTTCCTACAGAATAGACTAAATAGCAAATCATGTATAGTGGCAATTACCTTTCATCTTAGTTCTGCTGGTATCTTTGGTGACTGAAATAGGTTGTTTAACTGTGAGTACACATTAAACCAAATGTAGACTCATACTTAATATGTAGATCAGTTAGGAGTTGATTATTTGCTTGTTTTAAGATTTTCTATAGAAATTCTTTAAATTTCTAATGTAGACAAATAATCACTAGTAATCAAAACTGAAAATGTAACAAAAATGATATAGGACCTTAGCCTATCAGTGCTGCGAATTCTTAAAATGATAATTAACAATACTTCTGAAAGTGTGAATTGATACACCACATTAGTAAAGTGAGTTGAAAATTTGCATAACAATTTAACCATGGCTGGACCCAGTGGCTCAGGCCTGTAATCCCAGCACTTTGGAGGCCCAATTGGGTGAATCGCCTGAGGTCAGGAGTCCGAGACTAGCCTGGCCAACAAGGTGAAACCTCCACCCAACTAAAAATTTAAAAATGAGCAGAGCGTGGTTGCATGCACCTGTAATTCTAGCTACCTGGGAGGCTGATGCATGAGAATCACTTGAACCCAGGAGGCTGAGGTTGTCATAAGCCAAGATTGCACCACTGCTCTCCAGCTTGGGCAACAGAGCAAGACTGTCTCAAAACAAGCAAATTTAACCCAGTAAATTTTCTTCTCAGAATCTATACAGAAGTATACAAAGAAGAAAGTTACATATGCATTTAACATTGTTATTTAAAACAGTAAAAAATATAAAATAGGCTAATTTGACAATTGGTAATTTGTTAAGCAAATCATATCCACTGTACATAAAATTATATACATCCATAGAAAATTATGTTAACATTTTTTAAAATGTTTAGTGTAAAATGAGGAAAAATTATATTTCTCATTTTTTTCTAAAACAAGCATATCTTTAAAAATACAAAAGGAAACTTTCCTAATGTTTCTAATACTCTAGTCAGTGCCTTATGTTCAGTGAAAATTGCAAGCAACTTCTCATGAGCATATTGATTTCATGAAGACATATTTATCTCCACAAGCTTTGACAATAATTTTATTTTAATTCTCTATTCTGCAGATAAAATTCTTATTACAAAAACCTGAGATTGGTTTATAATCAATAATAATGAATAGTTTTACAGAATTCAGGCTGAGGCTTTCTATTAAGCTAAAAATCTCATTACACATGGCTAATGAATGGTTGCAACACACATAAAAGTACATTGTGAATATGGCTGATATTTGTTGGGCCTACTTGAAAGTTGCACAATTCAGGACAGGTAAAACCTTCAAAAGCAGAAAAGCAAACTCTTTAAGTTGGTACCATCTTCTGTTTTTCACCACACCCCTGTCACAACCCTTTCCCTACTTTATCTAGGTTCTCCTTCCATACACTGCTACCTGCATTGATTGCATTAATTGATGGGAATTCCCAGATCACCCATTCATTCATTCAGTCAGGGTGGTGACTAATTCTATGTATCACCTTGACTGAGCCATGGGGCACCCAGCCTTTTGGCCAAACGTTATTTTGGATGTGTCTATGAGGGTGTTTCTGGATGAAATTAACATTTAAATCAATAGACTGAATAAGACAATGTTTTCCCCAAGGTGGGTGGGCTTTATCTAATCCATTGAAAGCCTGAATAGAACAAAAGACAGAATAAAAAAAAAAACATTTTCTGTCTTACTGCTTGAGCTTGGGCATTAGTCTTCTCTTGCCTTTCAACTCAGACTTGAACTGGAACTTTCACCATCAACTCTCCTGGTTGTGAGGTCTTTAGATTCTAACTGGAACTATGCCATCATGTCTCCTGGGTCTCCAGCTTGCCAATTACAGATATTAGGACTTCTTAGCCTCCAGAACCATGTGAGCCAATTCCTTGTAATCAATCTCTTTGTCTTTCTGTCTCTAACTCTAAAGAGAGAGATAGCTCTTATATATTAAATAATATACTAATATATCTTAAATATATATTAATATAAAAAATATTATAAATACATATTTATATCGTGTGTGTGTATGCATGTGTGTGTGTGAGAGTGTTCTGTTTCTGGAGAACCCAGAGTACCAGAGTCACTCAGCATTTATTGAACTTCTAATATGTGTCAGGGATCATCCTAATTGCCTGAGGAATACAGTGATGAACAGTACCAGTTTCTTTCCTCAAAGAGTTCATAGCCTAGTAGGAAAGAAAAAGATCTAGAATAATGCACCATGATCAAAATGAAAGATACTGGTGGGGCAAAGATAGAATAATCCTCAGTGATGCCTGTTGCAAAATCAGTAATCAAAAACAGCTTCAAAAGTGGTGGACTATGGCTGGGTCTTGATTAAAGAATGAGGGTTCACCAGGTGCCCAAGATACAAAAGAACATTCTAGACAGAGAAACTTGTGTAAAAAGCAGTGAATCTAAAGACCACACATGTTTCTGGAGATGGCAAATAAGTCAGTAAATGATGGGAAGCAGTGAGGAGTTTGAAAACTCTTTTTTTTCATCTTCTTAAGAGAGCCTGATATTGTTCTTTTTAGAAATTGTATTGTAAGTCTTGTGTGTTTTGACTATAGAGGTACTGTGATTTTCATGAGGGGGGAATCTATGAATCCTATGTTTTGTTATTATTCCCTAGGTACACAGTAGCATTCAATAAATATTAATACCCAAATTAATAATTAGTAACATATGTTTCTGCTATATGAACATGTTATATCATGTTATGTAACAAGTTGTGCTATGTTATAGTTAAGTGCAATAACTGTTCAGAAAATTATTCACTCTTCTGGATTTCAGAATACCAAGGTAGTAATACAGAATTCACATCCAGCATATCTTCTGAATGAAACATTACAAAGCCCTAACAACAAAGATTTTCATAAAGAGAAAATTTAGCAAGACATTTTCTTATTAGTTTCAAAGGTCACTGAAACAATTTATTGGGTTTTGTTTCAAAGTTTTAATTGAGCATGTTATCCAAAAGTTTAAATTATCTTCTACCTGACAATCTATTAACCCAAGTTCCTATTTTTCTTATCAGTAGCAGTCATTGAATACATACCAGGCACTATATTAGGTATAATAATGTAAAGTTTTGCCTTTATATGGCTGTAAATGGCCCTTCTGAGATTCTCTGGCAATATGTATTACTCTACATTTGTTTCATAGGACCATCCTCTTCTCAGTGTAAGTGATTTTTTTCCCTGCCGAAAATATGTGCCTGAGTGCTATATTCAAAATACGTAGAGAGACAAAAAGGAGAAAGCTAATGGGAACAAGTTTTCAATACAAGGAGGCAGCAGAAAGAGTAGTGTCTGCTCAAGCCTTTATTCTGTACTACATAATTCATTGAAGCTAATTTGGTAATAGCTAAGATTCACATCAAATATATCAAAAGGAGTCAATTGTTTCCTCTCATAATTTTAATGTATTTTTCCTCCCCATAAAATCCATTTTGTAAAATTAGAAGCAAGAAACCCCAACAGAAATAGTAATTTAGATTAAAGACTTCTGGTAAATCTATATAATTTTAATTTCAATTTGGAAGTAACTACTGGGGGAAAATTGGAGCTAATAAAATGTATTTGCATACATTTGCACAATGAAAATGCAAAACAAAAATATTTCTGCGTAACCGCTTAACTTGTGTGATTTTCAACTTTCTCTACTGAGACTCTGGGAAAATCAAAACTTGTTTAAGAATTACCAAATTGTTGATAACCTGACCCAGAATAACCTGATACAATAGCCACTCAAAGGGGAAATGATGATGTTTGACACTAAAGTTTATAGTTTTGAAATGTGTCTCAAACTCACAAGAATCAAAGCTCACAACAAAAGCCTGAAACGATCTTTTATCTCAACACATTTTGTTATATACTTACTCCCCAACAATCACTGGGCTGTAGAAAAATGTCAGTACGTTGGAGAATAGTAAATTATCCTTCTTGAAAATCTTTCAGTTGTGGGGACATTCTCCTGGGTCCAGTTATAGCACATGACACTTAGACTGAGAAGAAAGATAAAGAAAGGGCACACCTGGGAAGTCAGACATATTTCTACCCTGCTTCTTTGGGGGTCAAAATCTGGCTGCAGGTATGTGTGGTAGGAAGTAAATTATTCCTTCAGAACAGGTTTAAACCTCAAGTGTCAGGGTACTTATACAGTTTTTATAGAATCAGCAACAACATTGCTTCCAAGCTTGTTTATGACCTTTCCTGATATTAATAGCTATGAACTTAAAAAGAAGTATTAAAGTATTACGAAGTATTTATTAAAAAGAAGCATGGTTTAGTAGGACATGAGCTTTGATGATCAGTGGGCCAAGAGGAACATGGCAAAAGATTAACCTGGAGCTATAAGCAGGTTAGGTAATTTAGATGCTACATACCACCTTAGTCAATCTGCATTTCATTTCAACCACATTGAGACATTATTAAGGAATTTTAAGCAAGGAAATGACATGATCAGATTTACAAGTCTAGAAGACCATTCTGGCTGCTGTACAGAGAATAATTTGAGGAGGTGGTGGTGCATACAAGAGTGGAAGCATGAATCTCAGGCAAAAACTTAACAGCAGTCAAGGCAAAAGGAAATAGACAAGTAAGGTGGCAGCTGGGATGGATAAAGGAGAAAGTCTAGCTATATTTTGATGTATAATGAACAGAACCTATTGAAGGTTGAGTATAGTTTATGAGGAAAAGTGTTGGTTCAAGAACAAACCTCAGTTTCCAAGTAAAATATTTAGGTGATGTTAGAAATGAATTTTTGGTGCTGCAAAAGAAATAGCACTTGAACATAGATTTTCTCAGCAAGACAAATTTGCTCCTGAAGGAGGGTACCCCTCAGAGGTCTGGTTGTCATGAGAGCACACCTGAACAGAGGAAAGCAGGGGGTTGTTATTGTCTCTAACACAGCTTGTTTCTGTTACTGTGTCCTAACTCCATTGAATTGAGTTGACTGTGCAATCTAAGCTAAACCCGGTTGGCTAACTTGAAAAGTGCAGGAATGCAGTTATACTGGTGGGAAGGCAGGAAGATCAGTTTCAGTGGGAATAGCCATTGCAATGGGAGGGGTAATTCACAGAGTGGGTAGCAGATGTGAAATGTAAGCTCTATAGATAAGGATTGGCAGGAAGGTTGTTTACCAGGGCATGGGGGAAACATAGAGAGTAAGGAAGTCTGGCCTTGAAAGCAGGGAACAAAAAACAAGGAAACTTAAGCAGGCTAAATTCGTTAAAGAATTTCTTACTGTATTCAACAGGTTATGATTTTGCTTAGGTTATGTGAGTATAAAAATGTGGTGGTATGGAAGACAGCAAAAAAAAAAATGCATGTGAGCAAGAGATATGGCTAAAAATTAAACAGGAGTAACAGACTAATTATTGGACTTCAATTTCTGAATCTCAAAAATGAAAAAGGTTGATCCCAAGGCTTCTATTATTTATAAAAATACACTACGTTGTGATTCTATGTTTAAACAATGTAATATGTGACCAGAACTTACATTCATCCATGTCATTCATTCATGACATAATTTCTGTCAATCATTCAGGACGTAATTTAACAAAACTAGTGTAATAGGTACATCAGACACTGAAACAACAGAAGCAAATTATAAACATTCCCTGTCACCACCCTAAGGACAGTCTAGTAGGACAGTCTAGTAAGGACAGTCTACTGCCTGTCTAGTAGAAAATGCAGAGTTCACCAGGCAGCACTTATCACCAGGGTTCTCAACAGAGGAGCTTAAAAACAAGCCTAGGGATTTATGGTAAGAGAGGAGTCAATGAAAACCCCAAAATTGCAAAAATCTGACCAACTAAAGTTAATTTGAGTATTAATTTGAACGTTAAATTATTTCTTTTGCTTATAATAAATAAGCTACCTTGTCATTTATTGAGCCTTCTTATTAATTTTAAGTCATTTACACTGATTTCTATTGGTTCTGTAACTAGAACTCTGGTTCTCAAAGGTTGTCTAAATACTGCTATTTTAAAATCATTCAGCTTTTCAAGGAAGAGAAGATCAAGAGCCTATGTTTAAAACAGCTGGATGTACCTTAAATTTTGCCAGGTTTTATGACTTAGCTTTGAATCAAAGTTTTCTTGCTTTGAAGCAAAATCTTTTTACATATTTGACTCTTCTCTTAGCCTCAGAATTTGGGGATTTGAGACAGTATTTAAAATGAGGTACAGATACTTCTACATCAGAACAGTATTTGAGACACATACTGGTATTTTATTGTAATCATAGTTTGTCCTTTTGAAAAATTGCTACTGAGTCTTAGATGTAGAACCATCTATTAAGATGCCAACAGAGTTCATCAATCTGAGGCCACCTATGAGTAATATGTGTGTCTTCAAGATAATTTCTCACTAGTAAATTTATAAAGGGTTAACCTAATTTTAAGCTTAAGCCTAGGAATCTCATAACATATCAATATTTTCCAAATTTCTTACCTGATATGTAACACAGTGATCTATGTTTTAGGAGGTTTTATGAAATCAATTACTAACAATTCATGTTTCTGATAATTCTTCATTAATAACAATATGTTCTATCCCAACTAGTCTTCTCACTGAGTTCTAAGCATGACTTTATATTTCCCTATGTACCTCACTAGCTGTGCCTCCCTCTGCCCTCCACCCCTGTGTTCAATTAGTTTGCTCTTTTCCAACTCATGAGGGCTGAGCCGTGGTTGGAATTGCTCAACATTGAATCCTCTTTGCCTGGTACATGTTAGGTACTCAGTAAGTATTTGCTGAATGCACATATAAGAAATATATGTGCTTCATCTAAAATATAAGAATGCAACTCAAACTTCTAAACTGAAATCAAACATATTTTTCTATTTTCTTTGTTGCTATTGCATAGATCTTAGTCTCATTGACACTCATTTGGAAATCAGCAGCTATTTATTGGTACAGATACCATATTTTCATCCAATTAAATCTTACTCAAGGCCAGATATAATGCTCTATATTTCTTGGATATTTACAGTGTCTTACATGGTAAAAATGCCAAATAATACTCTCCTTAGGTCTGACCACATTAAGAAGTGATTATTTTTGTTTTGTCCATTCAGGCAAAGGGCCATCTGTTAAAATAACTCTAAAATATTCTGTTTCAATTGATTTACTTCATCTTAAAGTTGTGATGACTTGTCCTTTTCATTGCAGAATATTTTGGTGATGGCCTCAATTTATGAAAAATTCATTATGGTAATTCAGAATTTAAAACTTGTAATAATTTAGACCCTAAAGGGTTAGATTCTCTTTGAAACAACTAATAAGAAAATGTTTTATAAGCCAATTAATTATACAAACTGTATTTACAGTACACTCTGTATTATGTAAAGTGACTTCTCCTGTTTCTAAAACATAGGATATAAATTATAAATTTTCTATCCCACTATCAATCCCGTCTTTTCCTTGATGGGTTTGATGTCAACAGCTACATATCTCTCCAAAATCATTCCACAAGCTCCTCACAAGTAAGAATGAGACTTAAGTTCCTTTGTAGTCTTAGCCCAACTCAGCACCTTTAGAACAGTGTGTAGTCAATGGCTATTGGCTGACTGATTACTGAAAGCCTGATATTTGTACTTCTATCCTTCCATACTCACCTTCTATCATTTTCAGAATTCACTAGTGGTTTAATTAAAGGGATCTAAATATTCTTAGATTTATCACTTTAAATATAGAAAGGGCCTTAGTGATCGAATATATCCAATCATTTCATTTTATGAAAGAATATATGATGAATATAAAAAAGTAAGGATTTTTACCACATCTCCAATTCCTAGTTCAAAATCTTATATATTAGAGGTTCTCTGTATGTAATCTTTAATTGGTGATTGAAAACACATTTCCATCTAAATGCATTAGAGCTGAGCATCCCCTCCCCTGTTAAGCTTCCTGTTTGAAAAGCCATTATGTCTGATATCATGACATATGTATATATGTGTATTTATGTGCACAATTACTATTCATGCATATGCATATATGTATATATATATGTGTGTGTATATAGATATCTATATAAAGAGGTGTATGTATCTAAGTATATTTATATGAAAATGTCTAGTCAAATGTATACATATAGCCCTCTATTTTTATGTAGGCTTCTGTATACACACATACACATTTGCTTCACGTTTTCTTGCTAAAATATATGGTAAATTATTAAAACCAGTAGTGAATTCATTGCAAAAAGCAATATTATCTTAGTGCATTGTTCTTTGTTGTTAAAAATTTTATGTTAAATAAGTGACATAATTAACAAAAATGTTTTTTGCAATATTATATATATATATATATGTATTTTGCCTTTATAGAACACTTTTCATACTTGTTATTTCCAGGACTTTTAAAAAGTAATCACAATATAGATCTAGAAATAAGCTGACTTGGGTTCTATCATTTAGAGAAATGGTAATAGTCTTATAAATCCTGAACTTGTCCATAACAGATTTTTCAATGATTCAAACTCATCAGAGAAGATGCCTTATTATTCACACCAAGCTGAACTGCTAATTTTCAGAGACAAATGCACCTGTGGAAAAAGAAATCATATCTCTAAATTGTATTATCCACTGACAAGACCACATACTGTTTTATCCTTGTTGTTAATACAGAAATCAGAGGGTGTAAATCTCTTCATCTTTTTGTCATCACTTCTTGCCAGGGTGTTAATGGTCTGCAGCCAGGAAGTTGTATAGGCCTCCAGCCAATCAGCAATGAAACCATTTAATTAGCTTTTCAAACAGGAAGCACAACAGGGGAGGGGATGCTCAGTGCTAATGCATTTAGATGGAAACGTATTTTCAATCACCAATTAAAACAAAGGACAGGAGATTTTAATTCTTTGTGATATAAAGTGGATAGAGACTCATTTCATTTATTAAGTGATAAAGGCTAATTTTACTAATTGAAAGTGCATTATCAGTGTCTTAAGAGACTTCCTTTCAAAGGCTAAGTCCAGTTTCCCCCTGCCAAAATGAAAGTACTGTATTACTTCAGCGAAAAGCAGGAGAAAGATCTCCTGCTTGGAGAAACCAACACATCTAAGAGCAGATGGTTTGTTCTGATACAGAGGCTGTAAACTGTCTAATTCTGAAAAAAAAAATGGATTTAAAAATCATGATCACATTAATAATGACTATTAACAGCTGTATAACCTATGCTATGAAGCTGTAGATATTCCAAATTTTGACATTTTGAGGGGAAAACATCTAGAAGTTGAGATAAACAATTGCCTAAAATTATGACTTGGAAAAGATATTCTCTGGTATCCACAGGGGTTGTATTATAAAAGCATTAAAGATTATAAAATTTGTAAGCAAGTTTTAAAAACATTTGTTGAATAAAAGGGGAGTGACCCTCATTTTTATCATTGTGGACAAGATCTAAAAATAAAAGTTTAAAATTAGTATCCTTAAGTCTTAATTGCATAGTATCAGACTCTGAACACCTACACCTTTTGCTGGAACTACTTTTTTGCAGCTAAGAAGACAGAGATGAAGTAAACATAATATAAAGCATTTGGCAGCACAAAGGATAGAAAATAACATGTTTGGCTCTCTCTCCATTTCTGTGAATATATGTTAATGATAGTTTTTTTTTAAAAAAAGAAACCATTGATTAATTTTTCTAAAATGCTACAAGAGATAGTGCAAGGATAGATGAGCCTGCATTAATTAGTCCTAAAAATTGCAGAGTGATAACAGGATTTAGATAAAAGCACAAAGAATATACAAGGTCTTAATTAGTGATCAAATTGAGCACTGAGTTTGCAATACCTGTTTCAAGCTGCTGTCTGACTTGAAATCTTGCCTTTCTTTAATATGCCCATGTTCTCACATACACTTACACCATGGGTACTCCATTCCAATCTGCTCCTGCTCAGATTGCCATGGAAGAACCTAGGAGGGCACAACTATCATCTTGAAGCAGTCTGTGGCAGAAGGCAGCAAACTAGCTAAAGGGCAAAATCTAGTCCACTGCCTGTTTTTGTAGGACCTACAAGCAAAGAATGACTAAGCAAAATAATTTTTAAAAAGAAGAGGAGGAGGGCAGAGTAAGATGGCTGAACAGAAGCCCACATTTGCCACCCCCACTTCCCACTCACACACACAGAAACACCAAATTTTAACAACAATGTATGCACCAAAAATCACCATCAGAAGAATAAAAAATCAAGCGGACACTCACAATACATGATTTTAATTTCATATCGCTGAAAGAGATTCTGAAGAGGCTGGGAGATAATCTTGAATAGTTGATATCATCCCTCCCCTTTTTAACAGCTGTGGTGGTCATGCAACACAGAGAGAGAATCTGTGCATTTGTTGGGGGGGGGGACTTTACATTGAACTCAGTGCTGCCCTGTCACAGTGCACAGCAAAGTCCTGCTGGGCTCAGCTGGCGCACATCCATGGACACAGCATTTGGGCCAGCTGTAGCCAAAGGGGGAATCACCCATTTCAGTAGTCAGAACTAAGTTTCTTGGCCCGTCTTGCCACCATGGGCCAAAGTGCTTTGGGGTTCTAGGTAAACTCAAAAGGCAGTGTAGGACACAAAGACTTCAACTCCTAGGCAACTCCTAGTCCTGGGCTGAGCTTAGAGCCAGTAGACTAGGGTGGCATGTGACCTAGGAAGATATCAGATGGGGGAGGCTAAAGGAGTGCTTGCGGCATTCTTCCCTCAACCCCAGGCAATGTGGCTTGCAGCAACAAAAGTGACTCCTTCTTTCTGCTTGAGGAGAGGAGAGAGAAGACCAAAGGATGAAGGAGGACTTTGTCTTGCATCTTGGATATCAGTTCAACCATGGTAGTAAAGGGCACTGCGCAGAGTTCTAAGACCACATTCTAGCGCCTAGCTCAAAAATGACATTTATAGACACACTATGTCCAAGAGGGCACTGCTGCCTATATGGGAAGAACCCAGCTGTAGCAGGACTCATCACCTGCTGAATAAAGAGCCTTCAGGCCCTTAAAAACCAATAGTGATGCCAAGTTAGTATGCCAAGAACCTAGAGCTCTGAGATATCATGGCTTCAGATGTGATCCAGCACATTCCCAGCTATGGTGGCTAAGATGAAAGACTCCTTCTGTTTGAGGAAAGCAGAAGGAAAAGCAAAGGGGACTTAGTCTTGCACTTTAGATACCAGCTTTGGCCACAGGGGGTAAAGCACCAAGTGAACATTTGGGGTCTCTGAGTCCAGGCATAGGATCTTGGATAGCATGTCTGGACCTGCCCTGGGCCAGAGGGAAGCCCACTGCCATGAAGGGTGGGTTTCAGGCCTGACAGCAGTCACCATAAGCTGACAGAAGAGCCTTTGGGCTTTAAGTGAACATCAGTGGTGGCCTGGAAGAATCCCCTGTGGGCTGGAGGTGGTGGTGGTCATGGGGGAGAGGCTCCTCTGCCTATGGATAGGGAAGGGAAGAATGGGAATGACACTGTCTTGTGGTTTGAGTGCCAGCTTAACCATAGTAGAATAGAACATCGAGTAAATTTCTAAGGTTTTTGACTCTAACCCCTGGTTCCTACAGCATCTCTGGACCTACCCAGGGTCTGAGGGGAACTTGCTGCTCTGAAGAGAGAGGAATAAACATGACTGGCTTTCCCACCTGCTGGTCATAGAGCCCTACAGCCTTAAATGAACATAGGTGGTAGCCAGGTAGTGGTTACAGAAGGCCATAGACAAGACCCAGTGCTGTGTTTGCTTCAGATCAAAACCAGCACATTCCCAGTGGTGGTAGCCACAGGAGTGCTTGTGTCTCCCCCACCCCCTGGTTCCAGCTGGCTATGCACAGAGAGATTTTGTTTGTTTGAGACAAAGTAAGGACAATGAATGAGAGTCTCTGCATGGTAATCCAGAGAGCTCTTTCAGATTAAATCTAAGACAACCATAGTGATATCTCTATGAATCTGCAAGACCACAGCATTATTAGGCTTTGTACCCATGTTCCTTCAAATACCTGGAAAGCCTTCTCAAGTAGGACAGGCACAAACAAGGCCAGACTGTGAAGACTAAAATAAATGCCAAACTCTTCAATGCCCAGATACTGATAAACGTCTACAATCATCAGGACCATCCAGGAAAACATGACCTTACCAAATAAACTAAATAAACCACCAAGGACCAATTCTGGAGAAACAGAGATATGTGACTTTTCAGAGAGAATTCAAAATAATTGTTTTGCAGAAACTCAACAAAATTAAAAATAACACAGCAAAAAAATTCAGAATTCTATCAGAAATTTAACAAAGAGATTAAAATAACAGAATCAAGCAGAAGTTCTAGAACTGAAAAATGCAATTGACATACTGAAGAATGCATCAGAGTCCCTTAATAGCAAAATCGATCAAGCAGAAGAAAGAATTAGTGAGCTTGCAGACAGGCTATTTGAAAATACAGAGTCAGAGGAAACAAAAGAAAAAGGAATAAAAAACTATGAAGCACACTTACAAGATCTAGAAAATAGCCTTAAATGGCAAATCTGTTATTGGCCTTAAAGAGAAAGTAGAGAAAAAGATAGGAATAGAAAGTTTATTTAAAGGGATAATATCAGATAACTTCCTAAACCTAGATAAAGATATAAATATTCAAGTACAAGAAGGTTTATAGAACACTAAACAGATTTAACCCAAAGAAGACCACCTGAAGATATTAAACTCCCAAGGATCAAGGATAAAAAAAGAATAATAAAAGCACAAATGTAAAGAAAAAAATAACATACAATGAAGCTCCAATATGTCTGGCAGCAGACTGTTCAGTGGAAACCTTACAGGCCAGGAGAGAGTGGCATGACATATTTAAAGAGCTGAAGGAAAATAACTTTTACTCTAGAATGATATATCTAGTGAAAATATCTTTCAAGCATGAAGTAGAATTAAGTCTCCCTAGACACACAAAAGCTGAG
This sequence comes from Ateles fusciceps, assembly GCA_036589455.1. Taxonomy (NCBI): domain Eukaryota; kingdom Metazoa; phylum Chordata; class Mammalia; order Primates; family Atelidae; genus Ateles; species Ateles fusciceps. The sequence continues at coordinate 1,113,575 of JAZHEH010001015.1, forward strand.
GGATTTCATCAACACCAGATCTGTCCTACAAGAAATGCTAAAGAAATTTCTTCAATTCAAAAGAAAAAGATGTTGATAAGCAATATGGAATGATCTGAAAGTACAAATCTTACTAATAGCACAAAGAAAAACACAGATTATGACACTGTAATTGTAATCTATAAACTACTCTTAAATAGAAAGACTAAACAATGAATCACTCAAAAGTAATAACTACAACTTTTCAAGACATAGATAGTACAGTAAGTCATAAGGAGAAACAACAAATAGTTAAAAAGCAAGGGGACAATGTTAAAGTGTAGACTTTTTATTAGTTTTTTTGCTTGTTTATGCAATCAGCATTAGACAGATCTTCCAGACAGAAAATCAACAAACAAGCATCAGATTTAGTCTGTGCTAGAGACCAAATAAGCCTAATAGCTATTTACAGAACACTTCATTCAATGGCTGAAGAATACATATTCTTCTCCTCATGACATGAACAATTCTCAAGGACAGAGCATAGGTTAAGTCACAGTTTAAAGCATAGATTGCCATTAGCTTAAAATAATGAGTTATAAGATAGTCTTTGCAAGCCTCATGGTAACCTCAAATTGAAAAATATACAGTGGGTACACAAAAAGTAAAAAGAAAGAAAGTAAAATATACCACTAGAGAAAATCACTTTCACTAAAAGGAAGACAAAGAAAGGAAGGGAGAGAAGATCACACACACACAAAAAAAACAGAAACCAAATAACAAAGTGACAGGAATAAGTCCTTACTTACCAATCATTACATTGAATGTAAATGGTCTAAACTCTCCAATCCAAAGACATAGACTGGCTTAATGGATTAAAAAGTAAGACCCAATGATCTGTTGCCCACAAGAAACCCATTTCACCTGTAAAGATGCATATAGACTGAAAACAAAGGGATAGGAAAATATATTCCATGCCAGTGAAAGCCAAAAAAAGAGCAGGAGTAGCTGTATTTGTGTCAGACAAAATAGATTTCAAGACCAAAACTGTAACAAAAGATAAAGAACGTCAATTATATAATAAGGGGTCAATTCAGCAGAGAATGTATTAATTGAAAGTATGCACACATCTAATGCAGGAGCACCCAGACATACAAAGAAAATATTGTTAGAACTAAAGAGAGAGACAGACACTAATACGATAACAGCTGGACAACATCTCACTTTCAGCACTGGACAGATCTTCCAGACAGAAAATCAACAAAGAAACATCAGATTTAGTCTTTGCCAGAGACCAAATAAGCCTAATAGCTATTTACAGAACACTTCATCCAATGGCTGAAGAATACATATTCTTCTTCTCAGGACATTAACCATTCTCAAGGTTAAAGCATACGTTAGGTCACAAAACAAGTATTCAAACAGTCCAAAAAATTGAATTAATATCAAGTATCTTCTCCGATCCCCATGGAATTAAACTAGAAATCAATAACAAGAGACATTTTGGAAACTATATAAACACATGGAAATTAAACAGTACGTTCCTGAATAAAAAGGAAATTGAAAAATTTCTAGAAACAAATGGTAATGGAAACACAACATACCAAAACCTATGAAATACAGTAAAAGCACTACCAAGAGGGACATTCATAGTTATGTGTCTACATCAAAAAGAAAGAAAAATTTCAAATAACCTAATAATGTATCTTAAAGAACTAAAAAACAGGCCAAGTCAAACCCAAAATTATTTCCAGATGAAATGATTTTATATTTGGAAAAACCTAAAGGCTCCCTAAAACAACTATTAGAACTGATAAACACATTCAGTAAAGTTAAAAGATACAAAAATCAATACAAAAAATCATTAACATTTCTATATGCCTAAACAATCTGAACAAGAAATCAAAAAGTAATCCCATTGACCATAGCCACACATAAAATTAGATACTTAGAAGTCAACCGAAGTGAAAGATCTCTACAGTGAAAACTATTAAAAACTGATGAAAGAAACTAAAGAAGACATACAAAAATGGAAAGACATGCCATGTTAATAGATTGGAAGAATCAATATTTTAAAATTTCCACAGTACCCAAAGTAATCTACAGATTCAGTTTAATCCCTATCAAAGCACAAATGGCATTCTTCACAGAAATGGAAAAAAAAGCCTAAAATGTATACGGCACCACAAAAGACCCCAAGTATCTAAAGCTGTCCTCACCAAAAACAAAAAAACTAGGAGAATCACATTACCTGACTTCAAATTATACTACAGAGCTATAGTAGCCAAAACAACATGGGACTGGCATAAATGTAGACACATAGACCAATGGAACAGAATACAGAACCCAGCAATAAATCCATATACTTACAGTGAATCATTTTCAACAATAAACAGTGGTGGGACAACTGCATATTCATGGGCAGCAGAATGAAACTTGACCCCTATCTCTCACCATATACAAAAATCAAAATGGATTAAAGACTTAAGTATAAGACTTCAAACTATGAAAGTGCTACAGTAAAATTTTGGGGAAACTCTCTAGAACCTTGGTCTGGGCAAAAATTTCTTGAGTGGCATCCCATAAACATCGGTAACCAAAGCAACCTTAGACAAATGGATCACATCAAGTTAAAAAGCTTCTGCTTGGCAAAAGATCAACGAAATGAAGAGAAAACCCAAAAAATGGAAGAAAATGTTTGCAAACTACCTGACAAGGGACTAATAACCAGAATATATAAGGAGCTCTAACATCTTATTGGAAAAAATCTAATAGCCCAATTTTTTAAAATGAGCGAAAGATTTGAACATTTCTCATATGCAAACAGGCATATGAAAAGGAGCTCACCCATCATTGGTTATCAGAAAAAATGCAAATCAAAACTATGATGAAATTATCATCTCTCCTCAGTTAAAATGGCATTTATCCAATAGACAGGCAATAAAACGTGCAGGAGAGGATGTACAGAAATGGGAACCCTTCTACAACTTTGGTGGGAATGTAAATTAGACAACTCCTATGGAGAACAGTTTGCCAGCAATCCCACTGCTGCATATATCTAAAAACGGAAATCAATATATCAAACAGATGTCTATACTCTTATGTTTGCTGTAGCACTGTTCACAATAGCCAAGATTTGGAAGCAACGTAAGCATCCAAGAACAGATGAACGAGTAAAGAGAATGTGGTACCTATGCAAAATGGAATACTATTCAACCACAAAAAAGAATGAGATTCAGTCATTTCCAACAACATCGATGGAGCTAGAGGTCATTATGTTAAGTGAAGTAACTAAGACACAGATATACAACCTTTGCATATTCTCATTTATATGTGGGAGCTAAAAAAAAAAAAAAAAATCAAATCAGTTGACCTCAGGAAATAGCCAGTAGAAGGATGGTTACCAGAGGCTGAGAAAAGTAGTGGGCGCTTCAGGGAGAAGTGAGGATAGTTAATGGGTAAAAAAATAATAATAATAATTACAACAAATAAGGCTGGGCCTGGTGGCTCATGCCTATAATCTCAACACTTTAGGAGGCCAAGATGGGCGAACCACTTGACACCAGGAGTTTGAAACCAGCCTAGCCAACATGGTAAAACCCCATCTCTACCAAACACACACACACACACACACACACACACACACACACACACACACACACAGTTGTGTGTAGTAGTAGAAGCCTGTAATTCCAGTTACTCCAGAGGCTGAGGCAAAAGAATTGCTTTAACCCAGGAGGCAGAGATTGCAGTGAGCTGAAATGCACCACTACACTTCAGCCTGGGCAACAGAATGAAACCCTGTCTCAAAAAAGAAAAAAAAAAAGAATGAGTAAGACCCAATATTTGATAGCACAATAGTGATTATAATCAATAACGTAATTGCATATTTTAAAATAACTAAAAGTATATAACTGAATTGTTTGTAACACAAAGGAAAGAAGTTTGATGGGATGAATACCCCATTCTCCATGATATAATTATTATATACTATGTGGCTGTATCAAAGTATCTTATGTACCCTACAAATATATACACCTACTATGTACCCACAAAAATTTAAAACTTTAAATATTTCATGACATGTGATTATATGAAATTTAAATTTCAATATCATAAAACAAAGTTAACTTGGGACACAGTTATGCCCATTTGTTTACCTATAGTCTATGGCTGCTTTTGAGCTGCAATAGTAGTCCTGACAAAAGATCAGACAACATATGGGCTAGAAATTTCATGTACAGTTGGTCAATGTGGTTGGGAGAATAACCTCCCAATCTGGCATGCTTAACTTGTGTGATCAATTGCACAAAAATGAACGCTCAATACCTTAACGTTTCATGTAGACACAGCCCCAGGGGGGCACTTTATTCCCTCAAATGCAACTTTTATGAAGACAATAAAAAAGGGGAAAGGAAAAAGAAGCAAAGGTTTATGAAAGAGATTTCTTTCACTTTCCTTTAGGTACAATTTTATTTTTAGAGCTATTCAGCCCGTAACAAGTAATACAGTATTTATTGTATCAGCAATTGCAGTATTTCCTGCACCTGGTATTAGAGTAGTTTAAGCATGGGAGTTTTTTGGTACACTTCCCCAAGAACTGCAATCAATACAAATTTTCAGCTTTTTCCCTCTAAGCCTTCTGTGTGAAATAATCTCAAGATAGGATTATAAAGTGATAACTTTGTGCCGGGCTGTGTTGTAGAAGTTCTATACCTATGAAAGTTTTGTCCCTTCAAAATTATTCCACTGATATTCTCACATATCAAATATATTTGAGACCAGTACCTTTTGAAGTACCTTTGGATATCCTAGCACATTAATTACTTGTTCAACAATTGTGTATTGAATACCTACTGTGTGCCAGAAACTACTCCAGTCACTAGGGAAGGAGACACAAATGACCTGTCCTAGTAAAAATTATATACTCTTAGGTAGAATCAGATAATAAACAATAAGTAAAAAGTACATGTGACAGACAACAATGACTGCATGGGGAAAAGTAAATTAGGAAAGAAGGCTTAGTGTGTGTTGTCTCACAGTCATAATTTTAACTGGGGAGGTCAGAAAAGGCTATGTTGGGTAAAACATCTCAAGCACAAGTAAACACATACGCAAAAGCTAAATATTAGGACACCATGAGGACTGCATGTAGATGGTGCTTTGGACAATATAACATTAATGCAGTTCCAAAACCTACCCTAAACTCTTTGCAGGTGAGTATGGGAGATAATTTGTGAGTAAACATTTCTAATCCAAGGGAGAAAGTGAGTTGTGTTATGTACAGTGCCAGAAAAGAAAGTGATTCTTGTAAGTTAAGGAAATAAAGTAGGATTTCTTGAAAGTTAGGTTTTCACAGAATGTATTTGAGGATTGCTATGAGGCAGTGTGAATGGAGGGCAATAGTAGCAAAGCACATGATCAGAAATTGCTTGGAATGGTCAGTTAACTGTGAACTGTAGCAGTTTGGTTTCCATGACCTGATGAAGTGGATGAGAGTGGAATGCTAGGAAATATGGAGGAAACCCCAAAGTGGGGGAGGGGAGCTTTGGGGAGGGAGGAGGAAGCCAATGAAAGACCATGAATGCTGGGAAAGAGAGTTTATATTTAACACCACAGATACACAGGAAAAATGTATATTTCAAGGTTAAAGAAACAGAACAAAATATTCAGGAAACAGTATAATTTATCATTAATATAGCTTTAAGTGTTAATTGGTGCATGTCTTGGGAGAATGGGGATGAAGAAGCAGATTCATAAGTAGATAAAATAGGACAAAATATTTGCCTGTAATTATTTTTTAATCTCATGACTTCCACAAAACCTACCTTAGAAACTCTCATTACATTTCTCCTTTCATATTTGACAAAGAAAGACACATGACCAAAACCTGACTAAGTACTTTCGGGAGGACACTGTCTCACTCTGTCACCCAGGCTGTAGTGTAATGGTGTTATCTTGGCTCACTGAAGCCTCACCCTCCCTTGGCTCCGGTGAGCCTCCCACCTCAACTTCCAAAGTGCCTGGTACTAAAGTTGCACACCACCATGCCTGCTAATTTTTGCATTTTTTTATAGAGACAGTGTTACCATGTTGCTGAGGATGGTAATATTTTATGTTTTCACAACCTACATACTTAGAAACACACACACACACACACACACACACACACACACACACACAATCTCCTTATCTTCACCAGTAGTTTGCAACTGGGGCTGCTTTTTCCCAAGGATATTGCAAATGTCTAATAGACATTTCTGGTTGTGACAACAAGGGGTGGGGTTGTTGTAGATGCTTGGTAAGTAGAAGCTAAAAATGCTGCTAGACTTCCTACAATGCACCAGACGGTCTCCCACAACATACAAGTATCTGGACCCAAATTCAACAGTGCTGAGGTTGATCTAGACCAAACCACACCAACACATTTGTTTCCAAGGTAAGATCACAGTATAAAATACAGGTCATCCAGTTACATTTAAATTTGAGGTAAACAATGAACACATTTTTAGTATAAGTAGGTACCATACAATGTTTTAGACACAATTATACTAAAAATGTATTGTTTATCTGAAATTCAAATATAACTGGTATCCTATATTTTCATTCGCTAAATCTAGCAACATTATTCTAGGAAGATGGAGGGTCTGTGACAAGACACAGTAGACTGGCAGGTGGATATTTTAGGGGGTAGCCCAAAAGCAAACATCAGAGGCAATTTTAAAGAGGATATATGGAAGGCAAAACTTTCTAAGGCAGCTCCTGAGCACAAGGCATGTGGGCTCCCCACATTCATGTTTCGATGACTGCTGGAAACTGACTCTCAGACCTCATCCTAGACTACTGAATCAGAATCTGCATTTACGAAGATCTTTATGCACTCCATGAGTACATTTCAATTGGAGCGCACTGATCCAGACTATTCCATTGGTAGCCATTAAAATGCAGAATTAACCCTAAACATTAAAGGCCTGTAATATGGAAATTGTCACTATAAAGCACAGATCTACTGCTTGAGAAAATACATCTACGTGTTCTTTATAAACTGTGACATCCCATGTAAATACAAGGCTTTCTTAATAATGTAGCAGTTGAATGATGTAGCCATCAAGTCAAGAATGTATGTTTTTACAGGCCAAATTTGGTAAAAACTGGCTATAAAAATTAAATCCTAATAATAATATAATTCTAAATGGTATTTATCACTAAGAAAAGGAATGTAGACTAGCACCAATGTGGAATCTGGAAAAAGCTACCAAGAGTGATACTATCAACTGATATCGGATCAATAAACAATAGATTTCCCAGGTTCTGATGTAAAAAAAGAGTAAAGTGGCCACCAATTTTGGATTAGTGACATTTGTATTTATGACAAATGATTTAGTTGCCCTCTATTGTTTTACTATTGGCTTAGGAATCTAGAGTTGGTGGATTCCTACATCCTTAGAATTTCCCTGGATAAAAGTTGTTTCACTAAAGAACATCAAAATACTAGATCAGCAGAACATGTAAGTATGTGGAAGGGAAATGTAAGGAAGGATGAAAACACATTCCTTTTAATTTTAAGGTGTGTTCCTCTCACCCACATGGTCTAAAATATTTCAAACAAGCCATTATGAGTTATGAATTCTTCATCCTTGGGCAGGGGTCCGATAAAGCAAACTGACAGGAATGAGAGATCCCAGAAGTTCCAGGAACCACATCACCTCTGTGTGGCAGCCTAGTTTCCTTGCCTTTACCTTCAACTGGAAGAAGAAAAACTTCAAAAGATAGTGCAGTCAGCTCTGACAAGGCTTAGCTCATTGCTTCTTAAAAAAAAGTATAGCAATGACAACATAACTGCAAGCCTGCAAAATACAGAAGCCTCACAGGGTTTATAAGGGCTGAACATCATAGCATTGTTATGAATTCCTTACTATAAACTGCAAATAAATCAGTGGTCGCCTTCAGCACCAATAACAACATTAATATTTTATACTATAGCATCCCTGACTGCAAGTTTGGTTTGTATCAATAGTTGGGGTTAACACTTGAGACCACTGTTCTATGTAATTTCCTGCATCTAATTCTTGGTGTTTCTAGAGCTCATGCAGAACATTATATTCAATGTTTGCATGTAACATCTCTGTCTCTTGAAGGAAGACAAACAGACTGTAATGCTACCAAATTTTCTTTAGTAAAAATTAAGACAAGTTACATTTAGTGCTGTGTTACAAGTTACATTTAGTGTTTGATGACCAGGTTGCAGCAGTAAATTTGGGAAGGTAATTTTTAAATGTTTTGGGAGAAATTTTTATTGATTCTGGCAAGAAAGTAAGTAGCTTTTTTCAGAAAAAAAAGTGTGTTGTAAATTTGTTTTATTTTTCTGTTTATTATAGTTTTGACATCCTGAAAAGCCTTTCTAGGTGGTAAGAAATTACCACACCTTGGTCAATTTCAGCGAAAGCAAAGTACCCAGCCTGGAACATTTCTTTGATGTACAAATCAACCAATCTAAAGCCATATTTCCTCTATCTGGCGCAAACATCCCTAGAAGGCAATATTCCTCTGCCTTAGTCTTCCCAAAGTCAGATGCCAGGCAATTAGGGACCACCCCACAGCCCAAAGTCCATCAGAATTATAACTAGCCAATTCTAAACTCTTCACCCTTCCCTGTCTTTTCTTTGCCCAAAAAAACCCCATAAAGTCTCTAGCCTAAACCTCTCCCTCACTCCTGTATTCTCTTTCCTAACCAATCTGGTCTCTTTCTCCTGTGGCCCTGTGTAGTGTGCCCTGCATTCTGTCTCTACCACCTCTATATACTTTAAACTTTGTTTTATTCCTGAGCCTTTCCTCTGTCTCCTCGTGTGCCTGCATCTCAACTGCCATCTCATTAAACAAAATATCAAACATTTTCAAAATCCCAAACAAGAACAAACCATTGTTGTTATTAAAAATTAAATAACATGTGTGATAGCAATACAGACCCATAAAAGAAAGACAGTAAAGAACTAGATGAAAAATTAGACTGGAAAACCGTTGGTCAAAGGATATTCAATATTTCCTAAGTATAATGCCTGGGAATAAAGAATAACACACCAAAAATTAACTATAACCTCAAAATAATTTTATTTTTGTATTTAAATGCTTTTATTGGTAAAACACTGACAATGATCAATCTTGATTACAAAAAAGTCCTTATGGCAACTTAATTATTTTGTAGAACTAAAATTTGGCCATTTTGAAAATCATTTTAAATAAGTTAAATGGGCCTTAGTAATTTTTTAAGCCACACAGAGAGTTCTTATTTGTCATTAAAAGTAATTGGCTTATAAGATAAGTATGTAAGATCCAGTTCATTTATTTATTATTAACAGTTACTAGTGTTTTACAGGAGCGTATTTACCTCTTGATCTATTGAAAAACAATTAGCCAGTTTAAGTTGATGATATGTGTTTTAATCCCAGGGATATCTCTAAGGAATTTAACTTCATCTCTCAATCAACAAAGTAAGAGTTTTTATCTAACAAAGGATGAAAATACAAGTACTGTACTCATTGATTTTTCATCATGAAAACAAAGAAAAAGTAGAATAACACCCTAGATAGAAAAATCGTCGTCATCTTAACAACTTGCTTTCACAGGATTTCAAACCAAGGGACAATCACTCATTAGCAGATATTTATATTCTACTCATGGAAAACTTTCCCTCCTCTCCCTCATCCATACTCATATCACTCATGTCAATAGCATCCATCTGGCAAGTACTAATCTACTTATGCCACCTTTTATGTTATTAACTTTGATTGTCATATACCCACAAAACAGCAATGTAGTTTAGAAGGAACAAGCCATATCAAATCAACTGTATTCACCATGTTGACTGATCTGTTTACCCATTTGGTAAATCACAGGGTTCTATAGATACTATGTATATTAAATTTGATTAAACTATTGACAAATGATCAAACCTCTTGTGGTCTATCTACCCACTTAAGTCTGTATGGTTTGGCAGGACTAAAAGATTTTAAATGCTAAAACTGTAATCCAAGTTGAATGAAGAGGAAAAGAATAGCCTAAACTAGTCCATTTTTATGTCATTGACAAGCTGGTCTATGTATTTGCTGACTGATATGTCTGTATTTCCTACATATTGGCTCTATTTCCAAGGCTGGGATAATCCCCAAGCATATGGTTGGGGTTCCACAGCTCTCTGTTGGATGAATGACATGCTTCTGTCCCAACCTCTGTACACTGTTTACTGGGAGGTAGAAAGCAGGACAAACCTAGCAAATGTTGAAGACAGACTTGGAGGGGAAATCTGGCCCATAAACACTGAAAGACTTGACTTGTCTTTATAGTTTATTTAGGAGTGGCTTTGGAAACTTGTGGGAAGATGAAGATATTTTGTAGTATATTTTGTAATATTTTTTTAAAAAAATCAGCCTGTAACTGATTCAAATTGTGAGATTGACAGTATTATTCATATATTACAAATAGTCTGTCAGTAGGATTAACATCGTTTATCTGGGATAAACATTTTCTAAAAGCCTTTTTTCATTAGTTTGTCCATGAAAACATAATAGCTTTTTAAAATAATTTGTATTTCTAACTTGAAGTAACCAGAGGAAGACAAAGAAATAATAAAGTGTGGTGAAGATTTTTTCAAGTGTTATATAATCACTGTGCTCTAACAAATGATCAAAGCCCTCTCTTTAGGGCCACTAAACCCTATTTATAATAAAATATAACCAAAAGATCAGTGCATTAATATTGTTTTCTTAGCTCCAGGAACAACTATCAGCATGACCAAAGTCTTTGCCTTGATGGTTCTTTCTTTATTTCCTGGACTTGTTCAACTTTATCAGTAATGTCTATCATAGACCATGTAAAATAACAAAGACAGAGATGAGTCTCCTGTTCTTTTTATAAAGCGGTTTGGCATCAGATTGAAGGAAATGAAAATATTTCACCCCAAAATATACTGTGGCATATTTTGAGACAGCTGTTCAGAGGGGCAGCAAACAGAAGTATCCCTGAAAACTGTCTTTGGGATACACTGGCACCTGTAGAGAAAATCTTTCACAGATGGAATTGGACTTTCTCTGAGGCTTTCCCTTGTCCAGACTTAGAAAAGATTAACTGAGCTTCTGATACTTTTAAAGGTCTGAAAGAAACATTCATATTTTCTATTCTGATGGTTGCTACCTCTGAGATTTCAACTAAATAGTAACCACCCACCTTTGCTAGCCAAGTGTCCTTTTCTTCCTCTCCCATAACCTATTTTGCCAACCTCCAAGATCCCATTCTTTCTGTAACCTCAAGATTGCATATAAGCTTCTGAACCCAATGGGGGAGTGGGGGATAATGCTTCTGTGGTACTCTCCCATGTGCATGTTAATAAATACATATGCTTGGCTGGGTGCAGTGGCTCACTCCTTTAATACTAGCACTTTGAGAGGCTGAAGAGGACAGATTACCTGAGCTCAGGAGTTCAAGATCAGCCTGAGCAACATATGATGAAACCCTGTCTCTACTAAAATACAAAAAGAAAAAAAAAAATTAGCCGAGTGTGGTCATGGGTGCCTGTAGTCCCAGCTACTTGGGAGGCTGGGCAGGAGGATTGCTTGAATCTGGGAGGTGGAAGTTGCAGTGAGCCAAGATCGAGCCACTGCACTCCAGCCTGGGCAACAGAGACTCCATCTCCAAAAAAATAACTAAAATAAAAAAATAAAGATGTATGCCTTTTATTTTATTAATCTGCCTTATGTGAGTTGATTTTTTAGTTAAACTTCAGAGGGCAAAGGAAAAGTTTTTCGTTTGGCCCCTACAGTTTTGGCATCATGAGCATGATTCCAAAGCTCTGCTCTTCTGGAAGCCACAGTTAAGGAATCCCAAGACCTGACGTACCAGTAGACAGAGAATCAGTCAAGCAAAGGAAAAAAAAATCATCTTTTTTTTCCTCTGCACAATCTTGATTAATGAGAGAAAAGAATTTGATTATCTTGAGTGTAGCAACTCTGGTATACTTTCTGCTATGAATATTCTTAACTGTTTGATCGCTTTCCTCCCAGAAAGAGTCTTATCATTTGTCTTGCCTTTCTGTCTTGTTTTGACATAAAGAGGGGTACCATTTTGGGAGGTCAAGGTAGGATGATTGCTTGAGCCCAGGAGTTTAAGACCAGCCTAGGCAAATGGCAAAACCCTGTCTCTATAAAAAATTTAAAACTTAGCTGGTCACAGTGGTATGTACCTGCAGTCCCAGCTACAAAGGTGGGAGGATGGCTTGAGCCTTGGAATTCAGGGTGGCAGTGAACTATGATCATGTCACTGTGCTCTAGCCTGGGCAGCAAAGCGAAAGTGAGATTCCTTCTCTAAAGGAAAAAAATAGGGGTAACATAGGGTAGAACGTGAGCCTAAAACTGCCATAAGTCTGTTATTCAAACCAGTCCTGCAGACTGGTCAGTTTTGCAAGTCTGATCATAGCAGCATCAATAAACATTGCTGTGGGCAGCCAAAATAAAAAACGAGACACTATTCCTTCTCACTGTGTTTTATGTCATTGAGAGGTTGACTGGTGACCAAGTGGGAACACACTCTCTTGGTCTCCACTGCGGAGGGGTTGGGGTTGGGCATGATGCATGATTTTTGAGGTCACATCAGATGACTGGTCTGAAAATGGTTGTGGACCCAAGACCTGTAAGATTTTAAGCAGCACATTTTTGTTCTGAATGTGTTAAGCTCTTGCAGGTGTTCATCTTAGGTCTCATCCCTATGGGACTTTTGTCATGTCAACCTTTGTTGTTTGGTTAGTGCTGGGAAAGCCCAATCCTGGGGGCCTATCCTATGTCATAAATTAGCAGATTCGTGACTGTAACTGCCCAAAAGATTCTTCCTGTCCACTGCACAAAGAAAATCAACTCACTGAGACCATAGCATTGCAGTAAAGAAAGAGCCTAATTGATGTGAAGCTGGCCATGCCACATGGGAAACAAAGTTTTTCCTCAAATCAATCTCCCTGAAGGCTCAGAGGATAGGAGTTTTTCCAAGATAGTTTGGTGGGTAGGGGTCTAGGGTAGAGAGCAAGCTGATTGGTTGGGTCAGAGGTGAAATCATAGGGAACCTAAGCTGTCCTCTTTTCTGAATCAGTTCCTGGGTCAGGGACAAGGTACAGGACTGGTTGACAGGTCAAGGTGGGGCCATCTGGTTGTCAAAACTGCAGAAACCTGAAAAGACATCTCAAAAGGCCAAATCTTAGATTCTACAATAGTGATCTTATCTGCAAGAGTAATTGGGGAAGTTGTGAATCTCAAGGCCTCTGGAATAATGGCTAGTATTATTAGAATTAAAGCCCCTCTCTCCCTTCTAACTTAGTGGCCTTTCATTTATTTTACAAGAACAATTTAGTTTTGGGGAAGGGCTATGGATGGCAGCAGTAGGCAATCCAGAGCGGCAGCTGTCATCGCTCTGGCAGCTGTGGGAAGATGGGAGTGTTGGCAGCAAGAGCAGCTGCAGGAGCAGCAATGGCATTGGTGGGTTCCCTGTGTCCCATATCCCCAAGGCAGTTGACTGCACAGCCCCAACCCTCAGGTGGCCAGGCAGAACCTGCCACCAGGCCTGGAGCCTCCACCGGTCCGGACTCTGTCCCTCTGTCACCACTCTCGACTGCCACCTGAGGGGGAGAGTGCAAGGAGGAAGCAGAACTGGGCCCCAGGTGGTGCTGCACTCCCCAGAGCCGGCAGGTGCCCCCCCCACACTCAGAGAGCCTGCCTCTCTGAGAGCCACTGTGATGGGACTAGGCCAAGTTGCCCATTGGTAGGGGAGCAACGTGTTCAGGCCTGGAGGAGCAGGCAGAGAGGGGCCCAAAGAGAACCTGGAGCCCCTATCACTCCCCAGAGCCGGCAGGTGCCCCCCACACTCAGAGAGCCTGCCTCTCTGAGAGCCACTGTGATGGGACTAGGCCAAGTTGCCCCATTGGTAGGGGAGCAACGTGTAGGCCTGGAGGAGCAGGCAGAGAGGGGCCCAAAGAGAACCTGGAGCCCCTATCACTCCCCAGAGCCGGCAGGTGCCCCCCCACACTCAGAGAGCCTGCCTCTCTGAGAGCCACTGTGATGGGACTAGGCCAAGTTGCCCATTGGTAGGGGGAGCAACGTGTTCAGGCCTGGAGGAGCAGGCAGAGAGGGGCCCAAAGAGAACCTGGAGCCCCTACCCCAGGCTGTGAGGAGTCACAGCTGGGGCTGCCCGCACACTCCATGGAGCAGGCAGGAATCCTGCCCTCACTGGCACACAACCCTGGTATCTCTGCACTCTGCACCCCTGGAGGCCTGAGAAGTTCCCCTTTCCCCCACAGGCTTGGGGGTCTGCTCCCTCCACCTGGCCTCTCCCGGCTCCTGGCACCCACTTCAATATTGGAGGGTTGGGGCCAAAGCCTGGGTTGCCACAGCCAAGCCACGTGTGCGTCCACTCAGGGTAGTGCCAACATACTACTCTGCCCTCTTGGCCCCCTCTGGACTTTGGGTGCTGATGAGAACACAGGAGGAAGCCAAGGGAAGGCTGAGGGCAGCTTGGTGCTGGCCTGCCAGTGCCCCTTCGTGTGAGCAGCCTGGGTACCATGGACAGCAGCAGGAGGCAGACAGGCTCCTGGGCAGAAGGGGGTGGGTCCATGGTGAGGCCCCACCTTCAAACCAGGAAAGCCCTGAAGGCTGGAGGCCAGGCTGCCAGTCCTCTGACCGGAGTGAGAACTTGTGGTGCCTTTTCCAGGCCCACCTGTGGCCACCCATGGACCAGTTCAGGCACACTTCCTACACTCTGAGGATCATAAAAGCCCTGGGCTCAGCCAGAGCAGAGCAGACAGCAGGATGACCAGCTGCAGAGAGGAGCTACCCTCTCTGCTGATAGCTGAACACTTGTTGGGATTACCAGCTACAGACGGAGCTACCCTCTGTGCTGAGAGTTGTCAGGACACCCTGGCTACGAAGAGGAGCTGCCTACTATGGGTCTCCTCTGAGCTATTCTACTGTCAATAAAACTTCTCTTCGTCTTGCTCACCCTCCACTTGTCTGTGTAAATTATTCTTCCTGGTTGCAGAACAAGAACTAGGGAACCACCAAACGGCAAGGCTAAAAGAGCTGTAACACACAAATAAAGTTGAAACGTGACTCCTGCTCTCCATATTGCAGCCAAACGAAAGGAGAGAAGAGCTGTGGCCCTTTGGGAACCCCAGACCTGGGAGCTGCAAGACTCAGGGCTGTGACTCCCTCTTTGAGACACACTGAAGTTTCTGACATCTCTAGGATTCCAGGTGACACCACATTCCCCAGTACCAGCTGGGGAAGTTGCTTGTAGTGCACCTGCTCAAGCTGCAGCCTTGCTGAGAACCAGTGCCTGTGCTGGCACCTGGAGCTTCCTGCCCGATGGCAGCCGCTGGCGGGTTTGACTGTGGCACAGTGGCTGGACCCCATACTCACTCTCACACCCCCTCAGTGCTCCCCCACCTAACTTGCAGTCTTCCTTGGAGGTATGGGATTCAGGCCAGTAGCATGAGCCAAGTACTGCCTGAAAGGCTGAGTGGGCAGAATGAGCCTAGCAGTCCAAAGCAAACCTTGGGCAAAGATGCTACTGGCCACAGAGCTTTCCAGCCATGAAAATGACACCCCAAAGATCCTTTAACACTGTTATTTAAACTATAAAGTAAATTTCTCCCCAAATTAGCTTGGTCCATGCCCAGGAATGAGCAAAGATAGCCAACCTGTGCTAGAAACAAGATGGAGTCAGTCATGTCAGATTTCCCTTACTGTCATACTTTCACAACAGTGGTTTTATGACTGGCAGCACTCCACAAATTTGTAGGATACCAGAGATGCTACACACATAAATGCCATATTTAACTGTCTGTGGCAAGACCAGGCTTTGGCATCTTAGCCTATTTCTGGGAGTTATTTTTTGGGGGAAAATCATTAGGATTCCTTCCTCCATGTCCTCTCTATTAAAAACATTTTTAACTTAATTTATACCTGGAAAATTACATCATGGGCTTTCCATAAAAAGGCTATTAGATTAGGTTGCTATTAGAACAAATGCACTATTAAAAATCCTAATCATCAGTGACCAAAAGGTGAATCCATTAGAATAAAAAGATGCCTACATTTTTTAAATTATATATATACACACACACACATATATACACACACACCTATATACACGTACACATATTAGCAATCTCATTCAAAACAATTGCCTGATTTGTATTTATAGATCAAATTCAAAGAAACACACATAATAATGTCATGGTTAGCCTTAGAAATTCTCTTGACAAAGTTAAAGAGTAAAAATCTGACCTAAAACAAAGTTAAAATCCTTTGTATGTTCAGACAGCCTACTTAGAATCCCCTGCAGGATCACAGTGAAGGCTGCACCACCTTGCAGCAGATTTGAAAGAATTTCTTTTAGAAAGCTGTATGGCCATAAGTCGGCTCAATTAGAAAATGATAGTCAAGATATATATTGAATAAGCATACATATATTTTTAAGTGAATATACATAAAAAAGTATATATATATATATATTTTTAAAGTGCATATATATATACACACACGCACACACACACACACACACACACACACACACTATATATATATATATATACATATATATATACCTAAAATATATATCTAAAGCTTAGGCCTTTCTACTTTTTCTCTTTTGAATCTTGTTTCTAGGACTTTGTTTAGTCAACTGAAACCCCTTTTAAATTAGATATTTGGTACCTCTGTTTGCTTCCTTCCTGGTTAGTAAAATTTTTACTAAGAAACATGTAAAATGTAACTGGCCTTTTGAAAAGCTGAAAATCTCAAACTGTCCACTCTAAGAATTGTTCTCCCATTTACTTCTGCTCCTCCCTACTCTTTCTTCCTCTTTGCCATCTTGTCTTCATTCCCACATGAAAGGATCTAGAGGGGACTTCTAAGACTCTGAGATCCTTTAAGGAAAACAGAAAAAGACACCTCACACCCTTTTCTGGGAGTCTTCTGTCTTCCTGTGGAGTCTCAAGAGTCATGGTCAGGTTCTTCTCAGGACTAAAGCTCAGCACTCTTCTGCACTGAATTACCCAATCTCTTTGGCTTTGTGGGGCACTAGAGATCACTTTGAGCTATTAGAGAGCATGACATTTGTGTTTCTGATGGTGAATCACAGTGAGTTGTAGTTTTGGAGGTGGTTCACAGCGGTTGCAACAGATGGTTTTTACCATGGGGTATTACTCACTTCTTTGCTTGTTTAAAGAAGAAAGCGCAGTTTGAACATTTGGAGGAAACAGAAACACTTGCCATCAATGGGAAGACTTCCATGAGAGACATGCTGATCAGAGTGAACTGACCTGTCATTGGTTTGCCCAGCCCCCTTGAGGAAACGTCTCTGCAGAGCTGTACATTGGAAACCTGGTGCATCCTGGTCCCATGGCATTTCTCTTTTTGGTGGGACCTGAAATTCACTGTAACAGTAGGATCTTTGATTTTTTTTTTTTTGATGTTTTGATAGAAGTTTTTATTTCATGGCATTTTTGAATTGTTTTTTATTTCCTTTAAGTAAAGTTGAAAATAAATTAATGTACAATTCTTCCTAATGGTGCCTTCTGGCCAAAAGGATTCCACCCCTTAATAATAGAAGAACACATGCCACATCTGCACAAAGAAAAGTGAGTTAAGGAGAATAGGAAATGTATATGACTTATTGAAGCTGAAAGCCCCCTCAATTTCATGACCATTTGAGCATGAAAATTGCTTAAAAATATTTATCGTTTCAAGTGAATAGATTTTTTTAAAGATGTAGATGCTCTGCCTTTCAGCTGCACCTGCTCTTCAGATATTTCATTATTAGGCCTTTGGAACAGCAAATACTTTGTCCACCCTATTTGTTAAGGGGCTCTGCCCTGAGCTCAGGGGTTCCATTAGAAAATGGAAACTACATTAAAAAGCCACCTATCAAACTAGATTGGTCTCCAAAATATTACTTTCTTGCAGTAAAAAAGTTAGAAATCTTTTTTGTGAAGTTTTCTAAATTTTTCTAGGCTCATCTGTATGTTTCCTTGTAAAATACTGTGATAAATTATTATAATTTTATGTTACCTTGGTGTCCATTTTTAATTTTCCTCTAACACACCCAGACTTCTTGAAAAAGCTTAAATTCTCTCTGTGCTTTCAGATGTAAATTTGCTACCCTGTTTTCTCTGAAACTCAGTAAAGGCTTTGGCCATACGGAAGAAATAAATTTTAAATTGTTCCACATACAGAGATACAGTTTGAATCCAACTCCCCTTTTAAACTAGTGAGTTTTATCTGACTCATAGCTAAAATTTTTAAAGTTAAAGCTACGAGATCTTTATGTCTATATTTTTGTATGTATGTGTGCGTACATGTCTGTTTGTGTAGTCTACATGGTACCAATTTGACTTATAAATGATCACTCATAAATTTTTTAAGTAAATAAACTGAAATGGATTTCAAGCTTGCATTACTTTAGCAATATTCTGGTAAATAATACTAGTTTAATATTGTTGGCTTAGTAAAAGTATGTCTTCAGACTTATCAACAAAATATGCATGTTTTTAACTTTAAGGTTGTTGCTTTTATGATACTTGCCTAACAGACAGTAAGACAAAAATGATTAATATAAAAATTTAACTTGAGATGATGACTAGATTTGTCTCTTATGAAATAATCCAAACATAATTGTTAAAAATAGATAAAATAGATATAAATGAGATAAACATTTAAAAAGGAACTTTTAATAATAGTTATGTTTTATAATGTATTTACTTTAGAAAGGTTTCTCAAAAATTTTTGGTAACTATACACAGAGTTTAAGCTAAATTAAATGATGAATATTCAAACTGAATATCTAGATCATTTCCAAATAAGATATAATGCTAAGATATTAATTACTAAATATGAGTTTAAGCTCACAGGCTTGTGGCTTTTTTTTTTTTTTCGTACAATTGCTTTATTTTCTTTTTTTTTTTATATTGCATTTTAGGTTTGGGGGTACATGTGAAGAACTTAGGTAGCTCTGCTAGTAAATACGTCATGTTCCATATAGAAAATATGTTCTATAGAAAGCTTATGCTTTTAAAAAATCATATGTGTTTATAAATTGTTAGTACATGACTGACAGTTAAAATTGCTTATTTTATAGGTTTTCACTGAAACTTAGGGTCACAGGAGTCAACACTCTGATTAATAAGTATAATTAAAACTACTAGATACAAGAAACAAATCTGTATGCAAAGTGTATAAGAAAAGTGGGATGTATTTTTGGTCAGAAATCTTATAAGTAAGCATGAGAATGTAGCTTTCATTAAGATAACAGTAATTTTGTCTAAATGTTTTTAAAAGTTGTTTAAATTTAAAAATTGTTTTAAATTTTATTTAAGAAATAAAGAATAGAAAACTGGATGAACATAAAAAGTTGGGGAAAGAAAGAAAATAGAAAAAATTGTAAGAGGTTATAAAAGGTTTATAAAAATCTGTGGTCAAAGCTAACTGAAATAAAATTGCATTAAAATTAGCTTTAGCATTAATAATAGACTGGTGGAAAGGTAGAATTTAGGTTTCTTTTTGGAACAAGGTATTTGTATAACATTAACAAGACAGTAAAATATTTTTTATCTCTCTTTTAAGTAAACTAAAGGAAAAAAGAGGGAAGAACTCAAGGGAAAGATTTTGTAGATTTCATCTGTCTTTATTCCGTCTTTCTATTGTTTGAAAAATTGATTTTCCTCTCTGTAAAAGAGTGTTTGAATGTTTTATTTATTTATTTAGTAGACAGAGTCTTGCTCTGTCACCCAGGCTGAAGTGAAGTGGCACCATCTCAGGTCACTACAACCTCCCTCTCCTGGGTTCAAGGTATTCTCCTACCTCAGCCTCCCGAGTAGCTGGGATTACAGGCACATGCCACCATGCCCAGCTGATTTTTGTATTTTTAGTAGAGACGGGGTTTTACCATGTTGGCCAGGCTGGTCTCCAACTCTTGACCTCAGGTGCTGCACCTGTATCAGCCTCCCACGACGCTGGGATTACAGGTGTGAGCCATCGTACCGGGCCTGACTATATATTTTTTAATTATCACTTTAGCTAAATGATTGACTATTATTTTACAGTGACCTATGATCCTATTTTCATCAAGTGTTTTAAACTTGTCTTATTTTGATATGAAGTGTTTTGAACCTTTGACATTTGGCAAACTTCCAAAATTAAATTTCAAATTCTCAAATGTGTTTTTGACCTTGAACTAACTTTTGGAAATTCCAGAAAGAACTCCTGGAAGACCAAGAAAGACATATGAGGTTTATCTGGTATGTAAAAATCATATAGTAATTATTATCAAATAAAAAATGGAGTTAACTTTATTCAGCTTATATTAACGTTATTAATATGTGTTCTAAAACTGAATGCGATCCCTAAATTTCTGATGTTACCAGTCATAATTATTATTATGTTAAATAGTTGTATGCCACGATGTAAAACATTTCCTTGTCAATTACATCTTTACTCATGGCTATTCTAAGTCTTTTACCATTCACAGATAATTATTGCTTTACTTTGATTTTTCTCAATAATCCATTTACAATCAACTACAGTCCAAAATTTGCTTTTTCAATAAATTTTATAGAACAGACCCTGAAAGCACTCTTGAATATAGTTTTTTTGATAATTTTGGAGAACTTATCATTAGACCTGTGTAAAACTTTCCAGGACTCTATTTTAAAAGTTGAGGTAATCATAAATACTGGTAACCCAACAGCAAGCAGAATAAGTTAATTACATGGGGTGGAACTGACACAAGACTAAAACACTTTTTTAAAATGATTTTCATTTGGAATATTGATGATTCCTCTTTATATTTTGTTTTCCAGAGTTAAGAAATATTTTATTCTTTACAGCTTACAACAATTGGGTAATATATACTCTTGTGAGCAAAACTGAAATATTTACCTTTCTATCTATATGATTTCTCCAAAATTTTGAAACTGTTCATGAATATTCTTATTTTATGGTAATATAGTTATCTATATAGGTTCAATAAGAATCATTTTTTCCATAAGAGGACACACTTGTAGATACTATTTTATCAAGGCTTTGACTGGAATGACTTGTTTTCAGGTATGACCAGACTGCTTTGAGGAATTGGAGTTGACTTTATAGAGCCAATGAAAAGCAGCTTGCAAAGACTTGCCTGGTACCTAGTTTACATTGTTTCCATACAAGGTTCCTGACCTTGCAGTAAGAAAGAATGTCACTTTCTAAGAGGCCCAGAAACCTCCAGAAAACAGAAATTCCCTCAATTCATCTAAATGTTACAGGCAAAGTCTGATGCCAAATTTTTGGCTTGGTTTTATAGCCTCTAGAGGCTTTGAAAAGTCTAACCTGAGATTCATCATGGAAACGTCACAGCGAAGCCAACTTTTAAAGAGCCTATATGGCCAATCACTTTTCTTGCTGCACTCTATGCAAATTATAAGGCCAAATATTATAAAACTAAAATTTATTTTGCAAACAAATGATCTTATTACACATGATTTGTCTTTGGTAGAAAAGCGAAACTGAAAAGAGAAATTATGTTTCTGAAGAAAACTATAGTACCCATGTCATTAGCTTCTAGCCCTGACCATTGTTTTTGAGTTTTTTTATTTGTCTGAAATTTGAACTGAATCCTGAATTATTTCCTGGCTACAAGTGCCCAAACTAATGTTTTCAAAATTTTCTCCCTTTTTTCTTCCTTGGAATCACTTAAAACTAAAAACTGTGCTTTTCTTAAAGCTCTGCACATTGAAGCTAGACAATTTGATATAAATGTTGGGAGAAATCACCACAGCAACTTACATATAAACAGCTTTTGTGCCAGCTGATGTATGAACTACTCAGACAGTTCACTTTAACACCCGATTTAAACCACAATTCACAGATTGCCACTGCCATCTGAAGATGCATTAGAGACTCTAGAACAACAAATCTGCAGACTACTCCAGATATTAACCTTTGCTTTTCTTAATTTTCATAAAAATGCCTCTTATTAGAGATGGACTTGTTGCATCCTATACAGAGTTCTAGCCCATGAGCAGTGCACCTCCTAGAATGGAAAACAGCTGTTTAATTGATCTATTCTCTGGACCACAAAACGGATTCATGATAATAAGAATTATATATTTAATTTTTTTTTTTTTTTTTTTTTTTTTTTGGCTTATCCCAATTTGTCTTCCCCTTCCTTTTCCTGTCTTATCTAAGAACCTCTAACCCAAATCTCTCCAAAGCTACCAATCTGCCTTTTGGCATATGTAACTTTTTGAAGTTTCAAAGTAGAAACTGAAAGAAACCAAAATAATTTACCCCAAAATATACTCTGCCATATTTTGAGATGGCCATTGAGAGGGACTGCAGACAGAAGTAGCCCTGGAAACTGTCTCTGTGGGCAGATGAGCATCTGTAGAGAAAATCTGCATTGATGGAGCCAGGATTTCTCTGAGACTTTCTTTTGTCCAGATTTAGAAAAGATTAACTGAATATCTGACACCTTTCAAGATCTGTAAGAAACATTCACCATCTATTTGATCTCATCTACAAAACAAGACCACGTTTTGCTATCTAGGCCTCCTCTTCCCTGCTCCGCTCCCATGTTTTACTACTACAACCTATTTTGCCATGATCCAAACCCCATTCTTTCTGCAACCTCAAGATTGTATATAAGCTTCTGAACCCTACTGGGGAGTAGAAGTAATCTCTATGGTCCTCCCCTTGTACATATTAATAAATATGCATCCCTTTTCTTCAATGAATCTTCTTTTGTTAGTTGATTTCTCAGTGAAATTTCAGGTGAAGAGAAAGTCTTCCCTTGGCCCCTGCAGCATCAATCCACAATTAGTCCTCAACAAGCATGAGATAAACAGGAATAGCAAGTCAAGCTCTCATAAGAACTACTTTTGTGATCTTAGAGACAGCCATACCATCACTGTGGACCATTACTTTAAATTATAATTTTAATGTTTTTGTAGAGACAGGGTCTCACTATGTTTCCCAGGCTATTCTCTAACTCCTGGGTTCGAGTAACCGTCATCTTGGCCTCCCAATGTGCTGGGAAGACAGGTATGAGCCAACGGGCCCTTTTTTTTTTTAATCATTCTTAACATATGAAAAATAAGATTGTATTTGCTCTATTTTATTAGTCTCTCATGGTGACTTACTGACATTAATGCATACTGGTGCTTTCTTGAGAATGGAACTTTAATCATGCAAAGTCTTTGACTTTTGAACTTTGCCTTCCCTGAAACCCCGGACAAGCAAGCAAACATTGCTGCCCCATTTCAGGGGCCTCTACTCTTCAGCTGCAATCCTTCTCCACCATGAGGTGACATTCCACCGAAGGGACATGATAGGGCTCACATCCTCTACCTTCACTGTTTTCCCATTCAGCTTGAACTTCCTCATGGGGCTGGCTGACTTTTCCAACACAGTGTTCCAAATGGCTATTTATTCCAAGTTGGCTTCTAAACTGTCTTGGTTTCAAGCCTCAGAAAGGTCAGGTTTCAGATACACAGGGAACCCAGAAGACCCTGAAGTGTCAGGAGAAGCTCAAAAAAGGAGCTAGGAAACCCTGGGAGAATTGTATGCTTCTACTAAGTAGCGTGTCATAATATCCTACCTAGGCAGTCCTGAGCACGCACCCGCCCACAACCAAGTAGACACATACTTCTATGTGTTGTGAGTTCCAAATAAAGTCTGCTCATAAGCTGAGTACTGCTGGAGTTGTTCAAATGCTTTCTCCTCTCCATTTATTCTACCAGCATTGCTGTAACTGCTGCTGCTGCTTATAATGATCTACAAATTGAACATGGGAGCTGACAGTCCTGATTTCTAATTCCATTTCAAGAATTTCTTTGAGCCTTGAGCAGGCCATACTCCATTTCTCCATCTTTAAAATGGGTGCACTAGTCCTCCTTCCTACAGAGTAAACTTCAGAAAGACTGAAAGTGATTGCGCTATGCAGTCAACGTTCTTGCTATCTCAACTTCATGGAAAACAACAATAATGGTATTGACTAGAAAATGAGGATGTGGTTCCAGCAATGAACATATTCGGGTAAACAAGTTGAAGTCATTTTAATTCCCCTTTTCCAGTGGCATTAATTTCCAAATATTCTTTTAACCAAATAATGAAATGATTTTTCTTTTCAAGAACTCACAACCAACATTTAGTTTAAAAAGGGAGTTCTAATTATGAGGAGATTATTATTTTCTCATTTGCACAGATTTGGCTCATTAGAGCTATAATCCTTTTTCCTCAGCCCACAGACTGACAGTGACCTTTTTCTATGATTCCAAGAGAAAACTTGACTATTTAACCAAAAGTTCAAGTCACAGTGATTGGAAGGGTTGGCCAATATGGTGTTTAATAAAAACAACAACCAGAGAAGAGATCAATTCTCACACTCCATTTGAAGGCCTCATTAGAGATTATTCACAGAAGTCACTGGGCTTTATCTTTGTGGCCTCATAAAAATATGATGTTAAATTCGAATTACCCTACATAACATCATGGTGTCTAGCCAGTCAAATTCAAATGACATTCAGTTTATAGTTTTCTAATCTCTCCAAGTGCTTCAGTGGTGCATTTGTACAATTGAGTCTTAATGGTTAGAAATTAAATTAGAAAGAAAATATGCATCATGCTTCTACTGCAGTAAAATAACAACTTTTTTCCCTAGTTAAGTGGACCATCTTTCCCTTGGATATTTAACAAGAAAAAAGAACTAATTTAATAGAGTGAGCTCATTAATGCTACTCCTGCCCATCCATTAGCATGTGTCTTTAGAGCAAAGATAGCAAAATTTTACTCAAACATGTCTACAGCCTGAATTTACTAAAAGCACTCTCCTCTCAGATTCACACCATTAGGCATTTACTTAGTGTTTGTTTTTACTGGAGTATTGAATCTATTTAAGAAGGAATATACGTGATATTATTTTTTACCACTTTTTTTTCCAAAATGGAAAAGTAAACCACACGTAATGGTGATGGATCAGTTAAATAGCAAAATACTTGTGAGGCAGAAAAACTAAAAGAAGAGGATGTGGATCTGCTTATACATATAGAATTTAACCCATCAGCTTAAAGCTAAGACCCACATTCATAGCCTAGAGAGAACTGTCAGTGAGCACTGGAATTTCATATTATTTATATGTAACTAGGTATGAATTCATATCTAATTCATATTCATACCTAAAACCTAACTGTTATACAGGCTAATTTTGTGTAACAGTTGCTCCTAATTTGTGGGCCAAGGAGGGAACTCTGGTGTGAGCGTGAAGCATGTTTTAGAGTCATGCAAAGGAGTTCTTAAGTAAATATGTGTATGGATTATTATAACAAGGCTATTACATGCTTTTCAAATAACACACATTTCAGATCATTTTTCAAGAATATAAAGATTCCATTATAACTAACAAAATTCTAATTAAAAGTTTTAGTGAATTCATAATACATACTGCCATTTTCTTAATTAGCTATGAAGAGTAATCCTATCATCTTAAGTTCCATAAACATCTTAAAAAGATGTCTTCAAAAATAGAAGAAATCAAATTATATCTCTATATTCACTTATAAATACATATTTAAATTAACTACTTATTTAAGGCATGCAACTGAATTTCTAACAGACATTGACTTACGTTATTTAAACAAGGAGTTGTGTTGAGTTGAATGATCATCATCACCTTTATTCATTGTTAAATAAGCCTCCATAAAATTCAGACTCTAAAGGCCAGGTGCAGTGGCTCACACCTGTAATTCTAGCACTTTGGGAGGCCAAGGTGGATGGATCACCTGAGGTTTCAGGGGTTCAAAACCAACCTGGCCAATATGGCGAAACCCTGTCTCTACTAAAATACAAAATTAGCTGGGCATGGTGGCTCATGCCTATAATTCCAGCTATTTGGGAGGCTGAGGCAGGAGAATCACTTGAACCTGGGAGGCAGAGGTTCCAGTGAGCCAAAATTGTACCATTGCACTCCAGCCTGCGCAATAAGAGCCAAACTCCATCTCAAAAAAAAAAAAAAAAAAAAAGGAATTTAGACCCTAATGTTTTTAGTCACCATCCTCATGACCATTTGAGCAGATTAGATATATGCCCCTCTAACAATAACGCATTACTTAGGGTTATTAACAAGTCTTCAAGGTACAAGCAATTGTTCCTATTTTACAAATAAGAAAATTGAAATGGGCATTTTGCCTTTCTCTCTGGTACCAAATACCTGGTAAAGCTAGAACTAAACTTGCAACTAATGTTTCCAAAGTTTGTGTGTAGTCTTTGTACCACATCAAGATCATATCCTTACCAACAAAATATGGCATTATGTTATTAAAACAGCATTTTAAAACCTTATAAAGCTATACAGAAACTGAAGGCATAGTTTTGCTTAGTATTACATCTGTGAATATAGAGATTATATGGAGAGAAGAAGTAATGACAAAATATTCTTTTAGCCTCTTCAAGTCTTATTTCTCATTCAGATCAAATTATTGGAAGTATCATACTTTGTTGAAGATGCTCTAAGCAAAGATGAAAACTTGGGATAAGGAGAAAAAGTAAATAGAAACTGGAAACAGTAAAGGGGACTAATCAGGAGGCTGGGAAGCACTGGAGCCTTTGAGACAGGAGAACTGAGAACAGATGAAGATGATAAGGCTACTCACACAAGAGAGCTCCCTACAGAGTTACAACAAGCCAAAGACACCCAGAACTTGACACCATGTGGTTTGCCTGATTTCAAGGACCTTATACAAATAACCCTTGATTCCACTGTCAGCAACTCAGTGTAGAGGCTGCCTAGACTGTAGATCTGATCCTGGAAGCCTTTCTGACAGTTTCACTTAGGAAGCCCAGGTCACGGCTCTCATTCCTGTGGGGGCCAATTATCTCTCCCTGACAAACATAGACACAGTCAGTCCTTGGGAAGCCTCTCTGAAGGCATGCCCAACATTAATGGGTCAGTGAAAACACCTTTGGACATGAAGACACCAAAGATTTCTTTTCTGGAATTACTTATAGCCCCAAACCCTGCTGGCGGGCTTTCTGTGATGGATAACTAATAAACAACTTTTGTACAGCATGTGCTTACAAGGAGATTCTATTTTCTCAAGCTCACAGTCAATTAAAAACAGAAAAGAATTAATAGTTACCTGTGGCATGTCTAGGGTGCATGTGAGTCTACCAAATAAATGAACTATTTTAGACATAGGATATCTGGTTAATTATTAAATGATTTAATACTTATTGTCAAAATATTCTCTTTTTATCTAAAAGGAAAACACAGAAAGAGGGAAGTCCATACAATCTTCATAGTAGGTTTACTCCAGGTAGGTTTACTTTAAGGTATATTTACTCTTCATTTTGAAATTTTCATAAACCTGGGAAATATTACTTCCTCTATCTCCATCTTCCCCATTTCATCCCACAGAAACACCCACCCAAACCTTCAAACTAATTCCTCCAAGAATTAGATATGTATTTTAAAAACTATCTGTATTTACCCAATCAATGAATTTAAAAAATATATATGACCATTGAATAAATGAGAGGTTATAGTTAGACTTTATGATGCAAAATAGGATCAAAAGAAGTCAAATCAGCTTTCATATTTGCAGTGGTGACTGTGCTTTCACTGGTCTGGGATGTGGCATTACAGACATTGAGCAGATAAAACAGCCTCATCTATACTTATGAAATCTATTAAAATTCATTCTGCCATATAGCCTAACGTTAGACATTCCTACTTTACAGATGAGGAAACCAGTAAGCTGAAGTCAAGAAAAGCTATGTGCCAAAAACTGAGTGGCTAATGATCTGTAGAGTTGGAATTGAGACCAATATTCTTTGCTGCTAGTGCTTTGAATATCAACTGTAACTCCTGCCTCTCCTCATTTACACAAAACCCTGAAGACTAGGACTCCTGCCCCTAAGTTAGCCAGGCGGGCTTCATCTGTCTGTGTCAACTTGCTCATAAGTTGTAAAAATGATCATTTTCGCATGTTGGGTTATCTCTACCCTATCTGCTTATAAGACCTGTGATTTTGGTCCCCTAACCTAGGAGCAGTGAGAGCCTGAAGTAGTGAAACACTGGATGGAAACTCTGCTTCAAGGACCTAGGAGTCCTGCAACTCACTACTGTGTACAAATTACTCGTATCCTATGTCGATCATCCAAATTCCTGGAGGTAAACAGAGCGCAGAGAAATACTGACAACATCATTGGAGACCTCTCAACCTCACCTCTACCATGGATTAAATCCATCTGTTTGGTTTCTCTTGATGAAATCAGTAAAGCTGTTTTTTCAGCTAGTTTCACATCTGGAAAGTGTACTGTTTCATAAATTAAGTGTGAGATTTAATGTAGTATGAAAAGTTGCTCAATACACTGTTTGGCATGTAATAAACAGAAACCTAATGTTGCCTCCTTCAGCCTGCTTTCCAGCCATTTTGAGACTGGATGGTCTTACAACTTCTACTTGGCTATTCACTTCTTCATTTGAAACTGCTTACAGAAGAATTACCCCGTGCCTAGCTCTGCCAGGAACTAAACTTCTGAATCTGATTATCTGCTTTGTGACCTGTGAAAGCAACATGAGATTCACAAATTAAACAATCTGCCTTCCAGTAACTTTTGTCTCTACTCAAATTCCCTGTCACTGTGTTTCATTTTCCCAGCCCTACCATGTGATCTTAGGAGAGTAATTGAACAACTGAAATAAAAATCAAACTACATTACATTACAAATGAGGAAAGCAAAGCAGAAGCTTTGGAGGGGGATAATGGATTATTTCAAGAGGTAGAATATTTAACTATAGAAAAACCACCGATATAACCTCCACTCATTTCTATAATCACTTACTTACTAGCTTGAAATACTAAAAGTACCTGCTTCATACTACAGCTGTGTAGACCAAATGAGATACTTAATATGTAATTTCCATAAAAAAATTTAATAAATGTTGCTTTTTAAATAATAGCAACTATTATCCATGATATTATCTGAATGTTCATATGCCTGTTGTTTATGTGACTTGCAGAATAAAAAAATAAGCTTCCAGGGTTAAATAAATGCCCTTCCAAGCACTGTAACTACATAAAAATATAACTTGATGTCTTTTGAATTGTTTGTTTAAAATAAATTTATGTGTATACCAAGTGTCTATTTAAAATTCATGGACAAACTGAATTTGATATATAATCAACATACTCTAGAAACAAAGAAAATATTTTCACCTTATATTGATTTGCCTATTTTCATAGAATGTTAGAAAATTATCCTAAAGTATGTTGGCTGCTCAGATATTTTGCTTTGTTTTGTTTTTGCTTTTTCAAGTTTTCAAAATCTTGTTACTCTTCATTTGCTGCAAATGCAGTTTTTTAAAAAGAAACAGATGGATAAAAAGATAAATAACAATCATCTCATCTTTTTAAAGCAAACCTTTAATTTGAGAGTATCATGTTGCTTTCACGGGCCACCCTTAAAAAGTAATATAAAAAATAAAAATTATAGCTAGAGAGTACATTGATGCAATATCCTTATGTCAATAATAGTACCAATCCTAGATATAAAATACGTTGACTTTGATTTCTTCTCCTGATATGTCTTTAAGCCTGGTAAGATAACCTGAAGAATTTTGGCATTTATTTTTATAATTCATCCTCTTTTAGATAGGATGCCAATTTTCAATTAAAGTTGTATTACAATTGTACTATAATTGCTATTGAAACTCAGAAAAATAAAATCAGTTATTTTTAATATAACAGCTGAAGAAGGATGTGTGCCTGTGTGGTACGTACGCTTTATACACTTTAAAGCTATATTCAATATTCTAATTCTTCTATCCACAGTGAGTTAGTAAAGTATCACCTGTCTCAACTTATAAAATGATTATCTGTTGTCTGGTGAAAACCTACTAAGATTGTAACTGCAGTGAAGAGGTTGTTTAAACAGCAGTTCCTTTATCATTGTCCTGTTATTTTGAAATTCACATTTCTTTCAAACTCCAACAGCTAGAATAAGGTCTAGCACAGAGAAGGTGCTCAACAAATACATATGAAATGGATGCTACTCTTCTAGCATGTCTATTTGGCTTTAGCTGAGCTTCAGAATTAGACTTGACATTGTCCATTTCAGGCTCCTTCTTAAACTCCATTTACTATTTGTTTGGAAAAGAAAAGCGGACTAGGAGGGCCAAGGGCATCTTGGTTTGCAGGCAATGATAAATAGAATAACCCAAAGAGAAACAACAATACAAACTTTTGGACTAGATTTTTAACCAAATACTTTTCTGGAGGCCAGAGATTACAAACTCAGTATGAAAGAAAAGGGAGTGATGGAGACTGTAGTTTATTGTAGTTTTCATGTGATGCCTCAAGTCATGGACAAACAGAATTAAGTAGGCTATTTGAGAATCCTACTGTCTGAAAACTCTCCTGCTTTATGACAAACATAATATATTCTGGAGTAAGTCTTAAACATTTTTAAGAAAAATGTAATATTTAACAAATTTGACTAAAACTGAAGAAACATCAAGAATGATCTTATGAATGAAAGATATAAAAATAGGATAAAATAGAGCAACATTATCTTAAAAGAGCTAAAAATATTGTAAGTTTCAAATTCCATTCTTAAACCACTGTGATCAATATTTTGATGAGGTCACCTCACTTTGAAAAACATACATGTATACATTGTAAAATATTGGCAGATTATAAATGTATCAATTATCTACTTACTGACTTCTTAGCAATTTTGAAATAAGAATACAAATACTGTTTAATTGTTCATTTATAGAAGCGTAAGTTTAAAAAGGTATTATTGAAGCTATAAGACACTGTGACTTTATTAGTATAGAAAGAAAAAAACAAATTAAACACAGTTGTGGTGGTCATTAATTTACCTGATAGAACCTAGTTAAACAGCCATCTAGATTTACTATGTATTCAATAACATAAAAATCTGACCCTAAATACGATTTTACATTTTCTTAGAAAACACAATAGGACTAAAAATTTATATGTATTACAGTCTCATTTATTGAGCTACTTTTGTTCAAGTTCTTTGGTAAAATCATTACAAAAATGCAGGGGGGTGAAGGTGTAATTCCAATTATAGGACAAGTAGAATAGGTATAATATTCCAAGGAATAAATGAGAAAAAAAAAACTGTCAAGGAGGCATCATTAATCTTTGTCTATTCAAGATGCTAGACAATGTTCATTACATATTCTATCATATGCTCCTTTAGAGCAAACAGTAAGTCAGAAAAAGATTTTATATAAAGTAGAACTTTACTGTACAAGCAGAGCTAATAATGGATTTTTCCCTCTATGACAAGATCAACCAATGGGACTGCATCATTAACTACCAGCTGTAATACACCAGTTAAAAATATAGAGTTGGGGGAGAGATTTTAATGCCTGTATTTTGGAGAAATGTTTCTGAAAAGTTAAAGCTAATTGCTGAACTCATTATGCTTCTCTTGAATTTCTTATACAGAAACGATGTGCTTCCAGATTAATTAACTTTACTTCCGAAGAACTGGGAGTGATTCCAAATTTTGACTGTCTGATTACTTCACTTCCATTGAAATATTCCTTCAAGCTCTGCCCTTGGGTACATGATGTTAGAGATACTTTCACAGGGTTTAAGTAGAAATGCAGAAATAAATCTGTGACTTAACAGTTCTTCTAAGGATGGTAAAAAAATAATGCTTTTTGGCCATTCAAAACTTATTTGAAGACTCAAAAATCATACAAAATCAAGGTGGTGTAATCTCTAGTTCTATTTGCTTCCAATTTTATTTTGCCCAAAGCAATAGTTTTCTCTCATGACCTGGAGCATTGTTGTAATGGTTTACAAGACATTATTTCTCGGCTTGGATGTTATTCTTTTTTCACCTTCAAAATCAAATAAAATGGAAAAGCCCATGTGCTCTCTCTGCTAAGCCTCCTAAATGTGAACACTGAAATCAAAAGTTCAGTTCACTGGCTAGTATATAAATCTATATCCCTTTGGCTCCTTTGTCTGTTATGAAATTGTACGCTAGATTTTCTGTGCTAAGAAAATGAAGAAGCATTCTAATGTTATGTGTAACTTGGGCTGTAACCTTTGCTTGGTTCAGTTACGTGCTCTGTAATCCAAGCACTTTGGAGGCCAAGGCGGGCGGATCACCTGAGGTCGGGAGTTCAAGACCAGCCTGACCAACATGGTGAAACCCCGTCTTAAAAAAAATATAAT